>JARHVA010002011.1:427500-455000 GCA_037957365.1 Torreya grandis | reverse complement strand
TTATCTTCCTACTTATTTCATAGAAAATTATAATATATTTTATTATTGTGTTAAAAAATATCTCTTTATTAATTTACTTATTATAATATTGATCGAACAATTACTTATTTATGTTAAAAAATAAATAGTTATTACCATAGATTATTAAGTATTAGTTACAATTTGTTTGAAGAACCAAACTATATCTCCTTTGTTCAACCATACAACACACAAGCATGGAGAATTTTACTTGCAATCAATGTTTTACTAGTAATAAATATATAAATATAACACACATAAAAATAAGCTCATATTTGGGGTCTAGGATTATCAGTCTTAGGAAATCAAAAATAATATCTCATATAATTATTGTGCAAAAACCATCCAAAATGTAATTAGTAACTAATAACATGAAAAACTACATATCTATATATAACTAACAATAAAACTATATTGTAACTCAAATTGTAATCCTAGATTAGTCCAATAAGCTCACTTTCCAAATAAGAAATAATCTAATATATAGTGCAGAACAATGCATATAATCACACTCTGACACAAATAGGATAACATTTGGTATCGCTCACTAAAATTTCCACATACTTAACAGGTTCTCTGCTTACAATAAAATGATAAAGATAGAAATAACTGTGATAGTTCGACATGGGGGTATTAAATTTTTTTTATTCTCATATTTAACTATAAGACCATGCCTCCAATTATTTATCATAACACCTCCCTTAACCAACCATATTTAAAAAATTTGGAGGTTGAAAATGTGCAATGGATTTGAAAATTCATATCCCATAAAAACATGATTACATTATTAAATTTAGTTTTATAAATCTATTAAAAATAGATGATTTAGACATTTTGTAGAATTTCCCCAAATATATAAATTAAAATTCAACCCAACTTAGATATTAAAAAGCATTTAACCACATCAACTTTAATAATGTTTTGCATCCCAAAAATTGATGGAAATTCTAAAAACTAAGGTGTACAACTTTCCAATATTTTATATTTTTAATATAAATTTTGGGCTATTACATAAATTATAATTGTGAGAGGTAAAATAATGTATTTAAAATGGTAAACCCCTATTTAAAAATAATAGCGCTATAGATGTCATCCATGTATCTAACATGAAATTCAATTTAAAAAATATAGTTTCTCATAGTTTCATCAAAAGAATAATCAAATGTTCAAGAATATAAGATAAATCATCAAACATGTTTTCAAAATTTTAAAAAGACAAATATTAGGTTTTATGCTTGTGAATTGTCATTTCTTCAATTAAGTCATTTGGCCCTACTCCCATCTATTAGAGAGAAAAATATGCTCAATTTTGTGATGGATATATTTAAACTATTTTAACATTTATAACTCAAGTTTATGTTTTTCAACAAATTTGGAAAAGAAATATTTATATGACGTATAATGAAACATATTCAATGTATAAATTATTATTTTCAATTAAAACAAATCTTTTCAATTTTGAAATTTAATTATATGTAACATTCCACCTTTAAAATTATTGTTCAAAAAAGTATCTAAAGTAGAGTGACTTGAAAGTAATTGATAGCTTTGATAGCTTAAAATCATTACTTGATCTACTAGTTTATTATTTTGAAAATTATTTGTGTGTAGGGGTGGGATATGGATTTTCAAAAATATATTTGAATTATATTATAAATATTTTTTAATTATCAAAGTATATACAATTATAATGTAATAATTATATTTAATTGTTGATATAGAAAAATCAATGAAATTTTAGGAGGTCATAATTTTTTATTCATAATTATGTTAGAGCTCTTCCATATGTTAAAATGATCATATCAAAAATTTCAATGCTGCCATAAGCCACTCTACCCACTTGAGATATTTTAAATATTTTTTGGAGGCCAAGTAAGACCATCTAAGGATCTAAAATTATAATTTAGTGTTTTTTTCAAGATTTTTGTATTCTTAAAAATTATATATTTTTAGAATTGGATGTGATCTTTAGTTGAAATTCATCTAATTGGAAAATTTTAGTATTTTGGATATTTCAAAAAAATAGAGATGCACATGTTTTCATTTGAAACTTACTATAAATAGAAGCTATAGAAAATAGATTTTTTTAGATTTTAGTTTTTTTTTTTAAATTTTGCATGTCAACTCTAATTCTGAGTTGAGGCTTATTTAAGTGTAGTTTTTGTTTATAATTATTTCAAGTCATTTAATATGAATCAATTTTTAGTATTGTTTCAGATCTTGGCCTATTGATAATTATATTGTCTTAAATATTTTTAGGGTTTGTTATCTAGTATCAAAGCAAGTTTGAATCTTGGAGGAGTAAATAAATGACAAGAGGATAAACGAGTATTATAAAGATGAACTGGACTATACAAGAGCTACAAATGCAAGTGGAACAATTAATCAAGACTAACACTAATCAGAAAAGAAGGCAAGGTGGTGATGAGAAAGACATAGATTGTGATGAAGAAATTCATCAATAAGAACACTAAGAACAACCACCATCAATGTAAGAGATGATGGTTTGAGATTTATAAGGAAGAAATGAAGGAATCAAAACTGATGTTAGAGATTATTGAGATAGTTTAAAACTAGAAGAGTTGAGAGATTGGATGAATAGCATGGAGAAATTCTTCAAGTGGAAGACTATGAGAGAAGATAAAAAGGTAAAGTTTGAATGCACGAAATTGAAAGGTCATGAAATGATTTGGTGAGATCACCTATAAAAAGAGAGACATAAAAAGGTAAAGAGAATATTAATACATGGAAAAAGATGGAGAAGAAGTTGAGGGATAAATTATTTCATGTGGATTATGCACAAACCCTATACAGAAGATTTAAAAATTTGAGGTAAAAAGATCACAATATACAAGAGTATATGGATGGGTTTTATAAGCATTATATATGAGTGGAGCATGATGAAATGAATGAACAAATGGCTAAAAGGTATGTAAATGGTTTGAAATTTACTATTCAAGATGAACTAAGCATGCATTAAAATCTTTACATGGAGGAGGCTTGTCAATTATTTTTGAAGGTAGAAAAAAAATAATATAGACATAATTTTAGAAGAACATCTCATGGTCCAAGAAGAGACAAATCCCTTCCAATAAGGGCATGAGGTGTATTTAATACCACGGGAAGTGGATTTAACACCAATAAACATGAATCAACACATGTTGTAGAAAGGCAATATAAGAATAGGTAAGAGTTTCAATACCAACAAAGAGGAAAAGGGTTTCATAGAGGATGAGCTTACGGTGGTGCTAGAGGATGGTTTTTGAATCAACATAAATATTATTTTTGTTATAGATGTGGAGAAGAAGGGCACATAAAATTTGAGTGTCTACACTATCAAGATTAAGAAAGGAGGCAAGAGGATCACCCAAGAGTGAATCTAGTTGAGGTTGAGATAGAAGAGAAAAATACTAAAGTTGCACCAGCATATGTTGGAGAGAATCTCATGTTGAGAAGAATAAAGACCACTCTAAGGAAGGAATAAGTACTGAATATGGAAGGTGTTGATTATGGTTGTGATAAAAAAAATTTGAACAAAATGTACTTCAAGCAGAAAGGTATGCAAACTAATTATAGATGGCGGTGGTTGTGAAAATATAGTTTCTAAAGAGATGATAGACAAACTAAATTTACAATGTGAAAAACATCATAATTCTTATCGAATTTTATGGTTTAAAAAAATAAATGAGGTTACAGTAGATAAACGGTGTTTAATCAAGTTTTATATATAAAAAAATTATAATGATGAAATATGGTGTGATGTTATTCTAATGGATGGATGCCATTTATTAATGGAGAGACCATGGAAATTTGATAAGAAATTAATTCATGATGGATCACAGAAGATGTACACTTTTTGGAAAGGTGGTACAAAGGTAGTTTTCTTACCTCTTAAAAAGGAAGAAAAGGTAGAAAACATGTTCTCTACTAAATAATTTTTCCTAGATATGAAAGTGGTAGGTTGTTATTATGTAGTAGTAGAAAATAATGAAGACATAAAATTAGTGTAAATACCAATATAAATAACAATATTTTTGAAATAATATGCATACATTATGTCTGATGAGTTACCAGATGGTTTACCATGGAATAAATATATTCCGCATCATATTGATTTAATTCTAGGATCAGCTCTACCCAATCAAGCAACTTATAGGATGAGTCCAACAAAACATACATAATTAAATAAACAAGTTGTTGAATTATTAAAAAAAATTGATAAGGAAGAGTATGAGTCCATTTTCCATACCAATATTTCTAAATCTAAACAAAGATGAAGGATGGAGAATGTGTATAGATAGTAGAGCAATTAATAAAATTAGAATCAAATATAGATTTTTTTATACCATGTTTAGATGATATGATGGATGTGCTTGTAGGAGCAAAATATTTTACCATGATTGATATAAGGAGTGGTTATTATTATATTCAAATTCATGAAGGATATGAGTAGAAAAATACATTCAACACTAGGGATGGCTTACATAAGAGGATGGTGATGCCATTCAGATTATCCAATGCACGTAACACATTTATGAGGGTGACGAATACAATGCTATGAGAATATATTGGTAATTTTGTAGTTATTTATTTTGATGATATTTTGACATTCAATAAGTATATATAACAACACTTAAAACATTTGAGAATGGCACTAGATTTTTTAATAAAGGACAAGTTATATGTAAATTTGAAGAAGTGCAGGTTTATGCAAAATAGTTTAGTATTTTTGATATTTGTTGTTTCAGCAAATGGGGTGAGAATGGATGAATAAAAGATAAAGAGAATTATTGAGTTGCCTATCTAAAAAATCATTATAGAGGTAAGAAATATCCATGGTTTAGCAACTTTATATTAAAAATATTAGTATTATTGTGGCACCAATAACAAATTGTAGGAGAGGGAACAAATTTTTATTAACTAGAGCAGCCATAGAAACCTTGGAATTTTTTAGAAGATTACAGAAAGACCAATTTTAGCATTACAATATTTTAACAAAGTGTTTGATGTTGACTGTGATGATTCATTTGTAAAAATTGGTGTTATGTTGAGTAAAGAAGGAAAGCCTATAACATATTTCAATGAGAAATTGAATGAGGTAAGAATGAAGTGTTATGCCTATGATGTTGAGCTTTATTCAATTGTACAAGCATTAATACATTGGAGGCATTATCTTGTGCCTAAAGAGTTTATCCTATTTACAAATCATGAACCTTTGATGTATGTGCATACACAAAAGAAATTAAATAGTAGGCATGCAAGTGGGTATCTTTCTTTTAAGGGTATAATTTTTTGGTTAAGCATAAATAAAGAAAACAAAATTAGGTAGCCAATGCATTGTGCAGGAGAGTATCATTATTAACTACCATGATGAGGGAATTAGTTGGACTTGAAGTTATCAAAGAATTATATAATATTGATCCATACCTTAGTAAGGTATTTGAGTAGTGTAGGAATCCATTACTTGGTGGGAAAGAAATTAATCATGGTGAGTATCTTATAGAAGAAGATTATCTCTTCATAGGAAAATAATTATGCATTCTACTTGGGTCTTGACAAGAGAATATAATAAGAGAATTACATAGTGGAGGATTGGTTGAACATTTTGGTAAGACGAGATGATAGATTTGGTGGAGGAATTATATTTTTGGCCAAATATAAAACTATATGTGACATAGTATGTTTTTAGATTCAGGATATATCAGGTGGCTAGAGGACATGCAAAACATACTGGACTATATATGCCATTATCGGTTTTAAGAGGACCATAGACAGATTTGAGTATGAATTTTATGTTGGGATTACCAAGCAAAAAAAAAAGATAATGATTCAATTTTTGTTATTGTATAAATTTTTTCTAATATCATTCATTTCATTGCATGTAATAAAAAAATGATGCCACTAGAGTTAAAAAGTTATTTTTTAAGGATATTGTGAGATTGCATGGTGTTCCAAAAACTATTACTTCAGATAGGGACACAAAATTTTAAGTCATTTTTTTAGGACTTTGTGGAAGAATATAGGTAGTAAGCTACAATTCACTCATGTATATCACCATCAAATAGATGGATGGATAGAAGTTATGAATATAATCTTAAGAAATTTACTGAGATGCCTAGTGGGAGAGAAGCCCAAGCAATGGGACTTAGCTTTACCAAAATCGGAATTTGCATATAATAGTTCAATGAATAAATCAATATGAAAAGCACTATTTCATAGAAATCCTATAGGTATTTTAGATTTGGCACAATTGTCAATTGAAGATCAAATTAGTGATGATGCAAAATCATTTACAAAGCATATGTAGTAGTTTCAAGGATGAGTAAAAATAAAGTTGCAAAAAAGTAATGAGAAATATAAAGGATCAGCAAATATCTGAAGAAGAGATAATATATTTTAAGGATATTTGTTAATGGTTTACTTTAGGAAAGAGATATTTCCAAAAGGCACGTAAAAAAATTTGAAGTATAGGAAAATTGGTCCATGCAAATTTGTAAAAGAATCATTGACAATGCTTATGAAGTGAGTTTACAATAGAATTTTGATATCTCTCTAGTATTTAATGTTTCTAATTTATTTTAATTTCATGAAAAATATGGTGAAAGTGATGAAGATGAAGAAGTAAATTGGTAGTAGCAGGTTCCAAAGAAGAAGGAAAAAATAGTGCAAGTTTTGGATATGAAGAAAGTGAGCACAAGGAAAGGGAATTATAACAGGTATTTGGTATATTGGGAAGTGTTGTAGATAAAAGACAACACTTAGATTACGTAATGGGAGCCAAATAAGATTTACAAATAAAAATGGTAGTAGTAAAATAAAGGTAACTTTTAGATGTTGAGTTATTTTCTACCAGAGGAGAATGAGGTGGAAAAATCAACCAAACTTCTAGAGGCCATAACTTTTGACCCATAGCTTTGTTTGAGCTCTTCCATGCACCAAAATGACCATCTAAAAAATCTATATTTTTTTATAATCCTCTAAATCCATTCATATTTATTTTAAATCTTTTTTTGAGGCCAAATGAGACCATTTGATGGTCTAAAATTATAATTTAGTAATTTTAATCAAGGATTTTTATACTTTTAAAAATTGTGTATTTTTAGGATTGGATGAGAACTTTAGTTGAAATTCATTTGAAAGGATAATTTTAGTATTTAGTATATTTCATTAAAAAATTAGAGTTGTAAATGCTTTCATGCAAAACTTACTATAAATAGTAACTCTCACAAAAAAAAAAATTATATTTTAGTTTTTTTTTTAATTTTACATGTCAACACTAATTCAATGTTGAGGCTTTTTTAAGTATGGATTGGGTTTTTAATTATTTCAAGTCATTTAATATGAATCAATTATGTGTATTCTTTTAGGTATTGACCTATTGGTAACTTTATTATCTTGATAGTTTTTTGGTTTCATTAATTGTGGGCATTGCAATGTAATTTTTTTAGATATTTACACAATACTGGCATCTATATGATGTTTTATTGCATTATATTTGATGGCATGGAGTTGTCTAAGGTGATAAAATATTATCTATTGAATGATAGTGTGAGAAATAAAATGATTTTTAAAAAAAAAAAAAAAATCACCCATAGAAATAATAAATTTTCTAGGATTCCCAACAAATGGGTTCCTATAACCATCTAGCCTCAAAACCATCTACTCACCTATAGCTCCTAGGGTAACCTATAAGTGTCACAACTCTATGTTAGTCCTAAGAATCTTAGGAGTACACCTATTGGCAACATCTAGACATGTCTAAAGAGAAATAAAATATGATTTGTGGTAGAGACACTAACAAGTGCACACCATGGTTAAAAAATGTGTTACTAAAAATATATGAACTAACTTGAATGCTGATGAGTTGTTTATAACAAGGCAACTCATAATGGATGAATACATCAAATGCATAAATCACGACCAACCTAGGGATATGTTTGTAGTACTAATATGATACAATAATTTAGCAATATAATTTATTAATTTATATTGCAATAAAAGTCAACAATCCGATGGACAATTGAAACATGAAATTAAAATAATGCCAGTTATAAAAATTACATGTTAAAGCGTCTATGAATAGGCAAGATCCTTACAAACCACCCATTAAATAAATTAGATAATATTCTTATATTTTAAAAAAAGAAGCAAAGATAAATTTAATCCACTCTTCAAAGCCTATTATTAAAATTTGAGAGAGAACTATTCTTTTTAAAATATATACATTTAATACTTTTAAAATAATAATGAAAAATTAATAATTATTTTAACCGATAATGATTTATTTTCGTAGTAATCGTGTATTTACCTAGTAGACAGAATTTATGTTATTATAATTATTTTAGTTATCGATTCTCACTTATATTTTATGTTATTATAATTATTTTAGTTGTCGATTCTCCTTGCTATGAGTTCAAGGAGTAATTATTTTACCTCTCTTCAGAGACTTGTATAGCTCTCTCGAATTCTTCAATATATATGAGGATGAGTGATGCTTGGATATATTATGTTGACAGGGTTATTACAGTTATAACATTTATTTCCTCCTCCTCCTCCTCCTCCATCTCATATAGCTCTCTCGAATCCTTCAATATATAAGGATGAGTGATGCTTGGATATATTATATTGACGGGTGGTGGTGGTTGTTATTATTATTATTATTATTATTATTATTGACGTGGTCATTTTTATATCTGCGGCTGAACAGCAATCCGCAGTGTTATGTTTCATTTGATGATGATAACGTGCTGTGCCGTCCAAGGATTGGTATGAAATGATTGAACTATATGTATCATAGAATTCATTCTGAACGGTCTGCGCGCATACCAATTTATAAAACCATAGATTGGATTGGAAAAGATAGTGTTTGTTTCTAGAAAGAAACCATTTTTACTGGATTGTCAATCAATCCAGTGTTTTAATAGTTTACAAACACGAAGATACCACTACTTTTTATTTTTTATTCTTCATTTTTTGGAGGACTGCGTATTATTAAAATGTATGTAAATTACAGATTTTCGCATAGCATAAGGAAAAAATGAAAGTCATAAAGAACATATACTTTTTAAATAAAATTCAGATTGATATGAAACACGAAAAATGGAAGGTTGGTGGAATTATGTAGCATTGAGAATACCCTAATTAAATACATGAAGTGAAAATTGTCACTGAGTGGCATGCCCGGTCAAATGTCGTTTTAAAGATATATAATAAATTATTTTGAATAAAAACAAAACAAAAACAACTTACTTGGTGAATAGCTTAACCATTTTATAAATTCAAGGGAGAGGTGACTATGCACTCCCTGTTAAAATGAATTTTGAATATATAATTGATTTCTATTTTTTAATAATTTTTTATAACATTATTTTTATTTATTTTATTTTTATTTTATAATAATTAATTATATTATAAATTTAATAATTATTAATATATATTTTATTTAAATTTGATCAACAAATATATATCATATTCAAATTTAGTCAATAAATAATAATAAATTTTTAAATTATATATATATATATATATATATATATATATATATATATATATATATATAACTGCTATTAAAACTTTCTCTATTAATATTTATTTTGAATAAAAACTATCATACATATTCTATTTTTTATATTATATAATATGTAACCATATGACATATTCAAATTTGATCATTAAATAATTAAATTTTCTAAAAAAAATTTTTTAACATTTTTACTTTACAACTAACTAAATGTGTGACCTTAAAAATCTAAGGGATGCCACTATTGAAATTTCCCCATAGACTTTGACTCTAAACAAAAACTATCAAGTATATTTTAACTTTAATATCATGTTGATTGTGACCACCAAGCTTCACCATTGTCATCCTTCAAAAGATTAAATAATGAAAGGAAGCATTACACTTACCAATGACTGCATTGAATGGTTCATTCTCTTTTTTAGAGATTCGAAGTTATGTGGAAAACAAGAAAATTAGGATATTATAAAAATTACAGGTATTGATACGCTCAGAGTATTGCAGAATAAACTAGTTTAATTGAATAGAACAAATCAATAAAGGGAATCACCGATATCCGCTAATACTTATTTTTTGATCCAATTTCATGATTATTTTATTTTTAAATAATCAAAATGTTATTATATTTGAATACATGTGTGCATGATCAATGCATAAACTACATGTCTTATTTTTAGACATAGGCATGGTTTTTTAGTTTTTCAATTTTTTTAATAAATGCAGTCTTATTTTTAGACTGTTGCATTGCATGTTCGCTTTTATTATTTTTAAACAGGTAGAATATTTTTTATTTTTTTATTTTCAAAATTTTACCTATTTTTAAACTCAACGCTCCATTCCTATTAAAGAATATGGGTAGTGATTTATTACATGGAAAATAGATTACTAGAATTCAAGTATTTCTGGAATCTTGATTTCAATGTTTATTTGGATCTTGTTTTTTTTTATCTTGTTTCTTTTTCATTTTATATTTTTATGAGCAGTTGGTTATATATTTGATCTTTATTATTTTTCAATAGCTCAGTATAGTGTTAGCACTTTGTGTTATTTTATTTCAATTGATATCAGAGTAGGTTGTAGATTTTTTTTACCAGTAGCAACTTATCAGTTATCTCTAGAATGACAAATGAAAAAATCCTTTCATTCCAGCTTCCACTATTTACCAAAGACAACTATGAATATTATAGTATAAATATGAAGACCCTACTATCATTCTAAGATCTCTGAGAATTAGTAGAAGTGGGATACATAGCACCTACATATCAGAATGCTCTAAATGCTTTGACAATAGATCAATGAACTTAGTTGAAAGAAGACAAGAAGAAAGATAACTGAGCTTTATTTTCCATCTAATCCATATTAGATATTTTGATTTCTCCCCTTATAGATGGTATGACAAAGTCAAAGTATGCATGAGAGGCCTTACAAACTGATATCAAGGTTATGACAAAGTTGGATTGGTAAGACTTCAAACATTAAGAAGAGATTTTAAAAATTTAAGAATGAAAGAAGTTGACTCTATTCAAGATTTTATAACTAGGACTGTAGTTGTTGTGAATCAGCTTAAAACACAAGGGGAAGCAATTACAGAACAAAAAATTGTAAAGAAGAAATTAAGATCTCTTCTTCCTAAATTTGATCCAATGGTGATAGCCATTGAAGAAAACAAAAATCTCACCACCTTCAAAGTGGTATATTTGGTTGGTTCTTTACAATCTCATGAGGAACATATGCAACATTCTATAGAGATTTTTGTACAAGTTTCTCAGTTTATAGTGAATGTTGAAGACAAATCAACAACTCCTTTTTTAGAAACAAATAAGTCTTAAGATGAGCCTTCTAATAATAGAGGATGTGGTAGAGGAAGAGGAAGAAGCTATAATAGAGGAAGAAGAAGAGGCAAAAATTTTGTGGATAGGAGAAGCATCCAATGCAAATAATAGGATTGTTATGGACATTATGAATCTGAGTGTAGAAAAAATAAATATGATTTCAACAAGTCAAGATCCAACTATACCAAAGATTTTTCTGAAAATCGCAAGCACTCCACCTTCCTCACATGCAATTTGGTGAAAGAAAATCAAAAATATTTGTGTGTCTTGGTTAGTGGATTCTCGAATAATATGATAGGTAAAACTGATATCTTTTTCAAATTAGATGCATCTGTAAAAAGTCAAGTGAACTTTAGTGATGATAAAGAGGTTGACGTGATGGGAAAAGGTACCCTTTCTATTAAAACTAAGCAAGGAGAGACTACTTATATTCATGATACACTACATGTGACCAAATAACAACATAATCTTTTACGTATTGGGTAGCTTGTAGGAAAAAATTATAAAATTGTGTTTGAAGACAACTACTGCAAAATATTTGATAAATCTACTAATTATTTTATAGCAAGGGTTCCTATGACAGAGAACATGCTATTTAATGTCGCATTGCATTCCACTACTATGCATTCTTTCAAAGCAACCATAGATGATTCGTAGTTATGGCATCAATGTTATAGTCATCTAAATTTTATGGAAATGCTTTTAAAGCAACCATAGATGATTCATAATTGAGACAGCTTACTACAGCCTATACCCCCCTCCCCAAAAAAAATGGTATTATAGAAAAAAAGAACCATACCATTATGGAAATGGCACAAAGTGTGTTGCAATCACAAAATCTTTCAAATTATTATTGGGGATAAATTTTGGAAACAACAGTATACCTCTTGAATCGAAGCCCCAAAAAATTAGTTCACAACATCAATCTAAAGGAAACTTGTAGTGGTAACAAGACTTCATTGGCTCATCTTCGTGTAATTGGTTGTTCTGCATATGTTCATATTCTAGTTCAGAAACAAAAGAAGTTGGATGCAAAATCCCAACATTGTATCTTTGTGGGATATTCTGATGCAACTAAAGGATATCAAATCTATAATCTTGACACAATGAAATGGATTATTAGTTGGTATGTGATTTTATATCAAGGGGAAGAATGGTAATGGAAAAATGGTGAACAACAAATAATACCACTAGTAATGATGGACATAGAAGTTGGAAGTGTCATTCCTCTCCCCACAAGTTCAAGTGACATTTCAAGCCCCAATAATAGCTCACACTCTCCAAGCTTAGGTTCACTAGGTTCATCTCATAGTTCAAGTCCAAGCTCTTCAAGAAAGGTATGAAGTTTAACTAAAATTTATCAGAAGAGTAATGTGAGTCCAAGTGCTAATTTTATTTTACTTACTAAAATTTAAGTTGAACCCTCTATATATGAAGAAGCAATAAAAAAATGGTGTGGATTTATGCTATGACTGATGAGATGTAAGAAATTAATATAAATAATACATGGGAATTATTGAAAAATCTAAAAAATAAATAGGTGATTGGTGTCAAATGGATTTATAAGGTGAAATATCATGTTGATGGTTCTATGAAAAGACACAAGGCAAGACTAGTTGCCAAGGGATTTGTACAAACACCTAGAGTAGAATATTTAGAAACATTTGCTCTAGTTATAAGAATCGATACAATCAATATATTATTAGCTATTGTTGCACAACATAAGTGGTGAGTATATCAGATATATGTAAAATCAACTTTCCTAAATGGTTATATAGATGAGGAAGTCTGTGTGGAACAACCTATTGGTTATGAAATTTTAGGAACATAACATTTGGTCTACAAGTTAAAAATAGCACTTTATGGGTTGAAGCAAACTCCTCATGCCTGGTATGAAAGGATTGATAGTTATTTCATGTATAAAAGTTTTAATAGAAGCCATTCAGATCCAACCCTCTATATCCAACATCTTGGTAACGATATTCTCATTGTTTGCCTTTATGTTGATGATCTCATTTATACAAGTAATATCCCATCTCTCATGGAGAAATTTCAAGTAGAAATGAAACAAGAATTTAAGATGTCAGATCTATGACTCATGCATTATTTTCTTGGAGTGGAGGTGCAACAACAACCTACATGTATATGTATTTCTCAAACCAAGTATGTGACTGATGTATTAAAATGGTTTAGAATGATGTCACGCATAGTAGCTGCAACCCCTATAGCCCTTGGTGAAAAATTAACTAAGGAGGATGCAAGTTCCAAAGTAGATGTTAATTTATACATAAGTTTGATAGGGAGTCCCCTATACCTCACTACAATGAGGCCTGATATTATGTATTTTGTGAGTTTAATCTCTTAGTTCATGCAGGGTCCACATGAGTTTCATTGGTGTGATGCAAAAATAATCTAAGGTATGTGAGTGGTATACAAAATTTTGGTATTCATTACTCTTTCACTAAGAATTTTGAGATATTTGGTTACACATATTTTGATTGCATTAGTTCACTAGATGATAGAAACTCAACATCTGGTTATGTATTCTCACTTGGGTCTGGAGTTGTCTCATGGAGTAGTAAAAAGCAATTAACTATGGATCTCTCTTCCACAGAAGTAGAGTATATTGCAGCAACAGTAGCTAGTTGTCAAGCCATATGGATTCGAAATATTTTGGAAGATCTACGGTTGGTTTAGGAACATCCAACATCTATCTACTATGATAATAGTAGTACCATTGCAATGACCACAGCCTCTGTGTTGCATTTTCTATCAAAGTACATTGAGACCAGACATCACTTCATATGAGATTTGGTTCAAAATGGGATAGTGGAATTATTATTTTGCCCTACATCTAAGCAAGTTGTTGATATTTTTATGAAAAATTTACCTACAACTAGTTTTGTTTCATTGAGGCATCAATTGGGAGTCATCCCCATTGCTCATGCAAGAGGAGATTGAAGACATGCATGCATGATCAATGCATAAACTGCATGTCTTATTTTTAGACATAGGCATTGTTTTTTAGTTTTATTTTTTTAATAAGTGTAGTCTTATTTTTATACTGTTGGATTGCATGTTAGCTTTTATTTATAAACAAGAAGAATATTTTTTATTTTTTTATTTTTTAACTTTAATCTATTTTAAAAATCAGTGCTCCATTCCTATAAAAGAAGATGATGGGTAGTGCTTTATTACATGGAATAAAGATTATTGGAATTCAAGTCTTCCTTGAATCTTGTTTTCAGTCTTTCTTTGGATCTTTTTTTCTTGGATCTTGATTCTATGGATCTTTTTTATTTTTGAGTTTATATTTTTATGAGAAGTTGGTTATATTTAATCTATATTATTTTTCAATAGCTCAATATAATATTAACACTTTGTATTATTTCGTTTCAGTATTTTTTAAAAACAACCTACTATTCATAACATAGAAAATAAAACATACCAATATTATATTATTAAATTGTTGTTACACACTTTATATTTATTCTTAAGATTTCTCCTCTTTTAATCTATTCTTCTATTATACTACAGATTACAGAATGGATATATACATAAATATATTTCCAACAAGTTATACAGCTATAAGCCAATACATAATTCTAGACAATTTGATAGCTTCTAGAAAAAACGTAAAAGAAATGAGATATTCATTCCTTTTGTATGTATTCATTGAATTTATAATTATTTTGTAAAGATAACAAGGAGAAATCGCTCATGTCAAATTTGGTGAGCTTGAACACCACCTTTTGAAACTTGATTTTTGAGATCAATGACGTCCAAATTTTATTTTACTTGCTCAAACACGTCTTATAATAATTATTTTATAAAAATATCTAAAAATCAGTCATTTGACTTACAGGGCTATATTTATTTCATCATTTTAGAAAAAAATTATAATAAAATAATATTTTATATGAATACACTTACTCTCTTTATGAAAAATGTGAGTTGAATAAGCTACAAATATAATTATTATTATTTTCAATCCTATTTTTTAATAAAGTGTCATAATACTCTTCTCATCCGATTTGGTTGGCATATTATTAATGTTTAACCTACATACTTAACACCAATTTTAAAAATTTAGATAATTTGTTGTTTTATAGAAGCCCATAACATTGTTCTTGACTAAAAATAAAAATTATATAATAATGTGCTCTTTTTATTATGAATTTTTCATAACCAACCGTTGCCTGTGTATCAAATTAAACAAAAATTATCATATATATGATATATAATATATAAAATTTCATGATTTTTAGTGGAATTAATGCATTTAAAGTTTTCTTTTCATAATTTCAAGTGAGTCTTTTTTAGTGCTTTTATTAAAGTAGAGAATAAATTTATAATAGCTATCAAAAATATTCAATGTAGAAAGTTAATAAAATGTTGAAACTACATTATTTTTGCAATTATTTTTATTCAATATTTAGTTTAATTTAATTAATATAAATATTAGTTTACTATTTATCATTCTATATTTTCTCAATAAATTATTTGTGTATTTATTTTGAAATATAAAAATGTCATTAGTTATTTTGTTAATTTCTACATCTACCATATGTTTTTTCAGTATTAAATTTATCATTTAAAATTCTTTTTTCATTATTAATCTTAAATTTTCATTTAAAAATATTAATTTTTTCATAAAATTTGAAACATTTATATATAAATTTTTTTATAAAAAAAATATATCTTTTGACATTAAACACACTTTTATCTATTATAACTTATTCATTTAAAACTAACACCAGCTTAACTCTAATATATTATTATTAATAACAAATCAGTTTAATAAAACAAATCAAATATGGTAAAATGGATATTAATTTATTCCTTAATGAATCATTGAGTTTTTAAAGCCCTCGCCTTCCTTGGCATTAGAGTTGACCTTCCTCTTCAATGAGATGTATACAATCAATGATGAAACATAATTTATGATTATGGTGGAGTTATTATTGGGCATAAATGCAGTTTTATTACATTTATACTAGATCATCTTTACCAATTATAACTTTTTTTAATGTTTGAGTTATATAGTTTATATGGTTTTGATTACTTAGTATATCCCAAACAATGTATTTTCATTCTATGAGATTGATTTATTTATTTTAATGTGTTTACATATGTTATGTAACCATATGTGTTACAAATTTATTTTAATTACACTATGTCTCTTGAAGAATCATAGTTTGAATAAATTTTTTATTTTATTTATTAGATAAATTTATTATAAATTATTTGGTGTACTTTTTGTAATTTTTTCAACATAATTCCCCCCATTTTTAGTTCTTATTTTTATATTAGAAACACTATTTTTCAATGATATGTAACTTGTTTTAAGTCTTTTTAATTGCATTTTATTTGAAAAAATTAATAAACTCCTTAGAAACATACTATCTATATTTATTTGTCCTACAATTTTTTAAGATTTATCCACTTAGTTTCTATTATAATATTTTGAACTTTCAAGAATTATAATAGCTCTCTAATTTTTCTTTCAATAAAAATATTTAAGTCTACCTAATTGAAAAAGACAATAAATATCATAACATACTAAACATTTCTAATATTATATGTTTCAATAAATTTGAAAAAGAACTTCCAATATAGAATTTTTATTGGAAGCTCTCGTTCTACAATTTTCTAATGGAAATGCATCTCTAATTTTTCAAAATAAAATTACATCCTTTACAAATTTTAATAGATCTTTATGTCATACACAATCCTTTCACCATGTAATTCTTAAAAAATTAACCCATTTAAATGACCAATCTAAATTTTCAAAACTATAATTAATATTTTAATATCATTTTAAATATAATTTCACAACCGTAATTGATATTTTATAATAATTTTACATATAAGAAAATAAATTATTCTTCATCATTAACACTTTAATATTTACCTATCATTGTTATTATTTTCAAAATATAATTTTGGTTGAATTGTTCCATTAATTTTGTTCAAAAACTCCTCTCTTTTTTTGTCATTTGATTTTTTCAATTTAATAAAATTAAAATTAACCCATATAAAACAAAAGTTTTCATATTCATTTTATTTTGAAAAAATAAAATTTTATTTATTTTATCATTGATCTTCGTCTTCCACTCAAAATTGTATTGGTTATATTATTTTTTATAATAAACATAGATGTTTTATTTATTATACCCTTGATCTCTTCCATATATACTATTTTTCAATTGTTTAATTTTCATTGTGTATAGTAGTTGGTGGTTGTAATATAATACATTTAATTATTAATTTCTACCTATTTATTTAATTTTTTGAATTTTTCTTGGCACAAACTCTACAGGTACCACAACCCAACACTGTAGTAATAATAGTATAATTTAAGGGAATTTCACATGATCCAAATTGGTCACTTATCTATCGCATACACACGTGATGCGCACAATCTAGTAACCAATGGTTATGAGAAAAATCGCTTGAAGGCAATCCACACATAGCCTTTTTGTTTGGTTGGAATTCACTTGGGCTTCCTTCTCTTGAACATCTCATGGCCCTAGGGAAATTAAATGCTAATTCAATATCCTACCCTCCAGTCTTGTAATTATTTCTTCTTGTTTATGAGAGACCTCTCCCAAAATATTATGACCATATTTTTATCGGTAGCTTAAAAAATTGCACCTATCGTTTAATAACTTATATACCAGGTATGCCTACCCCTACATCCACCATACCAAGCACATGTTTTTTCAAAAAAAAATACTACTCTATGTATTTGACGCTCAAATGAAATGTATTATCTTATGTAGATATTAATGATTTGCCCATACTCATAATGTGGAGCTCATAATCAAACAACTATTATGGATGCAAGAAATTATCAAATGAAAAACATATTCTTAATTCTAACTCACATTTACTTAATTTTTTAGAGTTGTGTTCTTTAATTCTACATTCATTTCCATGTTCCATGCACTTTTCATGGTGTTATCACTCAACCCATTAATAACATATCAATAGTCTCACCCAATGAAAACATAGATAAATATCTTTTTTCATTTTTTTTTGTTAACAAATGTACAACTTGAATATTATAAAATATAAAAAAACTCCATTACACAATCAATAATGAATTTTTTTTGGTGAAAAATGAAGATTTTAAAGAGGGGTTAAAATAAATTGATTATTTTAACATAATCTTTGGGACTAATAGCACATATATTAGTTATTACTATATTTTTGATCGAATATATAGTTAATGTTATTTTGATTATTCAATATATCCAAAAAGACTACATTTTTTCCCTTTTTGAGATTTAATTTATTCATTTTTTTTAAGCATGTGTACACATGCTATGGAACCATGTATGTTACAAATTTATTTTAATTACTACATGCCTCTTGAGAAATAACATTATGAATAGTTTTTTTCATATCATCTCTTAGATAAATATACTAAAGATGCTTAACCTAAATATTTTTGAATATTTTATTTTATTTTTCAACATAGTTCTCATAAGTTTTAGTTGTTGTTTATATATTGGGGTCAATATTTTCTATGGTGTATAATTTATTTTTAGTTTATTATTGCACTTAATTTTAAAATATTAATAAACCCATTAAAAACATATTTTTGACCTCTATTTTTCCTACATTTCTTAAAGATGTGTCCACATAATTTTTATGATAATAATTTGGAATTCTAAATATTATCAAATGTATCTGATTTTTGTTTCAATAAAAACATCCAAGACTAACTATCATAAAATACTAACTATTTTTAATAATGAGTGTTTCAATATACCCCTTAAAAAAATATGAATATAAAATTTTATTGTAAGTTCACTCTCAACAAATTTTTAATTTGAAATGCAATTCTAATTTGTTTTATAAAATATAACCTTTACATATTTTACTAGGTTGCCATATCATGGACAATCCTTTCATTATGTAATTCTTAAAAATTAGTTCACTTAAATGATCAAATCTAAATTTACACAATCATTATTGACATTTTATAATAATTTTAAACACAATTTCACAACCATAATTGATATTCTATAATAATTTTAAATATAATATAAAAATATATATTCTTCATCATTAATACTTTAATAGTTAACCATCATTCTTATCATTCACAATCTTTAATTTTAGTTGAATTGATCAATAAGTTTTTAAAAATACTTCTTTATTTTTTGTCATATGACTATTATAATCATTATGAAAACACAAAAAATATATTTTCTTTTAGAAAAATTAAAAATAATTGATACGGAACCAAAGTTTTCATTTTCATTTTATCTTTAAGAAAAAAATTGTTACATATTTTTTTATAATAAAAATAGGTGTTTTATTTATCAATGCTTTCATTTCTTCCTTTTGGTATGGTTCTTAAATTATTTATTTTTTATTCATTATATTTTTTTGTGCTTATATGGTAGTACATTTAATTATCAATCCATGGATGTACATTTAGCAAGGGTTATGCATTTTATATTTAAACTTTTTTTAATAAGAAATAATAAGTTAAATTTATTGTACATCCTTTTGTATTAAAAGGAAATGTAATTGTAAGAAATTGAATACATTTATATAAATTTAAAGATTCAAAATTTAAATGCTAAATGAAATATTGAAAGCTTTCAATATAAAATATTAAATAATAATTGCATTAAAATATTTTATAAAGTTCACTCAAACTTACAGTAATGAAATTTATGTAAAGTAATCAAATGTGTATGCTGTTCTCAATGTGACCCTTTTTCTTTCAAGAAATGATAACCCCATAATCTATAATAATTTTTTGGGAAGCTAAGGTTATAAAATAAAAAACTTATAGAGACTATTTTTTTAAAAACAAGGTTGACAATGATGTTTAATGAAAATTTGGATCTTTTTTTCACAAATTTTCCTTAAGTATACCTTTAAATAAATGGACTACTATAAAGTTTTTATGAATTTGTTTTAGTGAAAGTGTTTAGTTCCTCTATGTTATTGAATGTTTCATAATTAGTTTTTTTGGGGTATTAATCATCATTTGGTTGAGTTGGTGATAATTTCGTAGGTCTTTATGAAAAATAACTTAAGTGTTGATATATTCATGATGTCGCATGATCCTTCATACTCGAATGGTGTGGTATTCGTGTATATTTTTAGTTTTTTTTTTTAATAATTTGGAGTACTATTTAGACTTTTTATACAAACTCTACAGGTCCAAAAATCCCATGAGTATAATTTAATGTAATTTTAAACAATCTCATAAGTATAATGTGGATGGGATACATTTCACCAATAAGCTTTAAAACTAACTCCAGGCATGTAAAAATAACATTATTAATCAAAAAGTGCTTAATAAATATGATCGACAATTTAGAGTTAATAAACATGCATAAGTAATTTCCATCACACTAGGTTTTGTTCAAAAATATACAAGATCTTTTTAACGTGAAATTCAAATTTCATATTATTATAATCAGATTTAATAAGATCTCGTACAATACATTGAGTAATAATCTTGAATTATTAGTAAAAGTATCATGTGGTTCATTAATATTCTTGTGAAGCTATCTATGTTGATATCTAACATGGCAATGTCTCCTTCAACCTCTAACAATACTCAAAAATTTAGAGAAGTAATGTTCATATCGAGTTTATTAAAGTACAAAAACTATAATAAAATATTTATAGTGGTAGAAGAGTTTTAGGAAATTAAAAAAGTTAGTGTTTCCACGTAAGATGAAGATGATTTATCGATATACTTACTAGCTATCCAAAAAATTAGATCTTTGTAGGGTGGATGCAAACCTTAAGGTAAGCCATTGTGGGGTTTCATTCTATAATTTGTGAACATAAACTTTGCGTATATAAATAATTAGAATGAAATTGAGAATTGAAAATATAAATTAGCTCTGATTTCATGTGTGGCCTATACTAGGTATTAGTAACTTCAATACCCCAACATCCCTTATAGTAGAGTCATTAGTTTGAAATGGATGAAGACACACAATGTTCAAGAAACTCTATAAAATTAAGATGAATATCATGATCACTGGGTTAACTAGGAAGACATTTAAACCTATACCATCAATACATTCAACTAATGAGTCTATGTGGGCATGTTACTAATTAATATTTTATATGGTGTGCATGACATTGTGCATGTCAATACCTTTTAGGTATATTTCCTAATATTGATCATAGATGAGATACAAATTCCTACACTAGGGATGATTATAGCTTTGAATTTGGCTGAACAATTGATGAGGATTAGATCTTCTACATTTTATCTTACTTTTCAGATGCTTTTGGTGCCACAATCCCCTTCAATCACAATTCATTTCCTTAATGGCCCATTATGTGTAAAACAAACTAGTTGACAATGTATAAAGTCATTTTAATAATAAGATATATGATCCGAATCCATACATACTTCTCAAAATTGATCAGTATGTGCTTTGTATAACCACAAACCATTATTTAATTTATCACATTTTCATGATGATAAATAATAATGTTCTTAAAGGAAAGTAGAAACACATATAAAATAATTAATGAATTAACTCGAGATCACCTACATTCACGATCCTCATTAAAACTATTTAATTTAGTTGAATATAGAATATAACAATGACATGATTGAGAAGTTGAATTATACAAATCAATTGGAACCCATGGACAGAAAGACAAAGTTTTAGAAGGGCCTAGTGAACTCGTTTCACTAAATATCACACCTAAGACTAATAAAATATTAAAGGATGTCATCTTTCAAGGTATCTCTTTAAATTCTCTTCTTCATCGTCAACTGCCATGACATCCTTGAAATAAATTTCTCACATAAGGAGATAAATACCCATGCACATTGTTTATATTTAAAATGACACTGATTCCTAACACAAGTCACCTCCAAATCAACCATCCATATCACCTAAGCTAGAAACCTATACATTAGCTGCCCTGATTTAAAAATTATCAAACATTTAAATTAGTCTTATTCATAGCTTGGGTTCTTTGGATACCCCTACATCTCATAGTTCCCCTATATATTCCAATTCTAATGTCTTCACTCCCCCATCAAAATTTATCTTCAGTCTATCTAGTGGCCTAAGGACCTCTATATTTATTTGGATTTATACCAGGAACGTCAAAATGACACCAAATACATAGAGTACCTCGACCACAAGTGTCACTACCTAAGTAGCCAGTGTAATGCCAGGTCTTACTTCAAGAGTTCAACCAATTTTACCAATGCCATCTCAACCTATCACTAGCACTATCATACTGAAAATAGATTACATTCAATCTCATTGTTTGATTTGGTGCAATGTATAGTGTTTCAATTTATCTGTGCCCTCCCTGATAGCTTGATGAAACACTAAATGTGACTGGCCTCAAGCTGCAATTTCATCTGTTTCGGATCCCTGAAGGTGGTGAGTAGCCTTTCAAGTGTCATTAGAGATGCATTTCATATGACACATGATTATTTTTGACTAATGCATTTCAATAGTAATTTATAAATCAAACATGGTTCTATTCTGTAATGTGAGTAGCAGTTTGTTAAAAATGATGATTTTGCCTTTTGGGATTACATTTGCGATAACGTCATTCTAGACATAGCGATGATATTTCCTAATTTTTACAATAAGCTTAATAAACAACATAAATTGTAATCCCAATAGTTAGATCATTTAGTGCATGAAAGGAAACTTCAATCATTTCTGTTATGTGAAAAAGAAAATCATTCCATTGTAAAGGTATGCGTATAGAATAAATTAATCATGAGTTGTTCATTAAGGGATTATGCAACATACAAAAGAGTTGAGACAAATAGAATAAAAATATATTAGTGTGAGCACTATTTTTCATGTGCTCCTGTAAGTTTTGAAGTTGAAGGAGGGTAAGTGATTGTTTTAAATATTTCATGATATTGTTTTCTGCTCAAATTTTATTATTATTATTATTATTATTATTATTATTATTATTATTATTATTATTATTATTATTATTATTATTATTATTCATGTTTCATTTCAACAATATAAACTATATTTAATTCTTTTTCATTTAATTTTTATATTAATTAAATATATGTTATAATTAACGTTTACTTTTTAATCAACAACAACTTAAAAATTTATAAATTATATTAATATTAGAATATTTTGATTTTTGAATATTTTATGGGAGTGGCTTTATATGTTAGAATAAAAGAAAAAGGTGGTGAATAAGATAAATTGAATCCTTATGGAACAAATGTTGCTATAAGAAAATGCAATTAAGAACTGAGAAAGATAAATAAAAAAGATGAAGAATGTAAGATATGTGTTATATGCATTAAAAATTTTATACACTTTATAGACTTTACACACTATAATAAATAAGATAGTCAAAGCATTGCCTTCTCTAAGAAATATATAGGGTTGAGGTAGGGTTTCCTATCCTTAAATAAATAGTTATGACACATAATTTTTATCCATAATAATATTCTATGTGTGGTTTTCAACAAATGGTTTTATAGATATTATATATTTTAGTACCATATAATATTGTCTCAACTATTATAATAATAATAATAATAATAATAATAATAATAATAATAATAATAATAATAATAATAATAATAATAATAATAATAATAATAATAATAATAATAATAATAATAATAATAATACATTAATTACAATTAAACAAAACCAAAATTAATATCTTAATATATTTTGAAATTTTGATTTAATATATTATAGCTTTTTTTCTTCAAATTCTTTTAAATGTTAAATAAGTTGTGTATAACAATTTTGATTATAATATTATTTCTATTTTAAAATTTTGTTAATATTTATTCTATGGCATCAGGGTAATTAATATTATTTACTCTTCATTTTCTATAAGGTTAGGGTTTAACCAGCTATTTAAAGAGAAACGACATCTTGTTTATGCAATAACCATTTTCTTAAATGTGATATCTTTATAGGTGAATCTTGTGTATAAAAGAGAATGATGAAAAATCAATGATACATATAGATAAATTAAATGGGAAAATTTTTTAATTTAAAAATATTGATATGGAATATATTTGTACAGATAGAGATAAATGTGATGATATGTTAGGAATATATTCTTCTTGATATATTTGATTTGCTTCAATAGCATTGGTTTTAGAATCTTAATTTGTGGAGTGTTGATTTTTGCTTACTTTTTAGTGTATTTTTTACCTTTGATTACTATCTTTTAATTTTTTATTTTATCCCAACATAGTGCTTTAGCTAAATTTATGTTATTTATCGCAAGTCAATAGGAAATTGACAGAGATGGTAATATAATTATTATTCAACATGGTATGTGAAAAATCCATGATAATAACTTTGAGATTTATATATATCAACATATTTGAGATAAATGTATTTAATATATACTTACTATTAATTATCACTTGCCTCAAAACATTAAATTTTTTACCGCATATAATTTCCTTAATATCAAACAATCACCAAAGTCATATGCTTTTTATCAAAAATATATAATTATTTATCTATGTTATATTTGACAATGGATTGAGAATTCTCCTACCATTCTACATCATATATCTTTTTCTAATCCTTAAAAAATACCATCCCAATGATAAGGGCCAATCATCCCATATGATGTGTTAGGAGCAATGAAATAAAATTATATTCATTCTCTATCTTAACATGGTGTCTATTTATCATGTATTAAACAAAGTGCTTGTTCCAATAAGTGAATGCCTATTTATATAATATTAAATAATTATATTATACTATATTAATTTGAAGATATGAAAGGACAAATTTTTCTACACGAGGGAATGTTACATAAAAAAATGTTAATCTTAAAACTATAATGTTACATGAACTAAACTCATCAATTTATTTGTTGTGTAGATAATGGTGGATATTATTTTAAAATTTAAAAAATATATGGATATGCTTGTGAAACATTTTTTTAATTCCCAATATTTCACCTCAAAAAAATAAAATAAAACCCTTAAAAATGCTACCAATTTTTTCTGTGTGTGCAACATTGTCTTCACACAAGTGAACACTGCAACTAATAACCCATCTACATACATGCACACTATGATTGAATACATATTATAACTCATGCACACTAAAAATGCAACATTAAAATAATGCATTCAAAAATAATTTCTGATGGTTACTACTTAGTTGTTTTCCTTCAACCTCAAAATTTGAAATTCATCAAAGCGTTTGGGAAGCTCCCTATAAACATTTGAGTCGCCAACATTGGAATCAAATTACAGCACTATGATTGAACTAAATACTTAAGGGTGGTTATTATATTTATACTAATTATACCAACACTGAATTTCATCCCTAATGGTAATAAACGTGATCTACCAATGGTTCATTCGCATGAAGGCACTACAAGCTACAACCCTACGAGCAATAAAGCTAGGAATGAAATGAAGTTGCTAATTTAGATATAATATCATAAAACCACCATACCACCCATGAATACCTTAATCAAAGTTAGCCATTCATATTAAAGTAGAAAAACTCAATCTTGAATCAAATAGACTTAGCTAGCTAACCTCCTATTCCAATCTCAAAATTGTTAAATTGCCTATGAAATGACGATGAAAAAAATACTTCCATCAGGGGAAAAATATTTATGAAAGTTTTTATACAATACATTAGATACATCATACCACTAGTAACTTATAAAAATACCATACAACATTTTAAATGTTAAAATAACTCATCATTCTAAATGGGTTTCATGCTGAAATATATTCTGTGAAACAAATTAAGAATAAACTAGGTTCAGGAATAAGATCACTAAAAATAATAAAGACATCAGAAATAACTAAAATGAAGTTATTGTATAAATTTAAAAGTAATATGAACTTATATCAATCACTGGTATTTCCTTTGGATTCCTCTGTCTATTTTTTGTAACTCCATTATGAATCAACTTTTAAGGATGAAAAAGGAAAATAGGTGTACAAAATTACCAATTACCATCAGAAATAGATCCACCAAAAATTAATAAAATTGGGTAGATGAATAATGGTAATTTTTTTTATTTATAGATAAACTAATCAAGTTATTTGATTAATTTAGAGTCTCTCTATGGACCAATTTAGTTGATATTAAAATAGAGAAATTTATAATGTAAATTTGTTTGAAATCTCAAAAAGTGCATGCAAGTATTAAACCATCCACCCAAATGATCCTAGAGGGTGATAAAACTATCCATGTGCTTCATATGATATAATTTTAATCTCCAATATATTTACATTATTCTAACAATATTCTCGGTGATACATATACACTCACCATAGTCGATCTATGGAAAATAGTTTCGTACAACACCAATGCTATGGAACAGTCACACTATTCACATCAAAACACCTAGGATAACCTATGTAAAATTTATTAACTTGCTCATTAATTTTAACTTGAAAGATAAAACTCAAAATTGATTGTTTAGCTATATTATACATTAAGTATAATACATGAATTTTAAGCTTGAAATATAATTAAGCTCAGTTATATGACAATTTTATGATTATCGATTTTATATTTCCATATAATATTCTCAATATTATTTTTTAATCAATTGTGTGATGTCAACACTAATGTTATCATTCAACTATGAGTCAAGCACTAACCTACACTAATTGACAAAGTATAAAGTGTTATAAACAAATTGTCATCAACATAGATTAAGGAATATCGATGTTCACTGATATTATAGAGTATAACAACAACCATTATGGTAATAAATAATATAAGTTACAACAATGATCTCTTCAATACTAAGATAATTTAAGTTTTAAGACAATCTCCAAGGAGTAAGTTTACAATTGTCTCTATTATATAACAACCATATAATCATTATCAGTTTAAATCATGAATTGAATAATAGTTGAAATGTTGAAAATATAAATATAATAAGCATAAAACCTCTATATTGTATTTGTCACATGTAGTTCTTTCTCCTCCACTAGGACATAGGTAATGGTTGGTCAACTAACACTAATCAACCAAAAATTCCCTCACACATTCTTATTTATTTTTGTATATCAAAGGACCATAAATAAGATAAAAATGATAATTTAACACTGATTTTATTAAATACAATATATATTATTATATATTTAAGCATATTTTTAC
>JARHVA010002011.1:250000-422500 GCA_037957365.1 Torreya grandis | reverse complement strand
GAATGTGAAACTTACTATAAATAGTAGCTACGAAAAATAATTTTTTTTTATATTTTTGTTTTTTGTTTTATTTTGCATCTCAACTCTAATTATGAGTTCAGGATTATTTAAGCATAGTTTGGGTTTATAATTATTTCAAGTCATTCAATATGAATCAATTTTTAGTATTGTTTCAGATCTTGGTCTATTGATAATTGTATTATCTTAAAAAAAATTTGGGCTTGTTATCTAGTACCGAAGCAATTTTGAATCTTGGAGGAGTAAATAAATGATAAGAGGATAAAGAGGTACTGTAAAGATGAACTGGACTATACAAGAGATACAAAGGCAAGTGGAACAATTAATTGAGATTATCACTAATTAGAAAACAAGGAAAGGTGGTGATGATAAATACATAGATTATGATGAAGAAATTCATCAATAAAAACACTAAGAGAAACAACCATCAATATAAGAGAGGATGGTTCAGGGTTTAGAAGGAAGAAATGAAGGAATAAAAACTGATGATAGAGATTATTGATGTAAATTAAAACTAGAGGAGTTGATAGATTGGATGAATAGCATGGAGAAATTCTTCAAGTGGAAGACTATGAGAGAAGATAAAAAGGTAAAGTTTGCATGCATGAAATTGAAAGGTCATGCAATGATTTGGTGGGATCACCTATAAAAATAGAGACAAAAAAGTTAAAGAGAATATTAATACATCAAAAAAGATGGAGAAGAAGTTGAAGGAGAAATTTTTTCATTTGGATTATGTAGAAACCCTATAGAAAAGATTTCAGAATTTGAGGTAAAAATATCACAATATACAAGAGTATACGGATGGGTTTTATAATCATTATATATTAGTGGATCATGATGAAATGAAAGAACATATGGTTGAAAGGTATGTAAATGGTTTGAAATTTACTATTCAAGATGAACTAAGCATGCATAAAAATATTTACATGGAGGAGGCTTGTCAATTATCTTTAAAGGTAGAAGAGAAACAATATAGACATAATTTTAGAAGAACATTTATTGGTCCAAGAAGAGTAAAATCCCCTCCAATAAGGGCATGAGGTGGTTTAAATACCACTAGAAGTGAATCTAGTTGAGGTTGAGATATAAGAGAAAAATAATGAAGTTGTACCAGCATATGTTGGAGAGAATCTCATCATGAGAATAATAATGATCACTCTACGGAAGGAAAAAGTGCAAAATAAAGAAGGTGGTGATGCATGGTTGTTATCAAACATTTTTCGAACAAAATATGTTTCTTGTAAAAATGTATGAAAAGTAATTATAGATGGTGGTAGTTGTGAAAATATAGTTTCTAAAGAGATTATAGACAAACTAAATTTACAATGTGAAAAATATCATAATTATAATCAAATTTTATGGTTTAAAAAAAAAATGAGGTTACAGTAGATAAAAGGTGTTTAATCAAGTTTTCTATATAAAAAAATTATAATGATGAAATATCATGTGATGTTATTCTAATAAATGCATGCCATTTATTATTGGAGAGACCATGGAAATTTGATAAGAAATTAATTCATGATGGATCGAAGAACATGTAAATTTTTTTGAAAGGTGGTACAAAGATAGTTTTCTTACCACTTAAAAAGGAAGAAAAGGTAGAAAGCATGCTCTCTGCTAAATAATCTTTTCAAGATATGAAAATGGCAGGTTGTTATTATGTATTAATAGCAAAAAATGAAGACATAAGAATAGTAAAATACTAATAAAAATAATAAGAGTGTTGAAATAATATCTATACGTTATGTCTGATGAGTTACCAGATGGTTTACCACTAAACAAAGATATTCAGCATCATATTGATTTGATTCTAGGATCAACTCTACCCAATCAAGAAGCATATAGCATGAGTCCAATAGGATATATTGAATTGTTAGAAAAACACTGATATGTAAGAGTATGAGTCCATGTGCCACACCAATAATGCTAACTCTAAATAAAGATGAAGCATGGAGAATGTGTATAGATAGTAGAGCAATTAATAAAATTAGAATAAAATATAGATTTCCTATACCATGTTTAGATGATATGATGGATGTGTGTGTAGGATAAAAATATTTTACAATGATTGATCTAAGGAGTGGTTTTTATCATATTTAAATTCATGAAGGATATGAGTAGAAAACTACATTCAACACTAGGGATGCCTTACATGAGAGGATGGTGATGCCATTAGGATTATCTAATGCACCTAACACATTTATGAGGGTGATGAATACAGTGCTATGAGAATATATTGGTAAGTTTTTAGTTGTTTATTTTGATTATATTTTGACATTCAATAACTCTAAAGAAGAATACATAGAACATTTGAGAATGCCACTAGAATTATTGATAAAGGAGAAGTTATATGTAAATTCAAAGAATTACAGGTTTATGCAAAATAGTTTAGTATTTTTGATAGTTGTAGTTTCAGAAAATGGGATGAGAATGGATGAATAAAAGATAAAGATAATTATTAAGTGGCCTATTCCAAAAATAATTATAAATGTAAGAAGTATCCATGGTTTAGCAACTTTTTATTAAAAATATTATTATGATTGTGGCAACAATAACAAATTGCAAGAGAGGGAATAAATTTATATTAACTAGAGTAGCTATAGAAACCTTCAAATTTTGTAGAAGAAGATTACATACAGACCAATTTTAGCAGCACTACATTTTAACAAAGTGTTTCATGTCGACTGTGATGATTCATTTTTAAAAATTGGTGTTATGTTGTGTCAAGAAGGAAAGCCTATAGCATATTTCAATGAGAAATCGAATGAGGTAAGAACAAAGTGTTATGCCTATGATGTTGTAATTTATGAAATTGAACAATGATTAAGACATTGGAGGCATTATCTGGTCCCTAACAAGTTTATCCTACTTATAAATCATGAAGCTAGAGGACCAGACAATATATAATTGTCCTAGTCAGAGATAAAAGGAGACACGACATAGTATGCCTTTAGATGCAGGATTTATTAGGTGGATAGAGGACATGCACAAAATAATGGACTATACATACCATTATCAGTTCTAAGAGGACCATAGACAGATTTGAGTATAATTTTTATGTTGGGATTACTAATCACATAAAGAGATAATGATTCAATTTTCATTACTGTAGAATTTTTTTATAATACAGTTCACTTGATTGCATGCAAGAAAAAAATTATGCCACTAGAGTTACAGAATTATTTTTTAAGGATATGGTGAGATTGCATGGTGTTCTAAAAACTATTACTTCAGATAGGGACACAAAAAATTTAAGTCATTTTTTGAGGACTTTGTGGAATAATATGGGTACTAAGCTACAATTCACTAGTGCATATCACCTTCAAACAGATGGATGGACAGATGTTATGATTAGAATCTTGAGAAATTTATTGAGATGCCTAGTGGGAGAGAAGCCCAAGCAATGGGACTTAGCTTTACCAGAAGCTGAGTTTGCATATAACAGTTCAGTGAATAAATGAATAGGAAAGCACTATTTAAAATTTTCTATGAGATAAATCCTATAGGTATTTTAGATTTAGCACAATTATCAATTGAAGATTGAATTAGTGATGATGCAAAATCATTTATAGAGCATATGTACTAGTTGCAAGGAGGAGTAAATAGAAAGTTGTAAGAAAGTAATGATAAATATAAAGCATCACCAAATATCAAAAGAAGACCCAATGTATTTGAAGGATATTTGGTAATGGTTTACTTGAGGAAATAAATATTTCCAAATGGTATGTACAACAAGTTAGAGTACAAGAAAATTGGTCCATGCAAAATTGTAAAAGAATCATTGATAATGCTTATGAAGTGAGTTTACCATAAAATTTTGATATCTCTCTAGTATTTAATGTTTTATATTTATATGAATTATACTTAAAAGATGGTGAAAGTGATGAAGATGAAGAAGTAAATTGGTAGTAGTAGGTTACAAAGAAGAAGAAAAAAATAGTGCAGGTTTTGGATATGAAGACAGTGAGCACAAGGCAAGAGAATTATAATAGGTATTTCGTACAGTGGGAAGGATTGTATAAAAAAGATAACACCTAAATTAAATAATGGGAGCTAAATAAGATTGAAAAATAAAAATGGTAGTAGTACAATCAACGTAACTTGCAGATGTTGAGTTGTTTTCTACCATAGGAGAATGACGCAAAAAAATCAACTAAACTTATGGAGGCCATAACATTTGACCCATAGCTCTGTTTTAGCTCTTCCATGGACCAAAATGACCGTCTCAAAAATTTAAATGTGTCTATAATCCTATCAATCCACTTAGAGTCATTTTAAATATTTTTTTGCGGCCAACCAAGACCATCTGATGGTCCAAAATTATGCTTTAGTAATTTTAATCAAGGATTTTTAAATTTTTTAAAATAGTATATTTTTAGGACCGAATGTGAACTTCAGTTGAAATTACTTAGAAAGGACAATTTTAGTATTTAGGATATTTTTTTAAAAAAAATAGAGTTTTACATGCTTGCATGCAAAACTTACTATAAATAGTAGCTCTCAAAAATAATTTCTTTTTATATTTTAGTTTTTTTTTAAAATTTTGCATGTCAACTCTAATTCAAAATTGAGGATTTCCTTAATATGGTTTGGGTTTGTAATTATTTCAAGTCATTTAATATGAATAAATCATGAGTATTCTTTCAGATCTTGACCTATTGGTAACTTTATTATCTTGATGTTTTTTTGTTTCATTAATTATGTGCATTACAATGTAATTTTTTTAGATATTTACAGAATATTGGTAGCTATATGATGTTTTATTTAATTTTATTTGATGGCATGGAGTTTTTTAAGGTGATAAAATATTATTTATTGAAATGATAGTGCGAGAAATAAAATGATTTAAAAAAATCACCCATAGAATTAATAAATTTTCTAGGATTCCCAACAAATGGATTCCTATAATCATCTAGTTCAAAACCATCTGCTCACATGCAGCTCCTAGGGTAACCTATAAGTGTCACAACTCTATGTTGGTCCTAAAATTTTTAGGAGTACACCTATTAGCAACATCTAAACATTTTTAATAGTTTTTTATTGATCAAGTGTATGCTCTTCTCTTTCCCTTTCAAGACCCTAAGAATCGTAAACATGATTAAAATTGTGTAAAAAGAAAAGAGTGTTTGTTTGAGTATTCAATAATATTGAAGCTATAACCATTCAGCCCATACCTCCTATCTGAAGTTTATTTTTATCAATATTGGACTAAGAAGGATCGTCTACTGATGTAAAAAAGAATGGTATCATAGCCATGTTATTTATGAAGATCTACTGAAGATTCTATAAGAAATTATTATTCCCATTGACTTGAATTTTAAGCTTCCTTTCTTTCAAAATTTTCTCTGAGTTATTTCTTGTATCGAGTCTTCAACCATTTTAAATTGTCATAGGCCTATTATATCTCTGCAAGTTTATATACCCTCTCCAAAAATTTCTTGCTTTTTGGAAACTTATTCTCTTATCATGGAATTTGGAAAATCCCACGAATCTTCCATAGTCAAAATTTTCAATGAATTAGAATTTGAAGGAATATATGAATTACTTTCTTTTGTTTTAGCACAACTCTCTCAGTGTCCTAACATTGAAGTCAGAAGAAACCCTCGAAAAAGAAAATAGCTTGTATAAACTCCCAACTTTAAAGTTTTCTCAAGTATATAAGAAATATAAACTTCTAAAGTCTAAGTTTGTTTATAATACCACTTATATGTCATTTTTAAAACCTCGTATTAAGTCATTAGAACTTACCTTAAGTTATAAGCCCAAAAGATCTTTCCAAACATATTTGTTGTCTTTATTAGCAGAACTAGAAATTAATTATATTATATCACATGAAGATGTCAAGTTTGTCCATTTTGGCCTTATCCAAGTTCATATAACTCCTTTGATCCCATGTAATATAAACCTAGTTCTATACCTAGATTTGTGTGATAGACGCCAAGATAGTTTTAAACATGCTTGTCAGTTATCTAGTCTATGATAGATATATGACCAAGTTATTTGTTTTGAATTTTATCCTAATATTTCAGTTGAAGTTCGAGATAAGGGATGTAAATAAGTCATGTATGGATCTTTATATTATTGGGGATTATTCACATCATTTTTTGGTCTAGATATGTTAGGTAAATTTAAATATGCCTCTAGAAACATAACTATCATGTATAGAATGACCAATACAAATCACCCAAAGATTTTAGAAAATCTTCCTTATGCTCATAGATTGAGTGGAACTATCCAGTTACAGAAGGGGCATATAGAATCTATTGAATTACCTCTGATTGGATGCTTGATTGGCTAAATAAAGTCTCACATAAAATGAAAGGTCAAACTACTATGCACAAGACCATTGCAGGAATAGTAAATATTGTACCTAGGTCTCTATCTCTTAAAAGTTCTTCTAGTTGGTTGTCTCTTCATAGACCTTCATCTTCCTCCTCAAAATGAACTATTAGATTTAGCCATACCACTATAGAGGATGAATAAATAAATCAAGGACCTGATCCTTGAGATCAGCTACCATCTACATTGATGACTCTTCGTAGAGCTGAAACTCTAAAATTTTATATAGAAAAATAGGTCAATCTATATAAAGGTGGACAATGGCCACCCCACAAAGGTGTATACAAATAACAAGAAGGTGTTTTTAGCTACTTCTCTATAACTTATCAAGGGGATGTTGAGCCTTTTAATGAATTCAAGCAGAAGAATTATGTATCAATATTCAATACACACCTTGCTAATTTTTTTGATGACCTATGTAAAGATGTCTTGTATATTAGACATAGTTTACATGGATTAACCGACTAGTTGTCTTCCATAGATATTAGGCTAGCAACCTTAGAAGAAAGTTTTGACCGATTAGATAAACAAGATCCTAATACTTCAAATGAAGCACAAATTCCTATACTATCTTAGGAGGTTAAGTTTGGATCTAAAATCAAACCTCATAAATGAAGCATGAATCATAGTACCTCTATGATGCAAAGAACATAGATATCGCTATAACCATGGTATCTTAATATAGATGATACTCTTAACCCTTTGAATGAAATCTCTACTTGGTGTAATTCATTGAGGGTCATTACTATAGTAGCCCATTTATATCCAACTGCCACTACTATTTTTGTTTCAAAATTCTTTTAGGGAATTATTACCCAGTGGTGGGATTCTATGATAGAGTAGGAACAACATGCAAGGATCCATCACTATCTAGATCCTTTAGCTGCATTATATCATAAATTAATTGATGAGTTTGTACCTCTAGTTGGTAATCATGAACTGGAATCCAAAAAATGGTTTCTTAAAATAGAGCAATGTGATTTAAAACAATTTGATGCATTTGTTAAGTAGTTCTAAGAACAGGCTTACAAAAGTAGAAGTTTTTGTTCCATAGAAATCAAATTGATGTTTTAGCATACCCTTCCTTATAATTTCATTGATAAAGTCATTGCATATATTGATCTTAAAATCCTATGTTTGGATGAGCTATCTCTTACTGATGTCATTGATTTTGCCAAGCAACAGGCCATGTAATTAGTCTCTGACACCAAAACCATCATGAATATCACTAAGCATCAAGCTTCCCAAATTTCTCTTGTCTTTCTAAAAATTGCTCTATTCATCTGTTGACAATTTGTCTAACCCCGCAAGCACCAAAAGAAATAACACTGCCATCATCTCTCCTTTCAGCACCACTCTTTCCCATGAAAGCATTCTTATGCTCCTCCTCACCACTTTCTGGAAAAGTGCATCACTTCTCGTCCTCCATCCAAAACTCCTATTTGTTATATCTATCACAAACATGGTCATATTGCTCCATAATGCCATTACAAAAATCCTACTGTCAAAGCCATATTTTCCTCTAACGCGGTCGTTGGTGGGATGTTATTGACATAGAAGAAGATCTCTTCCAACAAGATGACATCTATGAACCCATTCTAGATGAACTCTCTAAAGAATATTTTACTTATGTTGATGCTCTTGAATCATTAGCTAATGATTTGGAATAACCTCTCACAAACGTGTAAAGGCCAAGATCTCATGACTGTTCTAGCCTTCCATTTGAAGCATACGGTAGATGGTCTCACCATCATGATGAAGTGCCAGAATAGGATTCTAGACCAAGAAATAGAGGACCTAACAGAGGAAGAAGTAACTCTAGAAGAAGGTAGCCACTTATGCCTAGAATGCCACCCACAATGCAAAGGCCTTTTGACATCCTTTTGCAATTTTCAAGTTCTTTCAAGCCTAGTGATTCTTGGGTATGAAACAAGTTTAGAAGTACCAAACCCCCAAAAGAGATCCATTTTCTAAAAATCAAGCCTCAGTGAGATATCCTATTACCTACAGAAGACAATGAAGAAGATATAGAGATAGAGGATTCTTTCTTTTTTATACTAGAACCTTGCCCTAAGCAATCCTCAAGAAGAAGACGATGAAGCATATCAAGAAGAAGAATTCTACCAAATTCCACTCCAAGATCTAACCAGGCACAAACTGGTATCTATAATTGTTCCTTCAGTAGAAATACCATAGTCAATTTATCTTACACAACTGATCAATGGAAAATTTACTTAGTTTATTAGTATTGAGATTAATGGAAGATTTGTAGATGCAGAAGTAGATATAGGTGCTTCGCTATCCTTTGCCAAATCTCAAATCATCTAAGACTGGGATAAATTGGATGGTTCTTTTGCTTCTAAAAGCATGGAGGTACAGGGGAATAATTTTTTCTACAATATGTATAAACACTAGCAGCCCCTTAGAATCCAAAGTAAAATCTTCTACTTTGATTTTGTTTCCCTTGATAAAATACCTGCAGATATTCTTCTAGGTGGAGCCTTCATAGATAGATACTCTCCATATGGTTTGACTACTAAAAGTGTCATGTTCACTATTCACAATGAAACGATAAGGATTCCTCATTTGATATATGCTACTAAGTGATTTCCATGTTTAATGACCCAAACTCCTAAAGATATGATCCATACAGAAATCCAAGAAATAGGAAAAGAGATTAATGCCACTATCTATTCTGATAACCCTCAGTAGTTCTAGTAAAAATCTATGCTTGAAATGGAAATTAAAATCATACAAGGAAAATAAATAAAAATTGGAAAGAATATTCCAACTCCTACCCAGGATTATAATGATATAGAAGCCCAAGTAAAAGAATTAGAGGCTAATGGTTTTATAGAAAATTCAACCTCTCTTTTTTGCTATTATGCCTTCATGGTAAACAACCATTTTGAGCAAAAGAGAGGCAAAAAGAGGATGGTCATAAATTATCAACCATTGAATGCCATTACCTAGCCTTATCCATATTTGATACCAGATAAAAGCTACTTACTAGAGAAAGTTTCCAAGTGTAAGTATTTCTCACTATTTGATTATAAATCTAGTTTTTATCAAATCAGGGTCAAAGAATCTGACAGAGAAAAAATAGCATTCAGTAGTCCTTTCAGCCATTTTTAGTGGACTGTCATGCCATTTGGTCTAACAAATGCTTGAACATTCTACCCAACTCACATGGACCAAATATTTAAAGACACTTTTGATTTCCTCTATGTATACATAGATGATATTCTGATTTTTAGTAATTATTTTTTTGATCATTACTCCCATCTCTAAAAATTCTTAGCACTGGCAGAAAATGTAAGAATAGTCCTATCTACTATAGAGATCCAACTTTGTAAAAGAGAATGTAATTTATTTGGGATGATTGTTTAAAATTCAAAATTATAGGTCCAACCACATATCAAAGAGAAGGTCATCAATTTTCCTGAAAGGTTAGACAAGCCAAAGCTCCAAGTCTTTTTAGGATTGTTAAATTATTTGAATAGATTTTATCCTAATTTTGGTGAAGATAGGTTCATACTTCAAGAGATTCTCTAAAATAAAAACATGACATTTTAATGGAAGGAAGAACATACAACTGTTATCTAAAAAATCAAGGCTAAAGTTTGTTTACTTTTAGAACTCCACATCCCAAAGTCTGACCAATTTTTGGTTTATATTGATGTCTCTGATATAGCATGGGGAGAAATGCTTGTTTGTAAATATGAAAATAAAAAAAAATTATGTGAGTTTTCTAACGGTGTTTCTAGTATAGACATTTTCAAATGGATCTCTTCAAAGAAAGAGATTTATGCTGTGAAGAAGTGCTTAGAGAAATTCATGTTAAAAGTCCTCTATTTGCCACATTTTGTTGTAAAAACTGATTGCACTAGATTTCTAACCTTTAGAGAAAAATATCATGGTCAAAAATATGGTCACGATAAATATGTTAGATGGCAAGCCTTCTTTTATCAGTTCAATTTCTCTATAGATCATATAAAAGGCAATGAGAATATAACAATAGAATGGCTTAGCAAAAATCCACCAGCAACCTTAATGCACCAACCCTATCCTAGTTTTAACTTAACCAAAATATATAATCAAGGATTTACTTCCTGGAACATTCTTGTCCAAGATCAAATTTTAAGAGAAGGGTTAAATCCCCACTATACAAGGATTTCTTATGCTTCTGGTGCAGAACTGCAAATGTCTTTTGTAACCTCTATCCAGGCAGATTACCATAACCAAACAAGAATAATTACTATAGAGAGACTAAATAATGAATTATTTTTTTGACAATTAACCAAATTAGTAATATGACCTCTATGGACTTGGCATATCTAGATAACATCAGCTCATAATCAACATCTTTACAGATGGATTGCTTGATATGGACCACACCAAATTCATGAAGAAAAAATCATGATCAAGACACCATCATACATACCATCATCTAATGATAGCTAAAATGGGAATCTTATTTCCATATCAATCCTCGTTGTCATGCATTTGAAGTTGGACCCCAACATTGGCATCTTTCATGTACATTCCAGCTAAGATGTCTCTTTCAACCCATCAATGAAGATTATTTATTAACTAAAGTGGAAGTAATGTTGGACCCACCAAGCCAAACATCTTGATCTAGCGCTTCTAATAGTATCTCTCTATAGATAACTTTAATGTTGTAAAGCATGATGGGATAGACACCGCCTTGGTAAAAGATTCCAGGAATGACCTCCCAATTGCTATAAATAAGGACTCTTTGATTAGTTTAGGCATCAAAGAAAGAAATTAGATTTCTAATAGTTTTATATTGATCAAGCATATGCTCTTCTCTTGCCCTTCTGGGACCCTGAGAATCAGAAACTTGATTAAAATTTTTAAAAAATAAAAGTGTGTAAATTTAAGTATTCAGTAATATTAAAGTTGTAGCCATTCGACCCCTACCTCCTATCATGGGTTTCTTGCTATCCATACTGGACTAAGAAGGATCAGATACTGACATAAAAAAATGCTCACATGACACTTTTAGTAGCTGAACCATATGGAGAGTATCTGTCTATGAAGGCTCCACCTAAAAGAATATCTACGGGCATTTTATCAACAGTGAAAAAATCATAGTGGAAGATTTTACTTTGGATTTTCAGGGGCTACTGGTGTTTATACATATTGTAGACAAAACTATTCCCCTATACATCTATGTTCTGATAAGCAAAAGAACCATCCAATTTCCCCCAGTCTTGGATGATTTGTGATTTGGAAATGAATAGTGAAACACCTATATCAACTTCTGAATCTACAAACCTTCCATTAATCTTAATAGTAATAAACTGAGCAAATTTTCCATTGATCAATTGTGTAAGATAAATTGGTTGTGGTATTTATAATGAAGGAACAATTGTACATACCATTTTATGCCTTGTCAGATCTTGGAGTGGAATTTGGTAGAATTCTTCTTCTTACATGCTTCATCTTCTTCTTCTTGTGGATTGCTGCATTCTCCTTATTCAGGGCCAGATTCTGGTTAAGAAAAGAAAGAATCGTCTTCCTCTCTATATTTTTAATTGTCTTTTGTAGGTAATAGGATATCCCACTGAGACTTGATCTTTGGAGAATGGATCTCTTTTTGGAGTTTGATACTTCTGAACTTGTTTTGTACCCAAGAATCACTACGCTTGAAAGAGCTTGAAAATTTCAAAGGGAGCTTAAAAGGCCTTTGCATTGTGGGTGGCATTCTGGGCATAAACTACTACCTTCCTATAGAGTTACTTCTTCCTTTGTTAGGTCCTCTATTTCTTGGTATAGAATCCTATTCTGGCACTTCATCATGATGGAAAGAAAATCTGCCATATGCTTCAAATAGAAGGCTAGAATAGTCACGAGATCTTGGCCTTTGCACTTTTATGAGAGGTTGTTCCAAATCATTAGCTAATGATTCGAAAGCATTAGCATCAGTAAAATATTCTTTAGAGAGTTTATCTAGAATGGGTTCATAAATGTCATTTTGTTGGAAGAAATATTCTTATATTTCAATAACATCTCACCATGCAGTTGTGTTAGAGGAAAAAACATCTTTGACAATAGGATTTTTGCAATGGCAATGTGGAGCAATATGACTAGGTTTGCAATAGATATAGAAAATATAATTTTTGTATGGAGGATGAGGAGTGATATACTTTTTTAAAAATTAGCGAGGAGGAGCATAAGAATGATTTCATGGGAAAGAGATGCGCTGGAAGGAGAGACAACTGTGGCACTATTTCTTTTGGCACTTGCGGGGTTGGACAAATTGGTGACAGCCGAATGGAGTAGTTTTTGGAAAGACAAGAGTAATTTTGGAGGCTTGATTCTTAGTGAGCTTTGTGATGGTTTTGGTGTCAAAGACTAATTGCATGCCCTATTACTTGGCAAAATTAATGACATTAGTAAGAGATAGGTCATCCAAAGTTAAGCTTTTGAGATCAATATATGCAATGACTTTATCAATGAGATTATATGGAAGGGCATGCAAAAACTTCAATTTTATTTCCATGGAACCAAAACTTCTACTTTCATAAGCCAGTTCTCAGAACTACTTAGCAAATGTATCAAATTATTTTGAATCACATATCTCCATTTTGAGCAACCATTTTTTTGATTCAAGTTCACGATTACACAATAGAGTTGAAAAATCATTAATTATTTTATGATATAATGTAGCTAAAGGATCTGGATGGTGATGGATTCTTGCATGTTATTCTTGCTCTGTCCTAGAATCCCAACACTGGGTAATAATTCCCTAGAAGAATTTTGAAGAAAAAATAGTAGTGGCAAGTGGAACTAAATGGGTTGCTATAGTAATGACCCTCATTGAATTAAACCAAGTAGAGATTTTATTTGAAGGGTTAAGAGTATCATTTATATTAAGATACCATTTTTGTAGGGGTATCTGTGTTCTTTACATCAGATAGGTACTATGATTCATGCTTTGTTTATGAGTTTTGAAGTTAGATCCAAACATAACCTCATAAGATAATACGTGAATTTGTGCTTCATTTGAAGCATCCAGATCTTGTTTATCTAACTAGTCAAGACTTTGTTCTAAAGCTGGAAACTTAGTATTTATGGAAGATAATTGGTTGATTAATCCATCTAAATTATGTCTAATATACAATATATCTTTACATAGGTCATCAGAAAATTTGGCGAGGTGTGCATTGAATCTTGATACATAATTCTTCTACTTGAATTCATTAGAAGGCTTAGCATCCCCTTGATAATCTATAGAGAAGTAGCTAACAACACCTTCTTGTTGTTTTTATACACCTTTGTGGTTTTGCCATCGTCCACCTTTATACATATTGACCTATTTTTTTGTATAAAATTCTAGAGTTTCAGCTCTAAGAAGACTCATCATTGTAGATGGTAGCTGATCTCAAAGATTGGGTACTTGATTTATTTCTTCATCCTCTATAGTAATATGGCTAGATCTAATAGTACATGTTGAGGAAGATGAAGGTCTATGAGGAGACAACTTGGTAGAATAACTTCAAAGAGACAAAGACCTAGGTACAATATTTACTATTCTTCCATCAGAATTGTGGATAGTAGCTTGACCTTTCATTTTAGGTGAGACTTTATTCAGCCAATCAAGCTTCCAAACAAAGGGGATTTCAATAGATTCTATATGTCGCTTTTGTAACTGGACAGTTTCACTCAATCTATGAGCATAGGGAAGATTTTCTAAAATCTTGTGGTGATTTGTATTAGTCATATTGTACATCACAGTAGAGGAATAACCTACAATAATCTAAAGATCCATACTTAACTTCTTTACATCCCTTATCTTGAACTGTAATGGAAAGATTAGGACAAAATTCAAAATAGATCACTTAGCCATTTAACCATCCTAGATTGGATAACTGACAAACATGTTTATAACTAACTTGACATCTATCACACAAAGCTAGGTATAGAACTAGTTGTATATTACATGGGATCAAAGGAGTTATATGAACTTGGATAAGGCCAAAATAGAAAAACTTGACTTCTTCATGTGTTCTGATATAATTAATTTCTGGTTGTGGTAATAAAGACAATAAATTTATTTGGAAAGATCTTTTGGGATTATAACTTAAGGTAAGATCTACTAAAGATTATGTAGTAAAATCTTGTTCCCATCCTTATTTTTATGTCAGAAAATGATCCTTCTTAGTCTAGCATGGATAACAAGAAACCTACAATAGGAGGTAGGGGCCAAATGGCTATAGCTTCAATATTACTGAATACTCAAACTTACACACTTTTCATTTTACAAAATTTTAATCATGTTCCTTATTGTCAGGGTGCCAAAAAGGAAAGAGAAGAGTATACGCTTGATTAATAGCAAAATTTTATAAATCTAAGAGCTTTATTCGATGCCTAAACTAAGTAAAGAGGCCTTATTTATAGAAATTGGGAGGTCCTGCTTGGAATCTTTTGCCAAGGTGGTGTTTATCCCATCATACTTTACAACATAAAAGTTAACTATAGAGAGATACTATTAGAAGTACTAGATGAAGACCTTTGTCTTGTGGGCCCAACATTGCTTATACTTCACTTAATAAATAATCTTCATTGATGGACTAAAAGAGACATCTTAACTAAAATGTACTCAAAATATGCCAATGTTGGGGTCCAGCTTCATAGTCATGATAGTGAAGATTGATATGGAAATACAATTCCCATTCTAGATGTTGTTTGATGATAGTGTGTATGACAGTGTCTTGATCATGATTTTCTTCTTCATGAATTCGATGTGGTCCATACTAAGCAATCCATCTATATAGATGTTTATTATGAGCTGATCTTATCTTGATATGCCAGGTCCATAGAGGTCATTTTAATAATTCAGTGAATTGCTAGAATAATAATTCACTATTTAGTCTATCTATAGTAATTATTCCAATTTGGTTGTGGTGGTCTACTTGGGTAGAGGATACAAAAGACATTTGCAATTCTACACCAGAAGCATAAGAAATCCTTTTATAGTAGTGATTTAACCCTTCTCTTAAAATTTGTTGTTGGACAAGAATGTTCAAGGAAGCAAAACCTTGATTATATATTCTAGTTAAGTTAAAACTAGGATAGGGTTGGTGCATTAAGGTTTCTGGATGATTTATGCTAAGCCAATCTACTATTACATTCTTAGTGCCTTTTATAGACTCTATATAGAAATTTAATTGATTAAAGAAGGCCTACCATCTAACATATTTACCATGACCATATTTTTTACCATGATTTTTTTCCCTAAAGGTCAAAAATCTAGTGTAATCAGTTTTTACAACAAAATGTGGTAGATGGAGGATGTTTAACATGAATTTCTCTAAGAATTTCTTCACAGCATATATCTCTTTATCTGAAGAGATCCATTTTAAAATGTCTGTACTAAAAAATTTCTAGAAAACTCATACAAACTCTTTATTTTCATATTTACAAAGAAGCATTCCTCTCCATGCTATATTGGAGGCATCACTATAAGCCAAAAATTGGTCAGACTTTGGGATGTGGAGTTCTGGAAGAAAGAGACTTTAGCCTTGATTTTTTGGATAGCAGTTGTGTGTTCTTGCTTCCATTGGAATGTCTTGTTCTTCTTCTGGAGAAGCTCTTGAAATATGAACTTGTCTTCACCAGAATTAAGATAAAAGCTATTCAAATAATTTAACAATCCCAAAAATACTTGGAGCTTTGGCTTGGCTAGTCTTTCAGGAAAATTGATGACCATCTCTTTGATATGTGACTGGACCTATAATTTTGAATTTTGAACAATCATCCCAAGGAAATTACATTTTGTTTTACAAAGTTGGATCTTTGTATCAGATAGGACTATTCTAGCATTTTTTACCAATGCTAAGAATTTTGAAAGATGGGAGTAATGATCAGAAAATGAATTACTAAAAATTAGAATATCATCTATGTATACATAGAGGAAATCATAAGTGCCTTTTAAATATTTGGTCCATGTGAGCTTGGTAGAATGATGGAGCATTTCTTAGACTAGATGGCATGACAATCCACTAAAAATCAATGAAAGGATAGCGTTTTTTCTTTATTAGATTCTTTGACCCTAATTTGATAAAAGCCAAATTTACAATTAAATTGTGAGAAATACTTACACTTGGCAACTTTCTCTAGTAAGTAGCTTTTATCTAGTATCATATATGGATAAGGCTGGGTAATGGCATTCAATGGTCGATAATTTATGACCATCCTCCTTTTGCTTCTCTTTTGTTTAGAATATTTGTTTACCATGAAGGCATAACAATAAAAAGGAGGTTGATTTTTTTATAAAATCACTAGCCTCTAATTCTTTTATTTGGGCTTCCATATCATTATAATCTTAGGTAGGAATTGGAATTTTCTTTCCAATTTTTATTTGTTTATATTTATGATCTTAATTTCCATTTTAGGCATAGACTTTGACCAAAACTGCTGAGGGTTATCAGAACATATAGTGGCTTTAATATTTTTTCCTATTTCTTGGATCCTTTTAGGGATCATATCTTCAAGAGTTTAGGTCATTGAACATGGAAATTGCTCAGTAGCATATATCAAATGAGGAATCCTTAGCCTTCCATTATCAATAGTGAACATGACACTTTTAGTAGTTGAAGCATATGGAGAGTATCTATCTAGAAGAATATCTACAAGAATTTTATCAAGGGTGAAAAAATCATAGTGGAAGATTTTACTTTTGATTCTTAGGAGCTGTTGGTGTTTATACATATTGCAGACATAACTATTCCCCTGTACATCTATGCTCTTAAAAGCAAAATAACCATCCAATTTCTCCCAGTATTGGATGATTTGTGATTTGGCAAAGGATAGTGAAACACCTGTATCAAATTGTGAATCTACCAGCCTTCTATTAATCTGAACAGTAATTAACTAATCAAATTCTCCATTGATCAGTTGTGTACGATAAACTAGTTGTGGTATTTAAAATGAAGCAATAGGTGTACATATCACTTTGTGCCTTGTCCTATCTTGGAGTGAAATTTGCTAGAATTATTCTTATTATTGTGATTTATCTTCTTCTTCTTGAGGATTGTTGCATTCTCCTTATTTAGGGAAAGATTCTGCTTTAGAAAAGAAAGAATCATCTACCTCTTTATCTTCTTCATTGTCTTTTGTAGGAAACAGGATATCCCACTGAGGCTCACTCTTTGGAGAATGGATCTCTTTTGGGGGTTCAGTACTTTTGAACTTGTTTCATACCCAAGAATCGCTAGGCTTGAAAGAACTTGAAAATTATGAAAGGAGGTTAAAAGTCCTTTGCATTGTGAGTGGCATTCTGGGCATAAATGGTTTCCTTCCTCTAGAATTACTTCTTCCTCTATTATGTCCTCTATTTATTGGTCTAGAATCTCATTCTGGAACTTCATCATGATGGCAAGACCATCTGCCATATGATTCAAATAAAAGGCTAGAATATTCATGAGATCTTAGACTTTGCATGTTTGTGTGAGGTTGTTCTAAATCATCGCCTAATGATTCAAGAGCATTAGCATTAGCAAAATATTCTTCAGAGAGTTCATCTAGAATGGGTCCATAGTTGTCATCTTGTTGGAAGATATCCTCTTCTATGTTAATAACACCCCACTACATGACTACATTGGAGGAAAATATGGGTTTAACAACAAAATTTTTGCAATGGCATTGTGGAGCAATATGACTAGGTTTGTGATAGATATAGAAAATAGGATTTTTGGATAGAGGATGAGGAGTGATACTCTTTTTTAGAAAGCACTGAGGAGGAGCATAAGAATGCTTTTGTGGGAAAGAGCAGTGTTGGAAGGAGAGATGATGGTGGCACTATTTGTTTTGGTACTTGTGGGGCTAGACAAATTGCTGACAACTGAATGGAGTAGTTTCTAGAAAGATAAGAGTAATTTGGGAGGCTTGATGCTTAGTGAGCTTCCTGATGGTTTTTTGTGTCAGAGACTAATTTCATGGCCTCTTATTTGACAAAATCAATGACATCAGTAAGAGATAGCTCATCCAAAGTTAGGCTTTTGAGATCAATATATGCAATGACTTTATCAATGATATAATAAGGAAGGGCATGCAGAAACTTCAATTTGATTTTTATGGAACCAAAACTTCTACTTTCATAAGCCAGTTCTCAGAACTGCTTAGCAAATGCATAAAATTGTTTTACATCACATAGCTCTATTTTGAGCAACCTTTTTTTGGATTTGAGTTCACAATTGTGAACTAGAGGTGGAAACTCATCAATTAATTTATGATATAATGTAGCTAAAGGATCTAACTAGTGATGGATCCTTCCATGTTGTTCCTGCTTTATCATATAATCCCACCTTTGGGTAATAATTCTCTAGAAAAAAATTGAATCAAAGATAGTAGTGGTAGGTGGATCTAAATGGGATACTATAGTAATGACCCTTTTTGAATTACATCAAGTAGATATTTCATTCAAAAGGTTAAGAGTATCATCTATATTAACATATCATGGTTGTAGGGGTATCTGTGTTCTTTACATCAGAGAGGTACTATGATTCATTCTTCATTTATGAGGTTCGAAGTTAGATCCATACTTAACCTTAATAGATAGTACAGACATTTGTGCTTCATTTGAAGCATCCAGCTCTTTTTTATCTAACCAGTCAAGTCTTTCTTGTAACATTTCTAGCTTAGTATATATAAAAGACAACTAGTTGGTGATTCCATCTAAACTGTGTCTAATATAAAAGACATCTTTACATAGGTCATCAAAAATTTTGGCAAGGTGTGCATTGAATCTTGGTACATAATTCCTCTACTTGAATTCATTAGAAGGCTAAATGTCCCTTTCATAAGCTACATAGAAGTAGCTAACAACACCTTCTTGTTATTTGTATAGACCTTTGTGCGGTGGTCATCGTCCACCTTTATACAAATTGACCTATTTTTATATATTAAATTCTAGAGTTTTAGCTCTAAAAAGACTCGTCATTATAGATGGTAGTTGATCTTGAGGATCAAGGCCTTGATGTATTTCTTTATCCTCTATAGTAATATGGCCAGATCTAATAGTACGTGTTGAGGAGGAAGATGAAGGTCTATGAGGAGACAACCTCCTAGAAGAACTTTTAAGAGACAGAGACCTAGGAACAATATTTACTTTTCTTCCATCGGTCTTGTGGATAGTAGTTTTACCTTTCATTTTAGGTGAGACTTTCTCCAGCCAATGAAGCTTCCAATCATAGGGGATTTCAATAGATTCTATATGTCCCTTCTGTAACTGGATAGTTCCACTTAATCTACGAGCATAGGGAAGATTTTTTGAAATCTTGGGGTGATTTGTATTGGTCATACTGTACATCATAGTTATGTTTATAGAGGCATATTTAAATTCACTGAACATATCTAGACCAAACAATGATGTGAACAATCCCCAACAATCTAAAGAGCCATACTTGACTTCTTTACATCCCTTATCTTGAACTGCAACTAAAAGATTAAGACAAAATTCAAAACAAATAACTTGGTCATTTATCCATCCTTGACTGGATAACTGACACAAAATAACTTGGTGTCTACCACACAAAGCTAGGTATAGAACTGGTTTTATATTACATGGGATCAAAGGAGTTATATGAACTCAGATAAGGCCAAAATGGACAAACTTGACATCTTCATGTGATCTAATATAATTAATTTCTAGTTCTGGTAATAAAGACAACAAATTTGTTTGAAAATATCTTTTGGGCTTATAACTTAAGGTAGTGTTCTACTGACTTTAGATTTTACAAATGACATATAAGTGGTATTATAGACAAACTTAGACTTTAGAAGTTCAGATTTCTTATATACTTGAGAAAACCTTAAAGTTGGGGATTTATATAAGCTATTTTCCTTTTCAAGGGTTTCTTTTGTGACTTCAATGTCAGGACACTCAGAGAGTCATGCTGGAACAAAAGAAGGTAATTCATATATTCCTTCAAATTTTGATTCATTGAGAATTTTAACTGTGGAAGATTCTTGCGATTTTCCAAATTCCATGATAAGAGATTAAGGTTCTAGAAAGCAAGAAATTTCTAGAGAGGGTATATAAACATTCAGAGATATAAGAGGACGATGCCAATTTAAAACAGCCAATGACTCGATGCAACAAATAACGCAGAGAAAATTTTCAAAGCAAGGAAGCTTAAAAATGAAGTCAATGGGAACAAGAATTTCTTACAGAATCTTCAATAGATCTTCACAAATAACATGACTCTGATACCATTCTTTTTACGTCACTAGACGAACCTTCTTAGTCCAGTATAGATAACAAGAAACCCATAGCCATTTGACCCCTGCCTCTTGTTGTGGGTTTCTTGTTATCCATACTGGACTAAGAAGGATCTACTGCTGACGTAAAAAGAATAAAGACACTACCAAGTGCACACCATGGTTAAAAAATGTATTACTAAAAATATATGAATTAACTTGAATGCTGATGAGTTGTTTATAACAAGGCAACTCATAATGGATGAATACATCAAATGCATAAATCATGACCAACCTAGGGATATGTTTGTAGTACTAATATGATACAATAATTTAGCAATATAATCTATTAATGTGTATCTCAATAGAAGTCAATAAACCGATGGATGATTGAACCATGAAATAAAAATAATGTCACTTATAAAAATTACATGTTAAAACATCTATGAATAGGCAAGATCCTTACAAACTACCCATTAAATAAATTAAATAATATTCTTGTAATTTAAAAAGAAAGAAAGAGAAGCTAAATTTAAGCCACTCTTAAATGCCTATTATTAAAATTTGAGAGAGAACTATTCTTTTTAATATATATACATTTAATACTTTTAAAATAATAATTGAAACTCAATACGTATTTTAACAGATAATGATATATTTTCATAGGAATCGTGTATTTACCTAGTAGACATATTTTATGTAATTATAATTATTTCAGTTGTCGATTCTCACTTATATTTTCTTTTTCCTTTCCATAAATCACATGATTTTCACACAGTTTTCTCTAAAATTCTTTTAATATAGTTGAGTGGTGTTAAGAAACTCTGTTTTAAGATGTTTAATGCCGTGGGATTTTGTTTTTCTAGAACTTAAAAAAAAAAAAGGCATTTTTCAAGAAGTTGGTATGAAAAGACTCGATTATTTTGACGAAAAGAGAAGGGCACTCTCGGTCAATTCAGGGCAACAATCCCGTGCAGTTGAAACCTTTGAGCCGCCTCATTTGATTTACAGGACGAGGTCATCTGTATCTACCATTATAAGAATGGTTAACCACATCACTCAACTATACAAATACTGCGAGTCCGGCTGTGCTCTTTTAATCAAAGCAATTGCAATGGCAATGACAATTGGGAGTATTACTTTTGTTGTGCTGCTTTTGATTATCTTGGCAACAGGTCACCCTGACATTCTGGAAAAGGAGAATCCTTTGGGGGAATTAGGATGCAGAATATTGGTTGCCAATCCCAATTGTTCATTTATTGTGGCTGCTTTCACTGTTAATGGGGTTATTACAGTTATAACATTGACGGGGTCATTTTTATATCTGTGGTTGAACAGCAATCAGCAGTGTTATGTTTCATTTGATGATGATAATGTGCTGTGCCATCCAAGGATTCGATCTAGAAACACTCGATTTAAAATCGGTATGAAATGATTGAATTGTATGTATCATAGAATTCATTCTGAACGGTCTGCGCACATACCAATTGAACGAATAAAATAGAGCATAAAAAACAAGAACATAAAAACAGAGAGACTGAGATTGCTACAGCAATTCTTAGAAAACAAGAGTTATATTATTTTCTTGATCTTCCTTTTTCTACCCTTACAATGCTGCGCCCAAGCCATCTATAAATAGATTTGAAAGCAAAAAATAGCTGAAATGTTTAACCAAGTCTAAACTAATCCTCTAACTGCGTAAACAAACTGGCTGTTAACTGCTTGAACTAACTGATCTCTAACTATCAGTTAACTGTTGTGCATGCATGAGAAGGAGTGAGGTAGAACAGGGAGTTAAACTATATGTGGAGAAATTACCTCCAATTAATTTTGAGTTTCTAACACTCCCCCTTAATTTCTACCACTAACAACTTCAACATTTACAATCCCTAAATTTTGTCTTAAATAATCAAAGATCTCCTTTGCTAATGCCTTTGTGAATATATCTGCCAATTGATCTTCAGATCTGCAGAATTCTAGATGGATTTCTCCATTGTTCACTAACTCTCTGATAAAGTGAAATCTTGTATCTATGTGCTTGCTCCTCTTATGAAAAACATGATTTTTTGATACTGCAATTGTTGATTTGTTGTCACAAAAGATTGGTGTTGACTCCTTCTGTGCTTGTAATAATCTGTCAAAATTTACCTCATCCAAGTTGGTTGACATGCTGTTGATGTGGCTACTACATGCTTTGCTTCAGTTGATGAATGTGTCACGATAGGTTGTTTTTTGGATGCCCATGTGACCACACCTATTCCTAAAAGAAAGGGATATCCAGAAGTACTCTTCCTGTCATCAATGCTACCTGCAAAATCACTATCAGTATAACCAATAAAACTAAAATCGTTAGTTTTGGAATATAAAATTACATATTCTATTGTTCCTGCCACATATCTCAATATCCTCTTTCCAACTTGCCAATGTGAGTCTTTCGGTGACTCCATGAATCTAGAGATTAAACTGACCCCATACATGATATCTGGGCTTGTAGCTATAAGATACATCAAACTGCAAACTAGTCTTTTAAATGTTGTATAATCAACATTAGACCCTTGGTCTTTTTGGCTAAGTTTGGTCCCTGTAGCAACTGGTGTAGGTGTTGGTTTACAATTTAGCATCTTAAACCTCCTTAACACATCCTTTGCATATTTAGTTTGACAGATAAAAATTCCTTTCTCTGATTATACAACTTCAATGCCTAGAAAGTACTTCATTAATCCCAAACCTGTCATTTCAAATTATTTCTTCATTGTTGATTTAAATGTGTCTATAGACAAATTTTTAGTGAAAATCAAATCATCAACATATAAACACACAATCAAAATCTAACCTTCTTTATTAATTTTTGTGTATAAAGTAGGCTCACTATTGCTTCTGCTAAATCCATTATTTGTCATGTATGAATCAATCCTGATATACCATGCTCTTGGTGCTTACTTGAAACCATAAAGGGCCTTCTTCAATTTGTAGACTTTTTTTTCATGTCCTTGCACTTCATAACCTGGTCGCTGTTTTACATACACTTCTTCATCTAGGAAACCATTCAAAAAAATTGATTTGACATCCATTTGATATACATACCAATTATTTTGAGTAGCTGTTGATGAAACCATTCTAACAGTATCCAGTCGAGCAACTGGAGCAAATATTTTATTATAATCAATTTCATGTTCTTGTGCAAAACCTTTTGCTACTAACCTTGCCTTGTGCTTTTCAACATTTCCATCTGCATCAAATTTGGTCTTATAAACCCATTTGACTCCTATACAATCCTTACCTTCAGGTAGATTAGTTAGATCCCATGTTTGATTTCATTCAATGGCATTCATCTTTTCATCCATTGCTTTTATCTAATGTTCCTCATTAACTGCTTCTTCATAATACATAGGATCATGAGTGAAAAGAGTAAAATTTTAAAACAAATCTAATTTCTCTTCTTGATTATAAATCTCATTGAAGTTTCTCATTTTTTTACATTTAAATCTTGATATTAAAGTGGCAAGAGTTGGATCTGATTCATCACTTACTTGTGAATTTGGAGTAGGGTGACATGCATGACTAGATGATTCACCTTGCTCAAACCTCCTAGGTGTTCTTATTAGAGAGCTTGTTCCTACTTGTGGAGAGGATTGATCACCTTGCAAATTTTTTTCTTCAGATTCTTATTCATTCTGTGGAATTGGTGCTCCAATTTTGATGGTGCTACCATCCCATGCTTCTTCCTCCTTAAATTCAACATCTCTGCTAATAATCACTTGCTTTGAAATAGGGTTATACAACTTATAAGCCTTTGATGCTTCACTATAACCAATAAAAATGCATTTCTCACCTCTATCATCAAGTTTTCTTCTCAATTTAAATGGTATAAGAGAATATGCAACACAACCAAAAATTCTGAAATGATATACACTATGTTTCTTACCACTCCATGCTTCTTGTGAAATTCGATCTCTGACACTCTTTGTTGGGCTTCTATTCAGAATATATAATGCACAAGCTACTGTTTCTACCCAATATTCATTTGTTAAGTGTTTGGCCTTCAACATGCTTCTAGCCATCTCCATGATTGTTCTATTCTTTCTTTCTGCTACACCATTCTGTTGTGGTGTGTACCTTGTATTCAATTGCCTTATAATGCCATGATACCTGCAAAATTTTTGAAATTCATTAGACATATATTCACATCCTCTATCTAATCTAAGTACCTTGATGTAATGGCCACTCTGCTTTCCAACCATAGCCTTGAATTCTTTAAACTTTCCAAAGGCTTCAGACTTATTTTTGAAAAAATAAATCCATGTCTTTCTGCTAAAGTCATCAATGAAGGTTAGAAAATAAGTACTACCTCCAAATGATGGAATTTGCATTGGTCCACATAAATCACTGTGGACTAGCTCCAATATTACCTTTGCTCTATATGAGGCCCCTACTGGAAATATCTCGCTATGCTATTTTTCTAAAATACAATTGTCACATGAACTTCTTGGCTGTTCTAATGGTGGTAATCCCTTCACCATATTTTTCTTCTATAAAAAATTCAAACCTCCAAAATGTAAATGTCCATATCTTAAGTGCCATAGCCATGATTGGTCTAGATGCATGGTTTTGAAGTGGGCTTCCTCTTCTCCTTGGATGCACTGAATTCGAAGAGGGAACATCTGATTCTTGGTCATCTCCACTTTTCCTATCAACCTATCACTTGGAAACTTGTCTAGTATTGTGTAAACATTTTTCATAAAAGATACTCTGTAACCTTTTTGTACTAACTGTCCAATACTCATAATATTATGCTTTATTTAGGTACAAAATAAACATCAGGTATAAACTTTCTTTCACTATTTTTAGCCAAAACATTTATTACACCTTTACCCATTACATCCACTTTGATATCATTTCTTAATTTCACTTCAGATTTTACAGATTCATCAAGACTAGCAAAAAATTCTTTATTCCTTGTCATATGATTACTGCATCCACTATCTAAGAACCAAATATCTTTATCTTTTTCTTGAGTAACATGGCAAGTGAAAAATAAGCTTCTACGATTACAACTAGATTCACCTAGATTAGAACTAGATTCACCTGTGTAATTAGCACTTTGCTTGTTCACATATCATTCTTTTCTTCTACAGTCACTTGCATAATGTTCATATTTTTTGTAGTAATAACATTGAATATTAGATTTATCAAACCTCTATGAACTTTGCTAGAAGTGATTGTTGCCACATCCTCTATTGTTATAGTTTTGATTACTATGTTGACCTTGATCTGGATTGTTTCAATTCTGCCTCTGTCTCTTCCTCTAAAGTTTGACCTTCCTCTTTCTCTTCCTCTACCAAATGATACCTGTGACTTGAAAGCATTCTCAAGAGAAGTATTTTTATTCTTATTCATTCTGGATTCATGTGTTAACAAAGAACCCATTAATTCATCTACATATAACTGTTTTAAATCCTTGGTTTCCTCAATAGATACAACTATTGCATCAAATTTACTGGGTAAAATCCTAAGTATTTTTTCTATGATCTTTTGATATATGATTATTTCTCCATTAGATCTAATTTGATTCACTATATTCAACACTTGACCCATAAATTGGTCTATAGATTCTAAATCACTCATTTGCAAATTTTTAAAACTTCACCTAAGAGATTGCAATTTAGAAATATTTACCTTTGTATTACCTTTATAGGTAGTCTCCAAGATTTTCTATGCCTCTCTGGATCTCATTGCTGCTGCAACTCTGGAAAAAATTGATTCATCTAGTCCTTGCTGGATTATAAATAAAGATTTTTCATCTTTTTTTCTATTCTCTTTAAGCTCATCCTTTTGTGCTTGAGTTAATTCCAGATGGGCAGCCCCATCCTACGGTTCTACAAAATCATTTTCTACCAGATCCCAAACTTCTTGTGAGCAAAACAATGTTCTCATCTTAATTTCTCAAAAATCGTAATTCTTACCATTAAAAATGGGAATTTGAGGCTGAGAAATACTATTGTTCATTGCCATGTCTCACGCTGAAAGATGGCAATCAAAAGTGACTATAATTTGTCTATATTCTCTATCCTCGACTGTTTCTACCACGTCAGCCTGTTTGAGACCTTGACTTGGGCTTGACTACCGATTCAGCGTATGGGGCTTGCGCAAATTGTGATTCTCATGGAATTAGTGCTTTCTTGTAAATGCTTGAAGACAAAAAAATCTTGCTGTGCCAATATTAGATTTTTACAATCTTCTTTTGGCTGTGCTTTCAAGGAAGCATAACAAAATTAAAAAAAAGACTCACTATGCACCTTTGGCACTGACTTGCTTTAACAATAATGAACTTAAGCCTTCTACCAGCTGCACTGACTTCCTATGGCCTATTGGTCTACGCTCTTCCTTCACCCATTGACTATTGTGTGCTACTAACTGTCAGCCTATGGCATCCCCATGACTTCTACATATGTACCATACCAATTCAGGGATCTCTAAAAATTGACTGCGCGCTCTCAAATCTGACTGCATTCTCATTTCCCATGGCTCTTTCTAACCTGCACTTCACTCTTGCACTCCTTCTATGTCCTCCTTTCTTGTTTGTCGCCTCTCTGTTGGCTCTAATACCACTTTGAAGGAATAAAATAGAGCATAAAAAACAAGAACATAAAAATAGAGAGACTGAGATTGCTACAACAATTCTTAGAAAACAAGAATTCTATTATTTTATTGATCTTTCTTTTTCTGCCCTTACAATGATGCACCCAAGGCATGTATAAATAGATTTGAAAGTAAACAATAGCTGAAAATAAACTGATTGTTTAACTAAGTCTAAACTAATCGTCTAACTGCTTAAACAAACTGACTGTTAACTGCTTGAACTAAGTGATCTCTAACTTTCAGTTAACTGTTGTGCATGCATGACAAGGAGTGAGGTGGAACAGGTAGTTAAATTGTGAGTGGAGAAATTATCTCCAATTAATCTTGATTTTCTAACACCAATTTATAAAACCATAGGTTGGCTTGGAAAAGATAGTGTTTGTTTCTAGAAAGAAACCATTTTTACTGGATTGTCAATCAATGCATTATTTTAATAGTTTACAAACACGAAGATACCACTATTTTTAATTCTTTATTTTTTGGAGGACTGCATATTATTAAGATGTATGTAAATTATAGATTTTGGCATAGCATAAAGGAAAAAATGAAACTCATATAAAACATATAATTTTTTAATAAAATTCAGATTGAAATGAAACACAAAATGGAAGGTTGGTGGAATTATGTAGCATTGAGAATACCCTTATTAAATACATGAAGTGAAAATTGTCACTGAGTGGCGTGCTCGAGTCAAATGTCGTTTTAAAGATATATAATAACTTTTTTTTTTTTTTTTTAAAAACAACTTAGTTGGGGAATAGTTTAACCATTTTATAGATTCAAGGGAGAGGTGACTATGCACTACCTGTTAAAATAAATTTTGAATATATAATTGCTTTTTATTTTTTAATAATTTTTTATAATATTATTTTTATTTATTTTATTTTTATTTTATAATAATTATTGATATATATTTTATTTAAATTTGATCAACAAATTTATATCATATTCAAATTTGATATATATATATATATATATATATATATATATATATATATATATATATATATATATATATATATATTACCGCTATTAAAATTTCTTTTATTAATATTTATTTTCAATAACAACTATCATACTTATTGTATTTCTTATATTATATAATTTGTAACCATATGACACATTTAAATTTGATCAATAAATAAATAAATTTTCTAAAAAAAAAAAATTATAACATTTTTACTTTTCAACTAAATAAATGTGTGAACCTAAAAATCTAAGGGATGCCACTACTGAAATTTCCCCATAGACATTGACTCTAAACAAAAATTGTCAAGTATATTGTAACTTTTATATTTTTGTTGATTGTGACCACGAAGCTTCACCATTGCCATCCTTCAAAAGATTAAATAATGAAAGGAAGCATTACGCTTACCAATGACTAAATTGAATGGTTCATTCTCTTATTTAGATATTCGAAGTTATGTGGAAGATAAGAAAAATGGGATTTTATAAAAATTACAAGCATTGATACACTCAGAGTGTTGCAATAGAACAAATGAGTAAGGGGAATCACTGATATCCACAAATACTTATCCAATTTCATGAATATTTTATTTTTAAATAGTAAAATTGCTTCTATATTTGAAGACATGCATGCATGATCAATGCATAAACTACATGTCATATTTTTAGACATAGGAGTGGTTTTTCATTTTTTTTATATTAAATGCAGTGTTATTTTTAGACTGTCGCATCGCATGTTAGATTTTATTATTTTTAAACAAGTGGAATATTTTTTGTTTCTTTATTTTCAAAATTTAATCCATTTTTAAACTCAGGGCTCCATTCCTTTAAAAGAAGATGGGTAGTGATTTATTACATGGAAAATAGATTATTGGAATTCAAGTCTTTCTTGAATCTTGATTTCAGTGTTTCTTTGGATCTTGTTTTCTTGGATATTCTTTTTTTTGATTTTATATTTTTATGAGCAGCTGGTTATATTTTTGATCTATATTATTTTTCAATAACTCAGTAGAGTGTTAGCGCATTGTGTTATTTCCTTTCAATTGATACAAGATTAGGTTGAAAAAATATTATTTTTTTATAGGTAGTAGCTTATTAGTTATCTCCAGAATGACAAATAGAAACAACTTTTCATTCCAGCTTTCAATGTTTACCAAAGAAATCTATGAACTTTAGAGGATAAAGGTGAAGACCCTACTATTATTCCAAGATCTCTGAGAATTAGTAGTAGTGGGATACACATAACCTACATATTAGAATGCTCTAACTGATTTGACAATAAATAAATGAACTCAGTTGACAGAAGATAAGAGGAAAGATAATTGAGCTTTATATTCTATCTAATCCACATTGTATATTTTATTGTTTCCTCATATAGCTTGTATGACAAAGTCAAAGGATGCATGGGAGACCCTACAAACTAATATGAAGGTTCTAATAAAGTTAGATTGGTAAGACTTCAAACCTTAAGAAGAGATTTTAAAAATTTAAGAATGAAAGAAGTTGAGTCTATTTAAGATTTTATTACTAGGACTGAAGATGTTGTGAATCAGCTTAGAACACAAGGGGAAGCAATTATAGAATACAAAATAATAATGAAAATATTTAGATCTCTTCTTCCTAAATTTTATCCAATGGTGATAGCCATTGAAGAAAACAAAAATCTCACCACCTTCAAAGTAATATATTTGGTTGGTTCTTTACATTCTCATGAGGAGCATATGCAACATTCTACAAAGAATTTAGTACAAGTTTTCCAATTTACAGTGAATGTTGAAGACAAATTAACAACTCCTTTTGTAGAAAGAAATAAGTCTTAAGATGAGCCTTCTAGGAATAAAGGACGTGGTAAAGGAAGACGAAGAAGCTATAATAGAGGAAGAAGAAGAGGCAAATGTTTTGTGGATAGGAGAAGCATCGAGTGCAAATATTATGATTGTTATGGACATTATGAATCTGAGTGCAGAAAACAAATCTGACTTGAATAATTTAAGATCCAACTATAATGAAGGTTTTTCTGAAAATCCCAAGCATTCCAAATTCCCCAAATGCAATTTGATGGAAAAAAATCAAAAATTATTGTGTTTCTTAGTTAGTCGCTTCTCTAATAATATGATAGGTAAAACTGATATCTTTGTCAAATTAGATGCATATATAAAAATTCAAGTAAAATTTGGTTATTATAAAGAGGCTGACATGATGGGAAAAGGTACCCTTGCTATAAAAACTAAGCAAGGAGAAACTACTTATATTCTTGATACACTACATGTGCCCAAATTACAACATAATCTTTTAAGTATTGGGTAGCTTGTAGAAAAAAATTATAAAATTATGTTTGAAGACAACTTCTATAAAATTTTTGATAAATTTGCTAATTATCTTATAACAAGCATTTCTATGACAAAGAACATGTTATTTCCTCTCACATTGCACTCCACTACTATGCATGATTTCAAAGCAACCATAGATAATTCATGGTTATGGAATCAATGTTATGGTCATCTAAATTTTGAAGGATTAAATTCACTTCACAATAAGCATATGGTAAGAGGACTTCCACCAATTTAGCAAATAAAGAAGATCGTTTAGGGTATGCACTAGGCAAGAAGCATCGAAATAGTTTTCTGGTGAATAAATCTTGAAGGGCAAAATCTCCTCTAGAGCTTGCACATGCTGACATTTGTGATGCTATGTAAGAAGAAGCTTTTGGTAAGTATCATTATTTTTTGACATTCATTGATGATTTTTCTTGCCACACATGAATTTATTTTCTGAAGCTGAAATCTGAAGCTTTTAAATGCTTCAAAAACTTTAAAACTATGGCTGAAAAATAAAGCGGATATTATCTCAAAATACTTAGAATAGATAGAGGAGGAGAATTCACTTCCAAAGAGTTTTTTAATTTTTGTAACAAACATGGCATCATGAGATAGCTTACTATAGCCTATACCCCCCAACAAAATGGTATTACAAAAAAAAGAACCATACCATTATGGAAATGGCATGAAGTATGTTGCAATCACAAAATCATCCAAATTATTATTGGGGATAAGTAGTGGCAACCATAGTATACCTCTTGAATCTAATCCCTAAAAAATTAGTTCACAAAATCACTCCAAAGGAAGCTTGGAGTAGTAACAAGCCTTCATTGGCTCATCTTCGTGTAGTTGGTTGTTCTGCATATGTTCATATTCTAGTTCAGAAATAGAAGAATTTGGATGCAAAATCCCAACATTGTATCTTGGTGGGATATTTTGATGTAACTAAAGGATATCAATTCTATAATCCTGACACAAAGAAATGGATTATTAGTCGGTATATGATTTTTTATGAAGGGGGAGAATGGTAATGGAAAAAAGGTGTAAAAAAAATAATACCACTAGTAATGATAAATATGTGAGATTTCTACCCTCGTAAGCTTTTGTAAGAGAATTTTTATATCCCTAATAATATCTTTCAGCTTAATACTAGCAGTCGATACATTGTTAACTACATCAATAACCATTTTAGAGTCCCCCTCAATACTCAAATTCTTGATACTAAGAGAGATAGCCAATTTAATCCCCTATAGAAGAGAAATTACTTCAACATAATTATTACTTTGACAACCTAATCCACCAGCATAAATAGCAATCATCCACCCTTTTGTCATCTCTTATAATCCCTCTCCCACTACTTTACCATCAGCCTTAGAGGCCCCATCAAAGTTAAGTTTTAACCAGTTAGGCTTCGAGGGATTTCATCTAGTATTGAGTCTCTATAATATTTTTTAATTATTATAAACAAGAATATGATTTATGATCTAATTAGTTGTAATTTTTTCTTCTTCATGAGTCAAAGGTTTCTCTGCAATCCGAATATGGGCATTAGTGATACTTTCCATTAGAGTCTTAAAAAAAGTATGAAAAATTTTAGAGGCATCTCTAGCGATCTCCCTAAAAATTCTATGGTTTTGCTCTTTCCATAAAGTCTAGCTCAAATAAGGCAGTGTTTGTTTTCATAACTCAAGGAGATAGGGATGAGAAAAGGTAGGATAACAACTATTAATATTTTCCTTAATGTCAGAATTACAGACCCACTAAATGCCAAAAAATTTAGGATTATGTCCCAAAGTTCCCAGGGAAAATCATAGTGTATGAAAAGATGAGAAATAGTTTCCTCTTGTAAGAAACATAGATAGCATCTATTTGACCAAGGTAAACCCTCTCTTTTGTAAGTTGTCTTGGATTAAAAAAATTGTTATGAGCAACAGCGCACCAAAACATGTTGATTTTTGCTAAAAGTTTATGGTTCCAAAATTTTCACCATATCTCCTTTCTTTAAACATCAAGAACCATCAAATGATAAGTAGACATGATAGAGAACCAACCATTCTTATTTGGCCACTAATATTGCTCATCCCCACGAGGGAAGAGAGGGATTCTAACACTTTGAATCAACTATTAAACATCCTAAACTCTAGGGGAGAGATCAAGTTGATGAGCACAACAATCTAATAATTTTTTCTAGCTCCTATTGCCATTATTATAAACCATGTAGTCGGAGACATTATCTCCAAAAAATTTAGTAGCAATGTCATCAATTTCTCTGTAATCCCCCTGTGTAATAAGAGCCTTAACTTTTATCTAAATGTCATTGCAAAATTTAATAGACATGCCATTTTCCAATTTCAATATAATCCCTTGCTTAAGAAGATTTTTGTATTTCAGTATTTTATTCCATATCATAGATCCCTAGGGTAACCCTGTTTGTTAGAAAAAGTTAGAGCAGTTAGTAGCATTCAGATATTTGGCTTACATGATTTCTACCCAATCATTATGTTTATGAATTAGATTCTAGTTGATTTTGGAGAGAAGGGCTTTGTTCATGTCCTGAATGGATCTAATATTGAGGCCACCATGTGATTTAGGAAGGCAAACTTTTTCCCAACTGACCAAGGACATTCAGTATTTATCTTCCAACCCCATCAATAAAAAATTTCCTTGAATCTATTCCAACTTGTCAACAAAATACGTAGGTATTTTAAAGAGAGACAAGAAATAAGTAGGTACACCTTGTAGAGAGGCACACAGAATCTATAATTTATGTGCACTATTGATTAGTTTCCCTTTCCAGCCAATCAATTTCCTCTGACTTCTTTCCAATACTACATTTCAAAAACTTGGAGACACCTGTTTGATCGTAAGAAAGAGGCCCAAAAAGGTAGTAGGAGGCCCAGCTTCCGCATAGTCCTGGATGTCAATGATTTTTTGCCAGAGGTCAATAGGAGTATTAAATAAATACACATTGCTCTTTTAAAAATTTATGCTTTGCCCAAAATCTATGGCATAGTTTTTTAAAATATTCTTCCATATCCAATCTTTAATCATAGAAGAGATGCCAAAAAGAATGGTATCATCAACAAACTATTGTACAGACATAGGAGAAAGGGAGGAAGCAGGTTTGATGCCCACTAGATGTTGAGAGGCGATATTAGCTTGAGTTTATCTCCCAAGGGCCTCCATCATTATGATGAACAAGTAAGGGGAAAGAGCATCCCCCTGGCGGAGTCCTTTCAAAGAAGAGAAGAAAACTCTAGGGACCCCATTAACCAGGACCAAAAATTTAGCATAAGAAACAATGTTCCAAATGAGGCAAGACATTTTATCATTAAACCCAAACTTTCTGATGAATTGAAACAGAAAAGTCCATGAGACCCTATCATAAGATTTAGAAATGTCTAACTTAAGAGCCATGCTAGGGATTCTACTCTTATCCATTGAATGAATAGTTTCATGAGTGGAGATCATAGCATCAAGAATTTGACGACTGGGGACAAAGCCTTTTTGAGTAGAGGAAATAATTTTATTTAAAAAAGTTTGGATTCTCATGACAAGAACTTTAGTGAAAATCTTATACATAGTATTACATAGGTTAATAGGTCTAAATTCTGAAAGGTGAGTGCGATTCAAATTTTTGGAACTAGGACAATAAAGGTATTATTAATCTATTTTCAAAGTTTATCAGTTTTGAAGAAAACTCGAACAACAGTAGTAAGATCAGTTCCCACTATATCCCAATATTTCTGGAAGAAAATAGGAGGGAAGCCATCAAGGCCTAGAGATTTGAAGAGACCCATAGATAATAAAATATCACGGACCTCCTCCTCAGATATAGGCCTTAGCCATTTCAAGTTGTCTTCCTCAGTTATCAGATAAGGGATTCAAAGTTTCAATATTCTCATCATCATTATCTTATTTGGTCAACAAATTTTGGAAGAATATCACAACTTTTTCCCCAATCTCGTTATCCTCAGTCATAATATTTCCATTTTCCAAACATAATTTTTAGTTATTTTTTTATATATTGGGATCACTATTTTCTATGATGTAAAATTTGTTTTAATTTTAAGGTGTTTTATTTATCAATGCTTTCATTTCTTCCTTTTGGTATGGTTTTTAAATTAATTATTTTTTATTCATTATAATTTTTTATGCTTATATGGTAGTACATTTAATTATCAATCTATGGATGTACATTTTTAAAAGGTTAGGGATTATATATTTAAACTTTTCTAAAAATAATATTATAAAAAACTATTTTTTTAATAAGAAATAATAAGTTAAATTTATTTTACATCTTTTAAAAGGAAATTTAATTGTAACAAATCCAATGCATTTGTATAAATTTAAAGATTCAAAATTGAAATTTTAAATGAAATATTGAAAACTTTCAACATAAATTATTAAATAATAATTGCATTAAAATATATTATAGAGTTCATTCACACATATAGTAATGAAATTTATTTAAAATAATCAAATGTGTATGTTGTTTTCAATATGATGCTTTATTTTTCAAGAAATGGTAACCCCACAATCTATAATAATTTGTTGGGAACCTAAGGTTATAACAACAAAAACCTATAAAAGTTATTTTTAAGAAAACAAGGTGGACAATGATGTTTAATGAAATTTTGGATGTTTTTTTTCACAAATTTTCCTTATGTATACCTTTAAATAAATGGACTATTGTAAGGTTTTTATGAATTTATTTTGATGAAAGTGTTTACTTCCTCTATGTTATTGAATGTTTCATAATTAGTTTTGTTTGGAGTACTAATCGTCCTTTGGTTGAGTTGGTGCTAATTTGGTAGGTCTTTACAAAAAAATAGCTTAACTGTTGACATATCCATGATGTCCCATGATCCTTCATACTTGAATGGTGTAGTATTCACACATATATTATTAATTTTTTTGCTATAATTTTGGGTATTATTTGGACTTTTTTTACAAACTATGCAGGTCCAAAAATCCCACGAGTAAAATTTCATGTAATTTCACACAATCTCATAAATATAATGTGTATGGGATACATTGCACCAATGAGCTTTAAAGTTAACTCCAGGCATGTGAAAATAACATTATTATTAAAAAAGTGCTTAATAAATATGATCATTAATTAAGAGTTAATAAACATGCATAAGTAATTTCCGTCAGACTAGGTTCCTTTCAAAAATATAAAAGATCTTTATAATGTGAAATTCAAATTTCATATTATTATAATTAGATTTAATATGATCTTGGACAATATATTGAGTAATAACCTTGATTTGTTAGTAAAAGTATCATGTAGTTCACTAATATTCTTGTGAATCTATCTATGTTGATATCTGACATGGCAATGTCTCCTTCAACCTCTAAGCACACTCAAAAATTTAGAGAACTAATGTTGATATCGATTTTATTATAGTACAAAAACTATAATAAAATATTTACAGTAGTAGAAGAGATTTAAGAAATTAAGAAAAATAGTGATTCCACCTAAGATGAAGCTGATTTATCAATATATTTACTAGCTATCCAAAAACATAGATCTTTGTAGGATGGATGCAAAGCTTAAGCTAAGCCATTGTGGGGTTCTATTCTGTAATTTGTGAACATAAAATTTGTTTATATAAGTGATTAGAAAAAAATTGAGAATTGAAAATATATATTAGCTTTGATTTCATGTGTGGCCTATAATAGGTATTACTAGCTTCCATACCCCACCATCCCTTACAGTAGAGTCATTGATTTGAAATGGATGGAGACACAATGTTCGAGAAACTCTAAAAAAATAAGATGAATATCATGATCACTGGGTGAACTATGAAGAAATTTAAACCTATACCATCAATACATTAAACTAAAGAGTCCAACTGGGGATTTTAATAATTAATATTTTATGTGGTACGCATGAGATTGTGCATGTCAATACCTTTTAGGTACCTTTCCTCAGAGTGATCATAGATGAGATAAAAATTCCTACACTAGGGATGATTATAACTTTGAATTTGGCCAAGAAACTGATGACGATTAGAAAATGGTAGATCTTCTACATTTTATCTTAATTTTCAGATGTTTTTAGTGCCACAATCCCCCTCAATCACACTTCATTTCCTTAATAGCCACCTCACGATCCTATTGTGCACTTGGTCTATTCTAAATTATATTTCAAACGTGTTTGAGGATGAACATTAAGGAAAATTACAGTTAATTCTAAGCACCCTTATATTTTTAACTTAATGAGAAGAAGATGCAAAAGTTATCATATTAAATGATGGAATGAATTATAGACATTGGGTCCTACTAGTACTATCAATAATTAATAATAATGAATTTCAAGCCAGGGGGGAGAGCGGGGGGACTATATAACCCCTCTCAAATTTACTCATTATGTGTAAAACAATCTAGTAGAACATGAAATATTATATAATATGTTGACAATGTATAAAGTCATTTTAATAATAAGATATACGATCCGAATCTATACATACTTCTTAAAACTGATCAATATGTGCTTTATATAACCACAAATCATTCTTTAATTTGTCGCAATTTCATAATGATAAATAAGAAATTGCTCAAAGGAAAATAGCAATACATATAAAAAAATTGATGAATTGACTCGAGATCACCTACATTCATGATCTTCATTAAAACTATTTAATCTAGTTGAATATAGGATATGACAATGACATGATTGAGAAGTTGAATTGTACCGAACAATTGGAACCCATGGACAGAAAGTCAAAGTTTTAGAAGGGCCTATTGAACTCGTTCCACTAAATGTCACACCTAAGACTAAAAAAATATTAAAGGATGTCATCTTTCAAGGTATCTCTTTAAATTCTCTTCTTCGTCGTCAACTGCCATGACTTCCTTGAAATAAATTTCAAGGATAAGGAGACAAATACCCGTGCACATTGTTTATATTGAAAATGACACTGATTCCTAACACAAGTCACCTCCAAATCAACCATCCATGTCTCCTAAGCCAGAAACCTGTACTTTAGCTGCCCTGATTTCAAAATTATCAACCATTTAAATTAGTATTATTCATAGCTTGGATTCTTTGGATACCCCTACATCTTAAAGTTCCCCTGTATATTCCAATTCTCATGTCAGCACTCTCCCATCAAAATTTATCTTCGGTCTCACTAGTGGCCCAAGGACCTCTATATTTATTTGGGTTTATACCAGGAACGTCAAAATAACACCAAATACATAGAGTACCTCGACCACAAGTGTCACTACCTACGTAGCCAGCGTAATGCCAGGTCTTACTTCAAGCGTTCAACCAATTTTACCAATACCATCTCAACCTAGCACTAGCACTCTCATGCTGAAAACAGATTACATTTAATCTCATTGTTTCATCTGGTGCAATGTATAGTGTTTCAATTTATCCGCGCCCTCCCTGATAGCTCGACGAAACACTAAACGTAACTAGCCTCAAGCTGAAATTTCATATTATTCGGATCCCTGAAGGTGGTGAGTATCCTCCCAAGTGTCATGGCACACGGATTTCATATGACACAAGATTATTTTCGACCGATGCATTTCAATAGTAATTTATAAATCAAGCATTTCAAAGATAATTAATTATTCGTATTAATTTAATTGAAATTTTATGTGGAGTTACATCTTCAAATTTTATTTATGAGTAATTGTGAAGCCCACTGTAACTTATATCAGTGGTTTTGGTGGGACACTCAAAGGTTTTTATATTCTACTTTGAATATGCTTAATAAAATCATTCACAAGACCTTTTTCCATATAAATATTGGAGGTTATCAATTTTATCATTTTAACTTCCTATTAGTGCATTAACACTACTTATTTGGGGTAAAATGTTATGTGTAATAGGTATTTTCAATGCATTATGATTTTATTATGTTATGTTTATAAATATTATAATTTATGGAAAATAAATTAATACTATTCAAATTATTAATTGCTCACTCTATATATTACAATATTTTTTCTTGTCGTCAATGAAATGCATTCAAAAGTTATCTGATTTGTTTTGTTAGAAGTTAAAGAATCATTTTTCAGTCCTAAATATCATATTATTGTTTAAATATCTCTTCCAACGTAACATCTATTTTGAATTACTCATACTAGAGTTTTACACAGTTACTTACTATTGAGTCTATCATTAGCAACCTGTAGTTATCTAACTTCCAATAAAAAATATATATTTATCTAACTTCCAACAAAAAATATATATTTATGTCTAAAACACATGTCTACATTTTAAGAAATGATTGATGAAATTGAAATTTTATGTTTTGTAGGCATTTTTAAAAAATGAATCTCATTTCACCAATAAACATTATTTTATGTGGTAGATATGTTCTTCGAAATGTTTTAATACAATTTGGATTAATATATTAGATCAATCTAATTAAGATATAAATTTGAAATGAGATTTATATACATCGATATAGAATTCAAGCATTCATTTGAAGGTAAAATACCCAGATTGATTATTATGATTTGATCAAAAAATATGCCAAAAATGAAAATTATAAACTAGATTATGATACTTATATTTTCTAATCAACTATTTGATTGTGACTATATTTTGAAAGAAAAAATCAAGTAATGAGTAGGCCTAAGATTCGTTCCATTTTATAAATGATCCATTGTCTGTATTTGGTGTGTTTTACATGATAATATTAATATCTTCAGTTGATACTACCCTGATAGTTAATACTGCCCTGTGCAAAAACATGGAAGAGTTACTTTAAGATCACTGTGGTTTGTTTTTTTTTTTTTTTTTGGTGTGTGTTTAAAATCTTGAATAATCCTCCTTTCCTTTGAAACCCCACATGTATTTGTGAGAGATATAAACCTATAGAAAAAAGGAACTTAAGTCGACTGAGCTGAACAAAATCAGAAACCTATAGACATGTATAGAAGCTAGTGACATGATAAAACATGTTGATTTAAAATAAATAAATAAATAAATGATTGTTAGGGAAAATATAGACAAAAAAATCATGATCAATACATTCATGCTATGTTAATGATTGGATCTTAACTTACCTCATAATGAATATATGCCCATTAAGATACCATAAACGTTTATGAAACAATTTTTTATAGATGAAAATTTCAAATATAAATTAATTTTTTATAAGATATTATTGATGGAAACATTTTTATTTTAAAATAATATATCAAAAAAACTCATATATCCTTACATATGTATTAAAATCCGACACAAAATAATAACATTTGATCGATTTAAGATTTCAGTAGATAAATATCTACATAATAAATTTTTTATTATAAAAAAAAATACCAACATCACTATCAAAATTTATTGAGCACTCACCATTCTTTATATGCGACATGGATCTTAATGGGTCTATGCATCCCAACCAATAAACCTTTGATCCTATAATCAAAGTATTTTTAAAATTTTTACCATTAAACAAAATTCTAGAGATAATTTTGTCATTTTGATGATTTATAAGACTATTTTAAAATTGTCACCTAATGTTATAAAAAATAATTAATATTGCCTCTAGCATCTATACACGAGCTAAATTCACGTAAATATTCCATCGTTCCCAACGTTTTGCGTATGGTAAACAATTGTAATAGTGGATAGTGGGGTCTGTTTCTCTTAACTATCCATATTAAACTTTAGATAGTGGGGAGCAACAGCACTCGAGTATCTCCCTCGTGACCTCGTCCGAATGGCCCAACTGTATTTTGTCTGCCAACTTCTTGAGATACATATAATTAAAAAAGACGAGAGAATCAGAGCATGGACTGATGAGTCCTCTGACTGTTCACCCTTCTTTAACAGTTCATTATATAAAGACTTTACAATCTTTTTAAGGTTTCCTATTCATTTAACCGTATCTGAGAACTCCTTATCGTTTACTGCTAATATGGGCGAACTGCCGAAGTCACATTCACTGTGTTAAAAGAGGTAGCAAGGAAATATCCTTTACATGTTACAAAACATTCAGTGGGACCGAATGAAATTGTGGAATATTTTGAAAGGCAGCGCCTACGGCATAAAGGGCATTGTGGACCGAATGTAGAGCCGTCTGATAGCCATGGGGCCGTGCCCTTCTCAATCGAGTTTCCGGCGATGAAAAAAACATGTTTTCTCTAAATTTAAAAGGTTGTGTTTTGTTTGTTTATAAGGTGGACTTTCTTTCTTTCTTTTTTTTTTAAAAAGGGGTAAAAATAATATTAATATGTAAAGAAAAACATTAGAAGAACGGGGGGCAAAAACCCCCAGAAGAAAGAAGCAAAAACTGAAAAAATAGGCACACGCCCAACTAAACAATATTATGAACCTTCCTATCAGCGTTCAGAATTCTTTCCAAATTAGAATGTAATGTCAGGGAGAGAGACCCCCAATCCTCAATGTTGTCACCATCCAAATGGTCAGACACCCATTTAGCCAAAAAATCTGATGCCCTGTTCCATTCTCGCGAAATGTAAGCAAAAGTAATGCTATGCATAAGCGAGCAAATCCACAAAATATGTTGCACAAACAGAGACAATTGCCAATTGACATCCACCACTTTCCTCTTAATGAGCAGGTTAATCAAGACTTGAGAGTCCGATTCGCAGATAATCCTACACCAATCTAACACCTGGGCCTTCTCAAGGGCATAAAGAATGACCTGACCTTCCATCATGTTAATGGTTTGCAGCCGCTTGTGAACCGCAAAAAAAAAATCACCATACCTTCAGAATCCCTTCCTATCCCTCCAATACCCGCAGGTCCTGAATTACCTCTAGAGGAACCATCTGTATTGATCTTGAGAATCCCACTAGGGGGCGTTGCCATTGACCAGTCCTGAGAATCTGATCCTTGACTTGCTTGCTCCTCCTGACACACGCTGACTTACCAGTAAACTTCTGGAATCCAAGTCGTGCCACCACCTGAGCATCCTGTTTGGTCAAAGAAAGGCAGATTGCGCTATTTGCTTGGACAATTTTCTGGATCATCCCCACCACTTTCTGCCATACTTGCTACACCATGACCCTCACCCCCCAGAAAATTTTCCTATTTCTCTCAAGCCAGATCTACCAGAACAAAAAAATGGGGCCGCCTAGCCATATGTCCTGCAGGAAGGGCATCCTTGAGGGGGGTTCTCCCATTCCATTCCAGAAATCGACCACAAATTGAGCATGAAAACATGGGCTCTACCAAACGTCCCACCAATAATGCCAGAGTTGCAACGCAAAGGAGCAACACAAAAAAAGGTGTACTAAATCCTCCTTGGTTGCTCTGCATATAACACATATTGAAGGGCCTTGGAAACCTCTCTTCCAGAGATTGTCCCAGGTCAAGCACCTGTTCCAAGCCAGCATCCAAGAAAAATAATTGTATTTAGGCCATGTGAATTTATTTCAGACCTGTCTCCACCAATGCACTTCCCACCTGCCCAATCTTTGAAGAAGTAAAGCCTAATATCTAGATGAAACTGTGTAAGCTCCCTTGGAATTGGGAGATCAAGCTAGCTCATCCTCCTCCTAAAGAGGACTATAGCGATGCCTGGAAAGGATGCTCAATAGCTCCTCATTTTCTTCTTGCATCCCATTAACAGGCCATGTTTTGGGAGCTTTCCAGCGAGCTACCTCCACCTATCCTTGTGTAATGTAAACTTTGAAGTCACTCACCCGAGACCATCCAGCATCAAGGAATCTCTGACAAAGATTCAAAAAATTTGAAAATTTAAAAATAATGGGAGGATAACCACCCTAAGAGTCAGACCAAAAGAGAGCCTTGGATCCCTGTTTACAAATCTAGAATAAGTTGTTCTTGATGAGAGCAGCCCCTTTTTTGAGAGTAACCCATATTGCCAAACCGTTTCCAATAAGTGGATATTGAGGAATGTCCCTCTGAATGGTTCTAGAGTAGTACTTTTGTGAGAGCATTTTGGCCCAAGCTTTGTCTTGTTCAGTACACCATCGCTAATAAAGTTTGGTTGCCAAAGCAATATTATTTAAGTCTATTTGCCTCAGACCTAGCCCACCATATTGTTTGGGGCTACAGACAATATCCCATCTAATAAGGCTCTGTTTAGTGCTGTTCAAACTACTAGTCCATAATAATTGTCTGGTAACCGAATCAAACTCCTTAACGAATCCCATCAGGGCAACTTGGAGCATAGACCTGTAAATGAGTAAACCTTACACCACAGATTAGATAAGTTGACCCTGACCCACAAAGGATAACCACTTATGTGTCAAATGATTCACTTTCACCAAAAATTTCTCCAAAATAGTCTGCCAAGATTCTTTAGATGTATAGCCAGTTGAGATAGAGGTACCCAAGTAAATCAAGGGGACCGTCCCAATCTGAAAATGTAGAGTCCTCACGATCTATTGTTGAATAGGGCCCAGAGTATTGAAGAAGAAGATGGACGACTTATCATCATTAAATTTTTGTCTCGAGGCCATTAAATAAACATCTAACACCCTGCGTAAATTAGTAGCTTCAGTCATTATGGCCATGCCCATAAGGGTAGTGTCATCAGCGAATTGCAGGTGTGATTGTGCCGACAATTCCCCTCCCCATCACCATCCTTGGATATGTCCTTCCTCTCTATTCCAACTGATCAACCTCCTCAAACCTTCATTAAGGAGAAGAAAAAGGTACGGAGATAGAGGATCACCTTGTCACAGCCCTTTTGTAGCACCAAAAAGTTCCATGTGTTTTTCATTGATAAGCACTGAGAAGGAAGCCGAGAAAATGCAGCTCATAAACCATTGATTCCATTCATCTGTAAAGCCAAAAGCACTAAGAACTTTCCATAGGAATGGCCATTTGACCCTATCAAAGGCTTTGGCCATGTCCAATTTAATTAACATCACCTTATCTTTTGAGCTAGCCATGGAGTGAATGGACTCAACAACAATAACAATACCATCTAGGATTTTTCTACCTTCTACAAAACCACTATGCTCTTTTGAGATCACAGCACTCAGCTCTCTTTTTAACCTATCTACAATGATTTTAGATATAATTTTGTAAACAACATTGTAAAGGGATATAGGGAAGAATTGACTTAGCCTATCAACACCTTCGCATTTAGGTATGAGAGCAAGATAGGTCACATTTGTAGCCTTAAGCATTTCTTTATTGTACTGAGATTCTTGGACAATAGCTAAAAGGTCAAGTTTTATGATATCCCAAAATTCTTGGTAGAATTCAGCTGCGAAGCCGTCAGGTCTAGCCATTTTCCTTTTTTTCATCTGAACAATAGTTTCTTCAAGCTCTCCAAGTGTGATTGGTTTCATTAAATTTTCATTCATTTTACACGTCACCAATGATGGAATGCAGAAGAGAACCTAAGCTTCTTCTGGCGATTCCTCATTAGCATCTTCCTTTTAGAGAATAAAGAAGTACTGCACTACTTCCTCTGAAATAGCTGGAAAGGAGTTAAGGTACTCACCTCTTTCATTCACCATAGCTGAAATAGAATTTCCATGTCTCCTGAATTTGGATGAATTGGAGAAAAAGGATGTATTTCTATCCCCCTCCTGGAGCCATTAGACCTGAGCTTTCTACTTCCAAAAAATTTCCTCCCGTAGCTTGCATTTCTCTAAGTCTTTCACAACCTGTGTTTCTTCTTGCAGTGAGTCTTTAGTCAATCTTTCTTCACTTATTATTCCCATGATACCATCAAGCTTGGTTTATGTAGCAGCCTTAGCATGAAAAATGTTCCCAAAACTTTGGTGATTCCACCACTTGAGCTTGTACTTCACATATTGTAGTGTTTTGGCAAAAATGTACATCACTGTACCATGGGCAGGCCTACCCCAATGCCACCAATTGGCAACACACTCATGTATAAATTTATCCCACACCCACATGAGTTGAAATCTGAAAGAAGGAGAGCACGGGTGATACTATGAGACACTATTAAGATTGATGGGTCAATGGACTGATCCTCTCCAGTCCAAAATTTTAGATCTCGTAGACCACATACCTCCAACCCAAAAAGCTGAGACCAGAAAATGGTCAATTCTCTCAGCAACACAATGTTTCCCACTCCTACGGTTGTTCTAGGTAAATTGTCCACTATTGGGCCTGACGTCAACTAAATTCATATTTTCACTGTAGTTGTGCATTAGCAAAGCAGATGGGTCTATCTTTGATGTGCCACCACTCTTTTCAGTCAAATTAAGAATAGCATTAAAATCACCTGCCATAATCCAAGGGTCAAAGGGCACCATGCTACAGACAAAACTTATGTGGCCCCATAAGGAGTTTTTACCCTACCAATCATTGGGAGCATAGATATTGGAGAAGAGAATGACTTCCCCCATCTCAAAGCTACAAGTAATCATAGTCATAGAGTACTTAGAAGTCAACCAGCCTATTAGACTAACCTTTAGTGGGTTCCACAGACAATCTAGTCCTCCTCAGTATTTGATAGTGCCAATGCATTGACATTCTCCTTGCCACCACAACTTGGGTGCAAGTTTGGACATGTCTTCAACTGAAAGCATAGTCTCCTGCAAGAAAAGGACATCCGACCTATGAATTTTAATCAGGTTGTGAACATCATTTTGTCTGAGGCTATTATTCAAACCCCTTACATTCCACGATATTATAATCATTTCAGAGGGCTCAAAAAGTGTGCATCCAGAGTCTTTACTGACCCCAACTCCACCAAAGTCTCTCCCATTAGCTTGATCTGTTCTTGGTCCTTTTTTCTACCATGCTTGCCAGATTTCTCCCCCACTCCTTTCTTAAGGTCTTATTGTAGAAGTCTGAGATGAAGAGAAGATTTACTACTTCTTGCTGCCATTGGGTCCCCAATTTTCCTGATAAGGGGCACCTTTCTGTCTTCTTTAAGGGAAGCAACTGAGGAAGTCATTCCTTCAAAAATTATTCACTACTGATCCATATCTATATGACAATCTTCAGCATCTTGTGTTTCAATTAAAGCCCCTAAAGCATTGGTCTCCTGAGCTGGTCCTTCAATCCCCTAGTCCAAAGTCATCAACCCAAGATTCACCTCTTGCTAATTAAGGTCATCCAATATTTAAAATCTATTGAGCGAGTCATCTAATTGTCTTTTCTTTAAGGACCATTTTTGGCCTCTATTTCTATATCGGTCTTTAACTGGCATAAAACCATCAGTTTCAGGTATCTCACCTAGAATCAGACCCCTTTCTTCGTTAGTACTAATAGGAGTGCAGGTAGATTGAGCTGGCTAAGGTGTAGTGGGTTTTGAGGTGGGACACCATCACTACAAATGCCCATAAGCATGACATAGATGACAACGGAAATGGAGGGTTTCATAATCCAGCTGTTGTACCCATGAAAAAGGGCCCAGACTCATTTCAATAGCATATGGTAATGGATTACTAAGATAAATTTTGACACAATTGCAGGCATAAGTCATTACCTTTTTCCCCAAGAGTGACATTGAGAAACCTACTTGCCTTCCCAGCAAGGATGCAAGTAATTGGAAAGTGTCTTCTCGATAGCATTCCAACAGAAAGTGGGGTCGATGCACCCACACTGGGACATAGTTTGGTAGTTCCTCTAAAGGTATAAAACCAGCATGCCAGGGATTGATAAATTGTCTCACTTGATTATGGAAGTAAGGACCTCCAGCAAAAACTCATTGACAATCTATTATACAAGTAAAAGTGACCATGAAATAGCTATTGGCCAGCAATGTAATATCAATATCTCCTTCCAGTGCCCACGTCCTCTGAGCCCATGGTTCCAGGAATAATAGTGACATCCTAAGCCACAGAAACTTGTAGTACAGGGAGTGATTGGAATAGTATTCAATGTCTTCAGCAATCATTTCCATTTGTATAGCCAGCTTCGGTCTCTCCTTGCATCTTTCTAGAAAGTTGTTGACTTTGGGAATGCACATACTTGGTTTCAAGAGCAAAAAAACAACCTAAACCTTGTAAAAGTGGAGCCTTCCCACTGCTGTGTGCTCCCTGGGATAGGTACTACAGTCCAAGCGCTACCCTATAGCTGTGCCCTGCTATCTGCCCTATCGTGCCATCCTGCTCGCCTTCATCCATCGTGCCCTAGTTTATAAGGTGGACTTTGCTGTCATTATGAAACTAAATTTATACACTGGTACTTTGTTCTTATTTCATATATTTTGTACTTTATCTCCATAATATCAATCAAAATATTGACCAATGCATTTCAATAGTAATTTATAAACCAAACATGGTTCTATTCTTTAATGTCAGTAGCAATTTGTTAAAAATGATGATATTATCTTTTAGGAATACGTTTGCAGTAACGTCTTCCTAGACATAGCGATGATATTTCCTAATTTTTATAATAAGCTTAATAAACAACATAAATTGTATTCCCAATAGTTAGATCATTTAGTGCATGAAAAGAAACTTCAATCATTTTTTTTATGTGAAAAAGAAAATGATTCCATTGTAAAGGTATGCATATACAATAAATTAATCATGAATTGTTCATTGAGGGATTATGCGACATACAAAAGAGTTGAGAGAAAAAGAATAATAATATATTAGTGTGAACACTATTTTTAATGTGCTCCTGTATGTTTCAAAGTTGAACGAGGGTAAGTGATTGTTTTAAATATTTAATGATATTGTTTTGTACTCAAATTTTATTATTATTATTCATGTTTCATTTCAATAATATAAATTGTATTTAATTCTTTTTCATTTAAAATTTAAATTAATTAAATATAAGTTAAAATTAACATTTAATTTGTAATCAATAAGAACATAAAAAATTAAATATTATATTAATATTAGAATAGTTTTATCTTTGAATATTTTATGGGAGTGGCTTTATATGTTAGAATAAAAGTAAAAGGTGGTGAAAAAAGATAAATTGAATCTTTATAGAACAAATGTTGCTATAAAAAAATGCAATTAAGAAGTGAGAAAGATAAATAAAAAAGATGAAAATGTAACTTATGTGTTTTATGCATTAAAAATTTTATACTCTTTATAGATATTACACACTAAAATAACTAAGATATTCAAAACATTGGCTTCTCTAAGAAATATATAGGGTGGATGTAGGGTTTCTTATCCTAAAATAAATAGTTATGACCCATAATTTTTATCGATAATAAAATTCTATGTGTGGTTTTCAACAAATGGTTTTATAGATATTATTTATTTTAGTACCATATAATATTGTCGCAACTATAATAATAATACATGAATTACAATTAGACAAAACCAAAATTAATATCTTAATATTTTTTCAAATTTTGAGTTAATATATTACGGTTTTTTTTCTCCAAAATTTCCTACATGTTAAATAAGTTGTGTATAACAATTGTGATTATACTATTATTTCTATTTTAAAATTTTGTTAATATTTTTTCTCTGGTATCAGGGTAATGAATATTATTTACTCTTCATTTTCTATAAGGCTAGGGTTTAACTAGCTATTTAAAGAGAAATGGCATCTTGTTTATGTAATAACCATTTTCTTGAATGGGATATCTTTGTAGGTGAATCTTGTGTATAAAAGAGAATGATGGAAACTCAATGATACAGATAGATAAATTAAATGGGAAAATTTTTGAATTTAAAAATCTTGATATGGAATATATTTGTGTAGATAGAGATAAATGTGATGATATGTTAGGAATATATTCTTCTTGATATATTTCATTTGCTTCAATAGCATTGGTTTTAGAATCTTAATTTGTGGAGTGTTGATTGTTGCTTACAAATAAGTGTATTTTTTACTATCTATTACTATGTTTTAATGTTGTATTTGATCTGAACATAGTGTTTTATGTAAATTTATGTTACTTATCACAAGTCAGTAGGAAATTGACGGAGATGGTAATAGAATTATTATTCAACATGGTATGTGAAAAATACATTATAATGAATTTGAGATTTATATATTCAAGATATTTGAGATAAATGTATTTAATATATATTAATTATCACTCGCCTCAAAAAATTAAATTTTTTACCTCATGTAATTTCCTAAATATCAAACATTCACCAAAGTCATATGTATTTTATCAAAAATATATAACTATTCTTCTAGGTTATGTTTGACAATGGATTGAGAATTCACCTAGCCTTCTAAATCATATATATTTTTATAATCCTTAAAAAATACCTTTCCAATGATAAGGACCAATCATCTCACATGATGTGTTAGGAGAAATGAAATTCAATTATATTCATTTTGTATCTTAACATGGTGACTATTTATCATATATTGAAAAAAGGTCTTGTTCCAATAAGTGAATGCCTATCTATATAAGATTAAATAATTATAATATATTATATAAATATAAGGATAAGAATGGACAAATTAAATTTATCTACACAAATGGATGTTACATAAAAAATGGTAATCCTAAAACTATAATGCTACATGAACTAAACTCATCAATTTATTTGTTGTGTAGATAATGGTGGATATTATTTTTAATTTTCCAAATTAGATGGATATGCTTGTGAAACAAATTTTTAATTCCCAATATTTCACCTCAAAAAAATTAAAAATAAAACCCTTAAAACTTCTACCAATTTTTTTCGTGTGCAACATTGTCTTCACACAAGTGAACACTGCAACTAGCAACCCATCTACATACATGCACACTATGATTGCATACATATTATAACTCATGCACACTAATAAGGAAACATTAAAATAATGCATTCAAAAACAATTTATGATGGTTACTACTTAGTTGTTTGGCTTCAACCTTGAAATTTGAGATTCATCAAGGCATTCGGGAAGCTCACTATAAAAAGTTGAGTCGACTACACTAGAATAAAATTATAGAACTATCCTTGAATTAAATAATTAAGGGTAGTTATTATAGTTTTACTAATTATACCAAAGCTAAATTTAATCCCTAATGGTAATAAACACAATCTAACAATGGTTCATTAGCATGAAGGCACTACAAGCTACAACCCTACGAGCAATAAAGCTAAGAAAGAAATGAATTTAATAATTTACATACAATATCATAAAACCACCATACCACCCATGAATACCTTAATCAAATTTAACAATTCATATTGAAGTATAAAAACTCAATCTCGAAGCAAATAGTCTTGGCTAGCTCACCTCCTAGTCCAATCTCAAAATCAATAAATTGCCTATGAAATGACGATAGAAAAAATACTTATATGAGAAGAAAAACATTTTTGAAATTTATTATACAATATATTAGATACATAGTACCACTATTAACTTATAAATATACCCTACAACATTTTAAATGTTAAAATAACTCATCATTCTAAATGGGTTTCATGGTGAAATTTATTTTACTAAGCAAATTAAGAATAAACTGGGTTTAGGAATAAGATCACTAAAATAATAACAACATCTGAAATAACTAAAATTAAGTTATTATATAATTTAAAAAGTAATATGAACTTATATCAATCACTGGTATTTCATTTGGATTCCTCTATCTATTTTTTGTAACTCCATTTTGAATCAACTTCGTAGGATGAAAAAGGAAAATAGGTGTATAAAATTACCAATTACCATCAGAAATAGATCCACTAAAAATCAACTAAATGGGGTAGATAAATAATGGTTAAATATTTTTATTCATATAAGATGAAACTAGAGCTTACAAATTTATGTTTCAAGAAACTCAATTTTGTTGATAAATTTAGAGTCTCTCTCTTGACCGATTTAGTACATATTAAAATAGAGAAATTTATAATGTAAATTTGCTTGAAATCTCAAAACATGCATGCAATTATTCAAACTTCAACCCAAATGATCCTAGAGGATGATAAAAATATCCATGTGCTTCATATGATACAATTTTAATCTCCAATATATTTAAATTATTCTAACAAGATTCTCAGTGACACATATACACCCACCATAGTCAATCTACCCAAAATAGTTTCATACAACACAAGCACTATGCAAGAGGCACACTATTCACATTAAAACACCCAGGATAGCCTAGGTAAAATTTATTAACTTGCTAATTAATTTCTAATTTGTAGATCAATCTCAAAATTGATTGTTTAGCTATTTTATACATTAAGTATAATCCATGATTTTTTTGCATGAAAGATAATTAAGCTCACTTATATGCCAAGTTTATGATTATCAATGTTCTATTTCCATATAATATTCTCAATTGTATTTAATAATCAATTGTATGATCTCAACACTAATGTTATCATTCAACTATGAGTCAAGCACTAGCCTACACTAAGTGATAAAGTTTTAAGTGTTATAAACACATTGTCATCAACATAGATTAAAGAATATCGATGTTCATTGATATTATAGAGTATTACAACAACCATTATGGTAATAAATAATATAAGTTAAAAGAATGATCTTTTCAATAATAAGATAATTTATGTTTTAAAACAATCTCCAAAGAATAACTTTACAATTGTCTCTATTATATAACAACCATATAATCATTATCAATTAAAATCACGAATCAAATAATAGTTCAAATGTTTCAAATATAAATATAACAAACATAAAACCTCCATATTGTATTTGTCAGCTATAGTTATTTCTCCTCCACTAAGACATAGGTAATGTTGGGTCAGCTAACACTGATAAACCAAAAATGCCCTCACACATTCTTATTTACTTTTGTATATCAAAGTACCATAAACAAGATAAAAATGATAATTTAGCACTGACTATATATATATATAGATATAACCAAAAACATATTAAGGAGTAGATAGATAACAATTTAATGATTTCTCTCTATACCTCAATTATATTCACTGATATTTGATTGTTCTTAAAACTAGTTATTTAATAATTTATTGAACTTAACTCCTTCCTACTACTTACATTGACTATCATATCAACTTCTAAATACTATATTACACATTGCATATAAAATCTTGATGAGACTATCTTGTGTGTGTGTATATATATATATATATATATATATATATATATATATATATATATATATATATATATATATATATATATATATATATATATATATATATATATATATATTTTCAAATCCCAAATTTTATACAAGAATAATCTCCAAAATATATTTAATCTATTTCTTACACCAAACATAATACTTGAGGTGTTAACCCCTTATACATTGGCCTTTACTCCTTCATATCTAAAACTTATTTTATATGCTTCTTGTTTTATTTGTACTTCATACTTGTTGATATCACTATTTCTCTCTCTCTCTCTCTCTCTCTCTCTCTCTCTCTCTCTCTCTCTCTCACACACACACACACACACACACACACACTCACTCACTCACACACACACACACACACACACACACACATTCGATATATAATTCTATAATAGCGATTGTAAAAACATATTTATATATTTGATATTAATAATTTCAATATTGAAACATAGTCATATATATATATATATATATATATATATATATATATATATATATATATATATATATATATATATATATATATATATATATATATATATATGCTCACTAAATTTTATTCATTTCCCACTTAACTGCCATTATCTTCATTTAGTGAATGTAAGATAAAAGATAAATTATAAATATAAAAAATATATATAAATTATAAAATATAAATTAAAGAATACAAAATAAATCACACACACACACACACACACACACAATTTATAAAATAGCCCTCCCTATTAATGGAGAGGGTCAGCTTGTCGACCCCTCCTCCCTCCCTTTTACATGAGGGAGAAGGGGTTGGCCCAGGTGCAACTTCCCCCCTTCAACAAACAATAAAAAAAAAAAAAATTATATTATTTTTTAACTTTCTTCAATTCTAATTTTTTTTTATTTTTTTTTTTTATATCCTTTTTTTAAGTTTTATTTATTTTTTAAATAACAACATATATATAAATATATTTTTTATTTTTATTTTATTTATATATTTTCTTTAAACCAAATGATTTGTGCCCCACACACACACACATATGTATTAATATGCATAAATAAGCATATATATTTACTTCAATAAACTTGAATATGTAGAAGGGAGGTATACAAAATAAGTATATCTTACATTATCTGGTCTCTTTTCAAATAAGAGCTCAATTAGAGGGTTTTCAAAAAAATGGAAAGCAAAACAACACACAAACAAAGTTACCTAACTCCATGACCTAGAAGAAAATATTAATCATTGCTCACCCTATTGAAAAATATGAGAAAAGAATAAACATATATATGAAGGAAATTTTATTTGCCTGAATAAACTTGAATCTAGCTCTCTCTACTAAGCTACATTCACATATTTCCATCTCCTTTCCTTGTTTGACTCCCCTGGTAAAATCAACACCTAAAGATGAAAGATTTTGGAGGAGAAAATTAAACTTCAAAACCTTAAATTGGTTTTGACATTTTCCCACCAATTTTCTTTATTTATTTATTTATTTTTATTCTTTAAAACCCTAACTAATCCCATCACATGTTTAGTACCCACTACGTGGGTCTAGTTATGACCTCACATACTTTAACTCCACTACAAAAATTTATTAATATAGTAAATAATGTTTATCTAATGAAATGTGTTACTATAAAATATTAACTTCCTACTTATTTGCTAGAAAATTATAATATATTTTATTATTGTGTTAATAAATATCTCTTTATTAATTTACTTATTAGAAATTTGATCAAACCATTAGTTATTTATGTTAGAAACTAGATAGTTATGACCATAGATTATTAAGTATCAAATACCATTTGTTTGAAGAACCCAACTGTATCTCCTTTGTTCAACCATACAACACACAAGCATGGATAATTTCACTTGCAATTAGTTTTTTACTAGTAATAAATAAATAACTATAACACACATAGAAATAGGCTCATATTTGGGGTCTAGGATTATCATGCTTAGGAAATCACAGATAATATCTCATATAATTGTTGTGCAAAAAACATCCAAAAAGTAATCGGTAACTAATAACATGAACAATTTCATATCTATATATAACTAAAAATAAAAGGATATTGTAACTCAAATTGTAATCCTAGATTAGTTCAATAAAATCACGTGCGAAATAAAAAATAATCTAATATATAATATAAAATAATGCATATAATCAGACTCAAACACAAATAAGATTGCACTAGGTATCTCTCGCTAATATTTCCACATACTTAACAAGTTCTCTACTAACAATAAAATGATAAATATAGAAATAACTATGATGGTTTGACATGGGGGTATTCCATTGTTTTATTCTGATATTTACTTATAAGATCATGCCTCCAATTTTTCATCATATCACTTCCCTTAACCAATAACATTTAAAAAAAAAATTAGGTTGAAAATGTGGAATGGATTTGAAAAATCGTATCCCATAAAAACATGTTTACATTATTCAATTTAGTTTTATAAATTTATTAAAAATAGATTATGTAGACATGTTGTAGAATTTCCTCAAATATATAAATTAAAATTCAACCGAACTTAGATATTAAAAAACAATTAACCACACCAACTTTAATAATGTTTGGCATCCAAAAAAATTAACTGAAATTCCAAAAATTAAGGTGTACAACTTTCCAATATTTTATATTTTTAATATAAATTTTGGGCTATTGCATAAATTATAATGGTGAGAGGTAAAATAAAGTATACAAAGTGGTAAACCCCTATTTAAAAATAGCAGCGCTATAGATGTCATCCATGTATCTAACATGAAATTCAATTTAAAAAGATAGTTTCATCATAAGAATAATCAAATGTTCAAGAATATAAGATAAATCATCAAATATATTTTCTAAATTTAAAAAAAGACAAATATTAAGTTTTATGCGTGTGACTTTTCATTTATTAAATTAAGTCATTTGGTCCTACTCTCATTTATGAGAGAGAAAAATATGCTCAATTTTGTGATTGATATATTTCAACTATTTTAACATTTATAACTCAAGTTTATTTATTTCAACAAATTTGGAAATGAAATATTTCTATGATGTATAATGAAACATATTCAATGTATCAATTCTTATTTTTAATTAAAACTATTCCTTTCAATTTTCAAATTTAATTATATTTAACCTTCCACCTTAAAAATTATTATTCAAAAAATATCTAAAGTAAAGTGACTTCAAAGTAATTGATAGCTTTGATAGCTTAAAATCATTATTTATCTACTAGTTTATTATTTCAAAAAGAATGTGAGTGTAGGGGTGGGATATGGCTTTTTAAAAATATATTTGAATTATATTTTAAATATATTTTAATTGTCAAAGTATATACAATGATAATGTAATATTTATATTTAATTGTTGATGTAGAAAAATCACTCAAATTTTTGGAGGTCCTAATTTTTTATTCATAATTTTATTTGAGTTCTTCTATATGCTAAAATGATAATATCAAAAATTTTGATGCTGCCATAAGCCACTCTACCCACTTGAGATATTTAAAATATTTTTTGGAGGCCAAACGAGACCATTTAAAGGTCTAAAATTATGATTTAGTGTTTTTTTCAAGATTTTTGTATTCATAAATATTATATATTTTTAGAATCGAACATGACTTTTAGTTAAAATTTATCTAATTAAATAATTTTAGTATTTAGAATATTTTTAAAAAAAAATAGAGATGCACACGTTTCTTGCGAAACTTACTATAAATAGTAGCTACGAAAAATAAATATTTTAAGATATATATATTTTTTTTTAAATTTTGCATGTCAACTCTAATTCTGAGTTGAGGCTTATTTAAGTGTAGTTTGGGTTTATAATAATTTCAAGTCATTTAATATGAATCAATTTTTAGTATTGTTTTAGATATTGGCCTATTTATAATTCTATTGTCTTAAATATTTTTTGGGTTTGTTATCTAATATCAAAGCAAGTTTGAATTTTGGAGGAGTAAATAAATGACAAGAGGATAAAGAGGTATTGTAAAGATGAACTGGACTATACAAGAGGATATTTCAAAAAAAAATAGAGATGCACACGTTTCATGTGAAACTTACTATAAATAGTAGCTACGATTTTTTTTTTTTTTAAATTTTGCATGTCAACTCTAGTTCTGAGTTGAAGCTTATTTAAGTGTAGTTTGGGGTTATAATTATTTCAAGTCACTCAATATGAATCAATTTTTAGTATTGTTTCAGATCTTGGCCTATTAATAATTATATTGTCTTAAGTATTTTTTAAGTTTGTTATCTAATATCAAAGCAAGTTTGAATCTTGGAGGAGTAAATAAATAACAAATGGATAAACAGATATTATAACCAACTATTCAATATAATGTTAGCGCTTTATATTATTTTTTTTCAATATTTCCTAAAAACAACCAACTATTCACAACACAAAAAATAAAACATACCAATATCGTATTATTAAATTATTGTTACACACTTTATTTTTATTCTTAAAATTTCTCCTCATTTAATCTATTCCTGTGTTATACTGTAGATAACAGAATGTATATATGCATAAATATATTTCCAGCATGTTATACACCTATAACCCAATACACAATTCTAGACAATTCGATAGCTTCTTAAAAAAATGTAAAAGACATGAGATATTCATTCCTTTTGTATGTATTCATTGAATTTATAATTATTTTGTAAAGATAACAAGGAGCACTCAGTCATGTCAAATTTGGTGAGCTTCAACACCACCTTTTGAAACTTGATTTCCGAGATCAATGACATCCAAATTTTATTTTAATTTCTCAAACTCATCTTTTAATAAATTTTTATAAAAATATCTGCAAATTAATCATTTGAATTACAGGGTTATATATATTTCATCATATTAGACCAATTGTAATATAAAATAATATTTTATATCAATACACTTACTCTCTTTATAAAAAATGTGAGTTGAATAAACTACAAATATAATTATTATTATTTTCAATCCTATTTTTTAATAAAGTTTCATAATACTCTTCTCACTCGATTTGCTTGGCATATTATTAATGTTGAAGCTACATACATAACATCAATTTTAAAAATTTATATAATTTGTTGTTTTATATAAGGCCATAACATTATTCTTGAATAAAAATAAAAATTCTATCATAATATGCTCTTTTTATTTTTAATTTTTCATAACCAGTCATTGTCTGTATATCTAATTAAATAAAAATTATCATATACATGATATATAATATATAAAGTTTCATGATTTTTACTACCATTAATGTTTTTAAAGTTTCATTTCCCTAATTTCAAGTGAGTCTCTTTTAGTGCTTTTATTAATGTAGAGAATAAATTTACTTTTGCTATCAAAAATATTCAATGTAGAAAGTTAATAAAATGTTGAAACTACATTATTTTTGCAATTATTTTTATTTAATTTTTAGTTTACTTTAATTAATATAAATATTAGTTTACTATTTATCATTCTAAATTTATTCAATAAATTAATTTTAATTTATTTGAAATATAAAAATGTAATTATTTATATTCTTAAATTATAAATCTATCATATGTTTTCTTAGTATTAAATTTATCATTTCAAATTATTTTTTCATTATTAATCTTGATTTTTCATTTAAAAATAATAATATTTTCATAAAATTTGACTCATTTATATATTAAAAAAGAAAAAATTTAAAAGTAACTTTTGACATTAAACTTACTTTTATCTATTATAACTTGTTCATTTCAAACTAACACTCACTTAACTGTAATATATTAATATTATTAATAAATAAATTTAATAAAATAAATCAAATATGATTAAATCATCATTAATTTATTTTTTATTGAATCATTGTTTTTTTAAAGCCCTCTCCTTCCATGGCATTACAGTTGACCTTCCTCTTAAACGAGATGTATACAATCAATGATGAATCTTAATTTATGATTATGGTGGAGTTATTGTTGGGCATAAACACAATTTTATTACATTTATATTAGATCACCTTTACTAATTATAACTTTTTTTAATGTTTGAGTTATAAAACTTATATTGTTTTGATTGCTTAGTATATCCCAAACAACATATATTCTTTCTTTGAGATTGATTGATTGATTTATTTATTTTAACGTGTTTACATATGTTATGCAACAATAAGTGTTACAAATTTATTTTAAATACACTATGTCTCTTGAAGAGGCATAGTTTGAATAATTTGTTTAGATTATTTATTAGATAAATTTAATATAAATTATTTTGTGTATTTTATGTAATTTTTTCAATATAACTCCCATCATTTTTAGTTCTAATTTTTATATTAGAAACACTATTTTTCAATGATATGTAACTTGTTTTTAGGTCTTTTTAATTTCATATTATTTGAAAAAATTAATAAACTCATTAAAAACATACTATCTATATTTATTTTTCCTACAATTTTTTAAGATGTATCCACTTAATTTCTATTATAATATTTTAAACTTTATAGAATTATAAAATCTCTCTAATTTTTGTTTCAATAAAAGTATTTAAGTACACCTAATTGTAAAAGACAATAAATATCATAAGATACTAAACATTTCAAATATTATGTGTTTCAATAAATTCAAAAACAAACTTCCAATATAAAATTTTATTGGGAGCTCGCTGTCAACAATTTTCTAATTTAAATGCATCTCTAATTTTTTTAAATAAAATTACGTCCTTTACAAATTTTAATAGATCTTTATGTTATACACAATCCTTTCACCATGCAATTCTTAAAAAATTAACCCATTTAAATGACCAATCTAAATTTTCAAAACTATAATTAATATTTTAATATCATTTTAAATACAATTTCACAACCATAATTGATATTTTATAATAATTTTAAATATAAAAAAATAAATTATTCTTCATCATTAACACTTTAATATTTACCTACCATTGTTATTATTTTAAAAATATAATTTTGATTGAATTGTTCCATCATTTTTTTTTTAAAACTCCTCTTTTTTTTAAGCCATATGATTTTTTCAATTTAATAAAATTAAAAGTAATCCATATAAAACCAAAGTTTTGATTTTCTTTTTATTTTTAAAAACTGAAAATTTATTTATTTTATCATTGATCTTCATCTTCCACTCAAAATTGTATTGATTATATTATTTTTTATAATAAACATAGATGTTTTATTTATTATACCCTTGATTTCTTCCATGTATACTATTTTTCAATTGAATATTTTTCATTCTGTATAGTAGTTGGTGGTTGTAATGTAGTAAATTTAATTATTAATTTCTACGTTTTCCTTTAATTTTTTGAATGTTTCTTTGGCACAAACTCTACAGGTACCACAACCCAGCACTGTAGTAATAATAGTATAATTTTTGGGGAATTTCACACGATCCAAACTGGTCACGTATCTATCTCATACACACTTGATGCGCACAATCTAGTAACCGATGGTTATAGAAAAATGGCTTGAAGCTAATCCACACATAGCCTTTTGATTTGGTTGGCATTCATTGGGGCTTCCTTCTCTTGAACATCTCATGGCCATAGGGAAACTAAATGCTAATTCAATATCCTATCCTCCAATCTTGTAATTATTTCTTCTTGTTTATGCGAGACCTCTCCCAAAATCTTATGACCATATTTTTACCGTTAGATGAAAAAATTGCACTTATCCTTTAATAACTTATATACCAGGTATGCGTGCACCTGCATCCACCATACCAAGAACATGCTTTTTCAAAAAGAAATATACTACTGTGTATCTGATGCCCAAATGAAATGTATTATCTTATGTAGATATTAATGTTTTGCCCATACCCATAATGTCGAGCTCATAATCAGACAATCATTAAGGATGCACGAAATTATGAAATGAAAAACATATTCTTAATTCTAACTCACATTTACCCCTTTTTTTAGAGCCGTGTTTTCTAATTGCGCAATCATTTCCATGTTCTATGCACTTTCTACGGTGTTATCACTCAACCCATTAATAACATATCAATAGTCTCACCCAATGAAAACATAGATAAATATCCATTTTCATATTTTTTATTTAACAAATGCACAACTTTAATATTAGAAAATATAAAAAACTCCAATACAAAGTCAATAATGAATTTTTGTTGGTGAAAATTGAGACTAAAAACACACATATTAGTCATTACTTTCTTTTTGATTGAATATATAGTTTATATTATTTTGATTATTCATTATATTCAAAAAGATTACATTTTTTCCCTTTCTGAGATTTAATTTATTCCCTTTTTTTAAAGCATGTGTACACATGCTATGTAACCATGTATGTTACAAATCTGTTTTAATTACTACATGCCTATTGAGAAATAACATTATCAATAGTTTTTTTTTTTTTATCATCTCTTAGATAAATATACTAAAGACACTTAACCTAAATCTTTTTGAATATTTTATTTTATTTTTCATTATAGTTCCAATAATTTTTAGTTATTGTTTATATATTGATATCAATATTTTCTATGATGTATAATTTATTTTATGTTTATTATTGCATTTAATTTTAAAATATTAATAAACCCATTAAGATCATATTGTTGGCCTCTACATTTCCTACATTTTTTAAAAATGTGTCCACATAATTTTTATGATAATAATTTGAAATTCTAAATATTATCAAATGTCTCTGATTTTTGTTTCAATAAAAACACCCAAATCTATCTAAATTAAAACATCAATAATTATCATAAAATACTAACTATTTCTAATAATAAGTGTTTCAATACACCCCATAAAAAAGTAGGAATATAATTTTTTTTATTTTAAGGTCACTCTCAACAAATTTTTAAATAGAAATGCAATTCTATTTTGTTTTATAAAATAAAAATTTTACAAATTTTATTAGGTTTCCATATCATGGACAATCCTTTCATTATGTAATTATTAAAAATTAGTTCACTTAAACGACCAAATCTAAATTTACACAATTGTTATTGACGTTTTATAATAATTTTAAACATAATTTTACAACCATTATTTATATTCTATAATAATTTTTAATATAGTTTATTTTTAAAAAAAATATTCATCATTAATATTTTAATAGTTATGTATCACTCTTATCATTCAAAATCTTTATTTTTAGTTGAATTGATTAATAATTCTTTTAAAATACTTTTTTATTTTTGGTCATATGACTATTGTAATCATTATGAAAACACAAAAAATATATTTTCATTTAGTAAAATTAAAAATAATTGATATGGAACCAAAGTTTTCATTTTATCTTTAGGAACAAAAATTGCTTAATTTATCATTCATTTTTTCATTCATTAATAATACATATTTTTTTATAATGAAACTAGTTGCTTTATTTATCAATGCTTTCATTTCTTTTTTTAGTATGGTTTTTAAATTGTTTATTTTTTATTCATTATAATTTTTTGTTCTTATATGGTAGTACGTTTAATTATCAATCTATAGATGTACATTTTGCAATGGTTGTGCATTATTTATTTAAATTTTTAAAAAAATAAATTATAAAAAACTATTTTTTCATTAAGAAATAATAAGTTAAATTTATTGTACATCCTTTTGTATTAAAAGGAAATGTAATTGAAATAAATCCAATGCATTTGTATAAATTTAAATATTCAAAATTGAAATACTAAATGAAATATTGAAAGCTTTCAACATAAAATATTAAATAATAATTGCATTAAAATATTTTATAAAGTTCACTCACATTTACAGTAATGAAAGTTATGTAAAATAATCAAATGTGTATGTTGTTTTCAATATTACTATTTTTCCTTCAAGAAATGGTAACCCCACAATATATAATAATTTATTGGGAAGCTAAGGTTATAACAACAAAAACTTATTTTTAAAAAAAATAAGGTGGATAATGATGTTTAATGAAATTTTGGACCTTTTTTTTACAAATTTTCCTTAAGTATTCCTTTAAATAAATGGACTATTATAAGTTTTTTATGAATTCATTTTAGTGGAAGTGTTTACTTCCTCTATTTTATTGAATTTTTCATAATTAGTTTTTTTTGGGGTACTAATCATCCATTGATTGAGTTGATGCTAATTTGGTAGGTCTTTACAAAAAATAGCTTAAGTGTTGATATATCCATGATGTCCCATGATCCTTCATACTCAAATGGTGTGGTATCCACATATATATTTTTTAATCTTTTTTCTATAATTGAAAGCTAACTCCAGGCATGTAAAAATAAAATCATTAATCGAAAAGTGCTTAATAAATATGATCATCAATTTAGAGTTAATAAACATGTATAACTAATTTCCATCACACTAAGTTTTGTTCAAAAATATACAAGATCTTTTTAATGTGAAATTCAAATTTCATATTATTATAACTAGATATAATAAGATCTCACACAATACATTGAGTAATAATCTTGAGTTATTATTAAAAGTATCATGTGGTTCAAAAATATTCTTGTGAATCTATCTATGTTGATATCTGACATGGCGATGTCTCCTTCAACCACTAAGCACATTCAAAAATTTAGATAACTAATGTACATATCGAGTTTATTATAGTACAAAAACTATAATAAAATATTTGCAGTGGTAGAAGAGATTTTAGGAAATTAAAAAAAATAGTGATTCCACCTAAAATGAAGATGATTTATCAATATATTTACTGGCTATCCAGAAAATTAGATCTTTGTAGGTTGGCTGCAAAGCTTAAGGTAAACCATTGTGGGGTTTTATTCTATAATTTGTGAGCATAAAATTTGTGTATATAAATGATTAGTATGAAATTGAGAATTGAAAAAATATATATTAGCTCTGATTTCATGTGTAGCCTATAATAGGTATTACTAACTTCCATACCCCAACATCCCTCATAGTAGATTCATTGAATTGAAATGGATAGAAACACACAATGTTGGAGAAACTCTAAAAAACTAAGATGATTATCATGATCACTGGGTGAACTATGAATACATTTAAACATATACCACCAATACATTCTACTAATGAGTCCAAGTGGGGATGTTATGAATTAATATTTTACATGGTAAGCATGACATTGTCCATGTCAATACCTTTTAGGTACCTTTCTTTAGATTGATCATAGATGAGATGCAAATTCCTACACTAGGGATTATTAAAACTTTGAATTTGGCCGAACAACTGATGAGGATTAGAAAATGGTAGATCTTCTACATTTTATCTTACTTTTTGGATGTTTTTGGTGTGACAATCCCGTTCAATCACACTTCATTTCCTTAATGGCCACCTTACGATCCTATTGTGCATATGGTCTATTCTAAATTATATTGCGAACATGTTTGAGGATGAACAGTAAGGAAAATTACAGTTAATTCTAACCACCCTTGTAGTTTTAACTTAATGAGAAGAAGATGCAAAAGTTATCAAATTAAATGACGGAATATATTATAGACATTGGGTCCTACTAGTACTATCGATATTTACTAATGATGGCGTTTGAGAGGCGGGGGTGGGGTCGGGGGGGGTTGGGTGGGGGTGTGGTGGAAGGAGGAGATCAGGGGATTGTATAACCCCTCTCAAATTTACTCATTATGTGTAAAACAAACTAATAGAGCATAAAATATTCTTTAATATGTTGACAATGTATAAATTCATTTTAATAATAAGATATACGATCTGAACCCATACATACTTCTTAAAATTGATTAGTATATATTTTGTATAACCATAAACCATTATTTAATTTGTCACAATTTCATGATAATAAATAATAAATTTCTTAAAAAAAATAAAAACACATATACAAGAAATGATGAATTGTCGAGATCACCTACATTCATAATCCTCATTAAAACTATTTAATTTATTTGAATATAGAATATGACAATGACATAAATTGAATTATACTAAGCAATTGGAACCCATGGACAGAAAGACAATGTTTTAGAAGGGCCTACTGAACTCGTTCCACTAAATGTCACACCTAAGACTAATAAAATATTAAAGGATCTCATCTTTCAAGGTATCTCTTCAAATTCTCTTCTTCGTCGTCAACTGCCACGACATCCTTGAAATAAATTTCTCACATAAGGAGACAAATACCCGTGCACATTGTTTATATTGAAAATGACACTGATTCCTAACACAAGTCACCTCCAAATAAACCATCCATATCGCCTAAGCTAGAAACCTGTACTTTAGCTGCCCTGATTTCAAAATTATCAACCATTTAAACTAGTCTTATTCATAGCTTGGATTCTTTGGATACCCCTACATCTCATAGTTCCTCTGTATATTTCAATTCTCATGTCAACACTCCCTCATCAAAATTTATCTTCAGTCTCACTAGTGGCCCAAGGACCTCTATATTTATTTGGATTTATACCAGAAACGTCAAAATGACACCAAATACATAGAGTACCTCGATCAGAAGTGTCACTTCAAGCGTTCAACCAATTTTGACAATGCCATCTCAACCTAGGACTAGCACTCTCATGCTGAAAACAGATTACATTTAATCTCATTGTTTCATCTGGTGCAATGTATAGTGTTTCAATTTATCCGCGCCCTCCCTGATAGCTCGACGAAACACTAAACGTGACTAGCCTCAAGCCGAAATTTCATATGTTTCGGATCCCTGAAGGTGGCGAGTAGCTTCCCAAGTGTCATATGACACAAGATTATTTTCGAGATTATATGATGTAATTTGTATGTCCCTTGCCATTCACAACAACACATCCACTCCCACTTATCGAGATTCAGACAATCTAAATATGCTATGGGGAGAAATAATCAGAGTGGGTTTTTAGAATTCAAACAAACAAAACAATAATAACAATGATCACAACAATAACAATAATATAAATTATAAAAAAATATAAATTAAAATATCTAAAATATGATAAATTAAATTAATTTAAATAATTAGCATATCTATCATAAATAAATCTATGTAAATACATTTAAATATATATTATATTTTATTCATCTATTTTATTCATGTAAAAAAGTTGAAATAATATACACATTTTGAGAATGATATATGTTTCCATAATTTATATACATTTATATAATACATGTATGTTAATAGCATTTGTCTTATTGCATTTTTATTTAACATATAATATATTTTTTTTCAAAAAAAAAGTCAAATATGTTATATACATCACATTAGACGAAAAATAAATAAAACAGTTTTAAATAATCCAAATATATATTATACATAAAAATAAATAAAAATTATATAACATATTTAACTCACTCAAACATATACTATACCAAAAAAAAAAGAGAAATAATAAATCATTTAATATTCATAAAAATATTCCCTACACATCATATAAAATACTGAATAGTGAATAACTTTATATTTATTTAAAACAGATTTTAATCAATACATGTAAGGGATTTAATATTTATTCCTCAATTTTTTTGTCTTGAAATTTTTTTTTCATCCTTTCATAGTGTTTATATGTAAATGTAGAAAATACTATTAGACCTTCTAAAGAATTTGCATGGGCCATATTCATGAATGGTAACCATTTTTTTTTGGGTCCTATATCATTTTTGAAATTCTGAGGAGTAAATTTTTTTATTTTTATATTGATAATATATAATTAAACAATAAAGATAATTAGTTGTTCATATTAATTTAATAGAAATTTTATGTGGAGTTACATCTTCAAATTTTATTTATGAGTAATTGTGAAGCCCACTGTAACATACATCAGTGGTTTTGGTGGGACACTCAAAGGTTTTCATATTATACTTTGAATATGATTAAGATAATCATTCACAAGACCTTTTTCCAAACAAATATTGGAGGTCATCAATTTTATCATTTTAGCTTCCTCCTAGTGCATTAACATTACTTTTTTCGGGTAAAATGTTATGTATAATAGGTATTTTAATTGCATATGATTTTATTATGTTATGTTTATAAATATTATAATTTATGGAAAATAAATTAATACTATTCAAATTATTAAATGGTGGCTCTATATATTACAACATTTTTTCTTATCGTCAATGAAATCCATTTACGAGTTATCTGATTTGCTTTGTTAGAAGTTAAAGAATCTTTTTTCATTCCTAAATGTCGTATTATTATCTAAATATCTCTTGCAAGGTAATATTTATTTTGAATTACTCGTATAAGAGTTTTGCATAGTTTCTTAGTATTGAGTCTATCATTAACAATGTGTAGTTGTCCAACTTCAACAAAAATATATATATTTATGTCTAAAAAGAATGTCTACATTTTAAGAAATGATTGATGAAATTGAGATTTTATGTTTTGTAGGCATTTTTAAAAAATGAATCTCATTTCATCAATAAAAATTATTTTATGTGGTAGATATCTTCTTCGAAATGTTTTATTACAACTTGGATTAATATATTAGATCAATCTATTTAAGATATAAATTTGAAATGAGATTTATATACATCGATATAGAATTCAAACATTCATTTGAAGGTAAAATATCCAGATTGATTATCATGATTTGATCAAATAATATGTTAAATATGAAAATTATGAACTAGATTATGATACTTATATTTTATAAATAACTATTTGATTGTGACTATATTTTGAAAGTAATAATCAAGGAATGAGTAGGCCTAAGTTTCGTTCCATTTTATAAATGATTCATTGTCTAAATTTGGTGTGTCCTACATGATAATATCAATATCTTCAGTTGATATTGCCCTGATAAGCAATATTACCCTATGCAAAAATATGGAAAAGTTACTGTATGATCACTGTGGTTTTATTTTCTCTTTTTGTGTTTACAATCTTGAACTTTGATGATGTGCATAAATATATAAATAAACCTCCTTTCTTTTGAAACCCCAAATATATTTGTGAGAGATATAAACCTATGGAAAAAAGGAACTTATGTGGACTGAGCAGAACAAAATCATAAACCTATAGACATGTATAGAAGCTAGTGACATGATAAAAACGTGTTGATTTAAAAAAATAAATGACTATTAGGGAAAATATAGACAAAAAAAAAATTATTATCAATGCATTCATGCTATGTTAATTATTGGATCTTAACTCACCTCATAATGAATACATGCAATAAAAAAAGACGAGAGAGTCAGATCATGGAGTGATGAGTCCTCTGTTTGTTCACCGTTCTTTAGCAATTCGTTATATAAAGACTTTACAATCTTTTGTAGGTTGCCTGTTCGTTTCACCGTAACTGAGAACTCGTTATCGTTTGTTGCCAATATGGCCGAACTGCCGAAGTCACATTCGCTGTGTTAAAAGAGGTAGCAAGGAAATATCCTTTACATGTTGCAAAACATTCAGTGGGACTGAATGAAATTGTGGAATATTTTGAAAGGCAGCGCCTACGGCATAAATGGCAGTGTGGACTGAATGTAAAGCCGTCTGATAGGCATGGGGCCGTGCCCTTCTCAATAGAATTTCCGGCGATGAAAAAAACATGTTTGCTCTAAGAAAAATCAAAATATAAAAGGTTGTGTTTTGTTTGTTTATAAGGTGGACTTAGTTTTCATTACGAAATTGAATTTATACACTGGTACTTTGTTCTTATTTCTCAGATTTTGTACTTTATCTCCATAATATCAATTAAAATATTGACCGATGCATTTCAATAGTAATTTATAAATCAAACATGGCTCTATTCTGTAATGTGAGTAGCTGTTTGTTAAAAACGATGATTTTGCCTTCCGGGATAACGTTTGCGATAACGTCATCCTAGACATAGCGATGATATTTCCTTATTTTTACAATAAGCTTAATAAACAACATAAATTGTATTCCCAATAGTTAGACCATTTAGTGCATGGAAGGAAACTTCAATCATTTCTCTTGTGTAAAAGAAAATGATTCCATTGTAAAGGTATGCGTATACAATAAATTAATCATGAGTTGTTCATTGAGGGATTATGCGACATACAAAAGAGTTGAGAGAAATAGAATAATAATATATTAGTGTGAGCACTATTTTTAATGTGCTCATGTAAATTTCGAAATTGAAGAAGTGTAACTGATTGTTTTAAATATTTCATTATATTGTTTTGTACTCAAGTTTTATTATTATTATTATTCATGTTTCATTTAAACAATATAAACTATATTAAATTCTTTTTCATTTAAAGTTTAAATTAATTAAATATAAGTTAAAATTAACATTTAATGTTTTATCAATAAGAACTTAAAAATTTATAGATTATATTAATACTAGAATAGTTTGATCTTTCAATATTTTATGGGAGTGGCTTTGTGTGTTAGAATAAAATTAAAAGGTGGTGAACAAGATGAATTGAATTTTTATGTGACAAATGTTGCTATAAGAAAATGCAATTAAGAAGTGAGAAAGATAAAAAAGACGAAGAATGTAAGATATGTGTTATATGAGTTAAAACTTTTATACTCTTTATAGACATTACACACTAAAATAAATAAGATATTCAAAGCATTGCCTTCTCTAAGAAATATATAGGGTTGAGATAGGTTTCTTATCCTAAAATAAATAGTTATAACCCATAATTTTTATCCATAATAATATTCTATGTGTGGTTTTCAACAAATGGTTTTATAGATATTATATAGTTTAGTACCATATAATATTGTCACAACTATAATAACAATACATAAATTACAATTAAACAAAACCAAAATTAATATCTTAATTTTTTTGAAAATTTGAGTTAATATATTACGGATTTTTTTTCCCTGAAATTTTTTACATGTTAAATACGTTGTATATAACAACTGTGACTATACTATTATTTCTATTTTAAAATTTTGTTATTATTTATTCTCTGGCATCAGGGTAATCAATATTATTTACTCTTCATTTTCTATAAGGTTAGGGTTTAACTAGTTATTTAAAGAGAAAAGACATCTTCTTTATGTAATAACAATTTTATTGAATAGGATATCTTTGTAGGTGAATCTTTTCATATAAAAGAGAATGATGGAAAATCAATGATACAGATAGATAAATTAAATGGAAAAAATTTTGAATTTAAAAATCTTCATATGGAATATATTTGTGCAGATAGAGATAAATGTCATGATATGTTAGGAATATATTCTTCTTGGTATATTTCATTTGCTTCAATAGCATTGGTTTTAGAATATTGATTTGTGGAGTGTTGATTGTTGCTTACTATTAAGTGTATTTTTTTATCGTTGATTACTATCTTTTAATGTTGTATTTGATCCCAACATAGTGTTTTAGCTAAATTTATGTTATTTATCACAACTCAGTAGGAAATTGACAGAGATGGTAATAGAATTATTATTCAACATGATATGTGAAAAACCTATGATAATAACTTTGAGATTTATATATCCGAACATATTTGGGATAAATGTATTTAATATATATTTACTAGTAATTATCACTTACCTCAAAACATTAAATTTTTTACCTCATGTAATTTTATAAATATAAAACATTCACCAAATTCATATGCTTTTTATCAAAAATATACAACTATTCATCTATGTTATGTTTGACAATGGATTGAGAATTCACCTACCATTCTACATCATATATCTTTTTATAATCCTTAAAAAATACCTTCCCAATGATAGGGACCAATCATCCCACATAATGTGTTACGAGCAATGAAATAAAATTATATTCATTCTCTATCTTAACATGGTGACTATTTATCATGTATTGAAAAAAGTGCTTGTTCCAATAAGTGAATGCCTATCTATATAAGATTAAATAATTATATTATATTATATAAATTTTAAGATATGAATGGATAAATTAAATTTATCTACATGAAGTAATGTTACATAAAAAAATGTTAATCCTAAAACTATAATGTTACAAGAACTAAACTCATCAATTTATTTGTTGTGTAGATAATGGTGCATATTATTTTTAAGTTTAAAAAATAGATGGATATGTTTGTGGAACGTTTTTTTCAATTCCAAATATTTCACCAAAAAAATATCAAACAAAACCCTTAAAAATGCCACCAATTTTTTTCATGTGTGCAACATTGTCTTCACAAAAGTGAACACTTCAACTAACAACCCATCCACATACATGCACACTATGATTGCATATAGATTATAACTCATGCACACTATGATTCCATACATATTATAAATCATGTACACTAACAAGGAAACATTAAAATAATGCATTAAAAATAATTTATGATCGTTACTACTTAGTTGTTCGCCTTAAACCTCAAAATTTGAGATTCATCAAGGCATTCGGCAAGCTCGCTATAAAAAGTTGAGTCGACTACACTAGAATCAAATTACAGCACAATGATTGAATTAAATACTTAAGGGTAGTTATTATATTTATAATAATTATACCAACAATAAATTTCATCCCTAATGGTAATAAACACAATCTACCAATGGTTCATTTGCATGAAGGCACTACAAGCAACAACCCTATGAGCAATAAAGCTAATAAAGAAATGAAGTTAATACTTTACATATAATATCATAAAACCACCATACAACCCATGAATACATTAATCAAAGTTAATTATTCATATGGAAGCAAAAAAAACTCAATCTCAAAGAAAACAAACTTGGCTAGCTCACCTCCTAGTCCAATCTCAAAATTGTTAAATTGCCTATGAAATGACGATGGAAAAAATAATTCCATGAGGGGAAAAATATTTATGAAAGTTATAATACAATATATTAGATACATAATACCACTAGTAACTTATAAAATTAACCTACAACATTTTAAATGTCAAAATAACTCATCATTCTAAATGGGTTTCATGGTGAAATTTATTTTGCTAAGCAAACTAAGAATAAATTGGGTTCACGAATAAGATCACTAAAAATAATAAAGACATCTGAAATAACTAAAATAAAGTTATTGTCTAATTTTAAAAGTAATATCAACTTATATATGTCACTGGTATTTCCTTTGGATATCTTTATCTATTTTTGGTAACTCCATTTTGAATCAACTTTGTAGGATAAACAAGGAAAATAGGTGTATAAAATTACCAATTACCATTAGAAATATATCCACCAAAAATCAATGAAATGGGGTAGATAAATAATGGTTAAATATTTTGATTCATATAAGATGAAACTAGAGCTTACAAGTTTATGTTTCAAGAAACTCAAGTTTGTTGATTGTTTTAGAGTCTCTCTCTGGACTAATTTAGTTGATATTAAAATAGAGAAATTTATAATGTAAATTTTATTGAAATATCAAAAAATGCATGCAATTATTCAAACTTGCACCCAGATGATCCTAGAGGATGACAAAACTATCCATGTTCTTCACATGATATAATTTTAATTTCCAATATATTTATATTATTCTAAAAAGATTATTAGTGATACATATACACCCACCATAGTCAATCTACCCAAAATAGTTTTGTACAACACCAACTCTATGGAAGAGTCACACTATTCACATAAGAAAACCTAGTATAGCGTAGGTAAAATTTATTAAATTATTCATTAATTTCAACTTTATAGATCAAACTCAAAATTAATTGTTTAGCTATTTTATACATTAAGTATAATCCATGATTTTTTAGCGTGAATGATAATTAAGCTCACTTATATGACAGGTTTATGATTATGAATGTTATATTTCCATATAATATTCTCAATGATATTTTCTAGTCAATTGTGTGCTCTCAACACTAATGCTATCATTCAACTATGAGTCAAGCACTAGCCTACACTAAGTGATAAATTATTAAGTGTTATAAACAAATTGTCATCAACATAGATTAAAGAATATCTATGTTTATTGATATTATAGAGTATTACAATAACCATTACTATAATAAATAATATAAGTTACAACAATGATATTTTCAATAGTAAGATAATTTAAGTTTTAAAATAATCTCCAAGGAGTAACTTTACAATTGTCTTTGTTATATAACAACCATATAATCATTATCAGTTTAAATCATGAATTGAATAATAATTCAAATGTTGCAAATATAAATATAACAAACATAAAACCTCCATATTGTATTTTTCACATGTAGTTCTTTCTCCTTCACTAAGACATAGGTAATGGTGGGTCAGCTAACACTAATCAACCAAAAATGCCCTCACACAGTTTTATTTATTTTTATATCAAAAGACCATAAACAAGATAAAAATGATAATTTAACACTGATTTTATTAAATAAAATATATATTATTATATATTTAAACATATTTCTACAAAATACATATTAAGGAGTAGATAGATAACAATTTACTAATTTCTCTCTACAGCTCAATTATATTCAAGGATATATGATTGTTCTTAAAGCTAGTTATTTAATCATTTATTGAACTTAACTGCCTACTACTACTTACATTGAATATCATATCAATTAATACCTATTATATTACACATTGCATATAAAATCTTGATAAGCCTATCTTGTATATATATTTTTTTTCAAATCACAAATATTATACAAGAATACTCTCCAAAATATATTTAATCTATTTATTACACCAAACATAATACTTGAGGTGTTAACCCTTTATACATTCACCTCTACTCCTTAACATGTACAACTTATTTTATATGCTTCATCTTTTATTTGTGTTGTCCCCAAAAAATGCCACTCAATTTTGGGACAACCTACAGACTATTTTGGCCCAGTACAAACCAAAATCCTCTCTCCCCTTTTCAAAAAAAATTGTTCTGAGTATTCATGTTCTTCATTTTTCAATGCTTTTTTAGAAATTTACGGAATATTCAGGCTTGAATCTATGGACCCTGTAGGCTTGGAACTACAAACTTCACAGATGGTTTCTATAGACTCCGCAAATAGACATCTATGGACTCTTTCAAAGTTAGAGAAAACTATGAACTTGGCTTCTACGGACTCTGTAGACAGGGTCAAATCTATGGATTCTCAAGGTTGGTTTCTATGGACTCAACAGGAAAGAAACAGGTTCAACACTTAGCCATTTTTTTAATCAGGAAGGTAAAAGGGGTCTTCCAAGAGCCTGAAGGACAAGTGTCCTTGCGGAGGTCAGTGAGCAAAAGCAGACAAAAGTTGGAAATCCCTTGGGAAAATGGCTAAGTAAAAGAGACCTAAAGAATTCTTTCAGGAAGATTTTCCTCAAAAATGTTTAAGGCAAAATTCCTTCTGACTTTTTGTCCAAAGGAATTCACTCAGAGAAAAAGTCTGAAGAAATGGAAAAGAACAAATGGCTAAGTAACATGACCTTTTCTTCAAACTTTTTTCTGAAGTAATTCTTTCAGGCTTTTTACCCAATGGAAAAAAGGTGAAGCTTGAATTCCACCCGAACATCCCAAAGGATAAGTACCCTTACGGGGGTCACTTGACGATAGAGAAAGCACCGTTTCAAGAGCCCAAAGGGACACCTTCCCTTTGGGATGTCCCAAAGGTGGAACAAAGACACAAAAAGGAACCTTCACAAACTTAGACACAAGGGGCTTCAAAGAATGAACTGATTGAACTGTTTTACCAAAAAGTTCAATGAGTTCACAGGTTCAAAGGTTCAACCAGAGCTTAGAAAGATAAAGGAAGCAATGATTGAGTGAGACACAAGATGAACCAATGAACCAATTGAACCTTGAACTGAAAGAGTTCAAAGTTCAATGGTTCATAAGTTTAAAAGGTTCAAAGCTGGCCTTAGTCAAGTAAAAAGTAGCAAACAAGTGGCTCAATGGATGGTTCAACCAAGGAGCGAAGAATCGATTGAACCAAGAAGCGATAGAACAAAAGAGACAGAATGAACCAATGAAATGATAAACTTTCAGTGGTTTAATGGGTTCAAGGTTCAATATGAATCAAGTGATCAGTTGAAAAGAGAGTTTGAAGACTCAAATTGCTATAGGGAAGAGAAGATTGATGTAAAGGACCAGAAATATCTTTGAAAGAGTTATTTCCAGTAGGTGAAACAGTGGATCGAGTAGACTATTGAGTGCACCAAACCAAGGACACAGCCTATTTTTATTCCATGAAGTAAAGACAAATTGAAAAAGGACTAGATGGTCCATACCAAGGAAGAAACATATTAGATGAAGGGACACGCCATAGTTATGGTAGTTCACTATTCTCAGCATGGTCTCTCCAAATATGACTAAAGGTGCATTGAAGATGTTGACTATAGCATGGGACATCCTATGAAAAGAAGTGTCAATCCTTGCGTAGTTGTTATAAGATTTTAATATCTCTCATTTGTAATAGGGGTACTTTTCATTTTTTACAAGAGCAAAACTCTGCCCATTTTGAAAGAAGAAGACTGAGACTTTGAGCTCATATTGTAATTTCATTTCATTTTATATGAATGAGAAAGCAAGTTGTTTGTAGACTTTGTGCTATTTTGGCTTGTGCTACTTTAGGAAATTGTTCCTATGTCTATTTCCTAGAAGCATTCTTATTTATTTAATTTGACAAGTAGAATTAGTAAAGGTAAAAAGGGAGGTGTCCTGAAGCCAACTGTGAGAAGAATTTGCACTTTCACAATTGTTTTCAGCGTGTGTTTTCCTTTTCTTTCTGTGTTGAGGATTTTGGGATGACTTTGTGCCACCATTATCCTTTGTGTTATACTATTTGGGTAGTTGAGATGGAAACTTTGTGTTCTATTTCATCGTACTGGTTACTGCACCCTTTGTCACCAGTTACTTTCACTACCTAAAAGAAACTTTAGTTATTTCTTGCAAGAACACTTCTAAAAGAAGAGAAGTGCTTTTAGTGTTTTCACCAAGCTTTTCTCCTTTGTCTTTGAGCATCATCTCTAAAAGAAGAGAGATGGATGATTTATTCTACCCCCATGTGTTATTTTATACTTATTTATATTATATATAGCTCCTACATATCTATAGGTAACCTCCCCTTGATGACAGGAGAGATTAGTCCCCTGTTGATGTGGTAAACCTACACAACTGGCCAACCAATATTCTTGCTATGGTTGATCAGACCTATTTTGTTTGTTAGTATGCTGATTGACAAAATATTCACCTAACAATTTTTGGTGACTCCACTAGGGGATAGTGTGCAATTTGAAGTCTCAAACTTCAAGCTAAAGCATATCATGATCTTTTCCATTTTTTGTTATATAATCTGGCAACTATACGTTATACCAGAGGTCAAAAATCCCAAGGTGTTGTTGACCCTCAGTGCAATAGAGTAATTTTGAGTTGTTTCCTCCACAAACTCACCTTAAACAGACTAGGAGTCTTCCTCTTAGCCCTATCAGGCCACCAACACAAGGTAGAGCTTCTTTTTCTATTGCTAGCTAAGCTTTACCTATCCATGCTCCACCTGGATTAGTGATCCCACTTTTACATAATCAAATCATGGCTCAAGGCCCCTGGGGTAACTCTTTCAATCCACTGAATTTGACTCCACCTCTACATGAGCTTCCACATAGTTCAAGGAAGAATTTCATCAAATTTTTTGGTTATGGGAAGGTTCATCTTGATGAACACATTGTAGCTTTTAACATAGCCTGTGGTGTAATAAGGGTGGAATTTGAAGACATAGTGCTCAGGATATTCATGGAGACACTACAGGGCACTACTATAGACTGTATCTACCACCTGAAGGCTAGATTAGTGACTGATTGGGACACTCTGAAAGACAAATTTGAAGCCAAGTTTAACCCTATAAGAAATGCACATGCCTTGCTAGCCTAACTCAATTAGATGAAGAAAGAGTCTCATGAGCCTATGAGGGATTCTATTTCCATGTTCGACAAGCTGAGGCATAGGATTCCCATGGTCACCCAGCTGACACCTCAGAACCTCAAATGCTTCTACATCAACTCACAACTGCCTGAAGTGAGTTTCTTGCTGAGATGGGCCAGACACATAGACCTTGCTGCTGCTCAAGACTTGGCTACTGAGTTAGAAGATGACCTTATCTTTGCAAGAAAGGTAAGGAGAGACCTTAATAAAGGTAAATACTCTTCATCTTCTGAATACTCACCTATAGCCACCACTAACCCCATGGTGCAAAAGCTAGCAAACAAAATGCTAGCTCTTAGAAAGCAAGTGGCACAATGGATGTCATCTGCTCCTACATATAGAGATATGCCCAGGAGGACATTTCAAAATCAGGCATACCAAGGTAATTCTGCCAAGAATCAGGGACAACAAAATCACCTTCCTCCTCAACAAAGGAAGCTTACCCTTGAAGCACCTCCAAGCAACTCAGTAATTGGATATCTCAAAGTTAAATCAGATTTCTCATTCTAGCTTGAGTTGAATCCTGAAGATGACACAAATCTCTTCATTGAGGAAGAACAAGAATTACCCCATGACTCCCATATTGGTTTCCTAAACTATCTGGATGAACCCAAAAATAAAGGCAATTCAGCTGAGGGGTCATATGTTGTATTCACCTAGTCTAAGAATCAATCAACTCAACAAGTTGATAAGGAGAAAGCAGAGGAGTGACCTCAACCAATAGTTTCAATTTCTAAGTGGGGATCCCCTCTTTCTTTCCAGCCAAAGGATCTGGTAATTTTGAGAAAGGTAAGTACCCCAAATGCCCCTACACCTTCTACTTCAAATCCGCAATCCAGTCCTCCCCCTTTCAAAAATCAAAAGGATAAAATCCCATCCTCTGCCCCTAACTCATTCCAGACATTTGATATCATTGACCATATAAAGAGAACCAAAATTCAAATGTCTAAATTTGAATTTCTAGAGTCCCATCCTAAGTAATTAGATAGACTGGTTCAATATTTTAAAAACTAGAACATCCCTGTTAAACAAGTAATTCCCAAAGAGACACATGATCTTGCCAGGAATGCACCCACCAAGAACAACCTTGTCATTGCTCCCCCTACTGCTCCTGATAGGATTAAACCTTTTTATGTGTCATTGCTGATAAATGGACATCAGTTGAATAATTGCATCATTGATTCTGGAGCTTTAGACAATGTCATGCCCACTAAAGTGGTTGAATTCCTTGAACAAAACTTTTGGTAGATGCTTATCCATGGAGAACAAGAAAGTACCTTTGTTGGGACAAATTAAAGATTCCCAGTTTGCATTTGCTGCCTTTCTAGACAAAAGAATCAAGATGACTGTCTTGGTAGCAGACGTCCTAGCATCATATGGAATCCTTCTCAGGCAGAATTTTTGTGGGGATGTTGGTCGTGAATTGAGCATAGATTTATCAGAGGGGAGGATTCTAGTCAAAGGTGTTATGAAGAGGATGCTCCTTAAGAAGGGAATGAAATATGTGGTTACCCAGACCTCAGCACTTGAAGCTCAAATTTTGTTTGAGTCTTCAGGCATGGGTAACTACTTCCTATACATGGATGCATTTTATGAGACATCTGATGAAGCTCCTATAGATGACAGCCTAGAAATGCATTCAGCTAGAATAGAAGAGAAAATACCTGAGCACAAGGCAAGTGTGGAAGTATATTCACCCCCGAATGAAGAAGAATCCAAAAGAAAATTAGTATCAAATGAGGTATGGATTCTTGAATTTGATGGCAGCTACTCTTCCACTGGTTCAAGAGCTAGGGTTGTGTTAGTATCTCTTCAAGGAGATATTTTCCCCTCATCTTATAAATTACAATTTAGCAACATGAATAACATGGATAAATATGTGTCTTTGTTGCTTGGATTGAGAGCTGCTCAAGAAAAAGCCGTCAAGCTCCTTCATGCTAAAGGAGATGTCGAACTAGTGGTTTATCAGGTGAGGAACCTATATCAAACCAAGAATGAAGGATTGCATCATTATAACAATCTAGTCTGAGACCAACTTGAAGACTTGATGCTTTCAGCATCTCTGTAGTTCTTAGAGAATTCAATGACCAAGTGGATGCATTGGCTATTTTAGCTACTCTCTTCGTCCCCCACCTAGATTTCAAAGGAGATAAGTACACGATTGAGCAAGTCTTTTGACCAAGTGTACTTAATAATGCTTGTCGTTAGTGGGTATTTAATAATGACAACCAAATTATTACCTTCCTGGAGTAAAAAGATAGCTTTGAATGGCTGCATTTTGAAGGTAGTGAACCTCAAAAGTGTGAAATAGCTCATGAATCAAATGTAGACATAGGTGAGGAGTTCTTGCAAATCAAAGAGAATAATATTCCCAAAGGCTTGGTTTCCCTTGAGAAGCTATTTGATAAGCATGATAGATTCATCAGACAGCAGCCAATGGATTCTAGCTCATTTCAAGAGTTTGATCAAGTAAATCTAGGAACCAAGGAAAACCCCAGGATGGTGAACATTGGGAAATGTTGTACTCCTAAAGAACATTTCAAGTTCACCTCTTTACTCAATGAATACATGGATGTCCTAGCGTACTCCTATGCTGACTTGAAATCACTCTGGCCTGACGAAATTTGACACAACATCCCTCTCAAGGCTGATTCAACACCTTATAGGTAAAAGTCCAGGCATTATAATACAAAAATATCAGGTACTATTTTATTTGAGATACAAAAATTCTAAATTTTAGGATAATCTTCCCAATCCATCATTCCACATGGATTGCCAATATAGTGCCTGTAAGGAAGAAGAATGGTGAAATTCACCTTTGCGTGGATTTTAAGAATTTGAATCAGACATCCTTGAAGGATAATTATCCTTTGCCGATCATGGATCAAGTGCTGCAGATAGTGACGGGCTCAGAGATGTTATCAATGCTAGATGGCTTCTCATGATATAATCAGGTCAAAGTTGGTGAAGAAGACTAGCATAAGACCACTTTAACCATGCATTGGGGCACATTTGAGTATACAAGGATGCCTTTTGGCCTGATAAATGCTGGTGCCACCTTCCAAAGAGAAATGGACCTTGCCTTCAAGGATGAGATGGGTAAGTTCATTATAGTTTATCTTGATGAATTGATTGTCTTCTCTAAGAATCACCTAGAAAATGTGAGCCATTTGCAACAAGTGCTGGAGTGATGCCATCAAAATGGCATTTCCTTAAACCCCAAGAAGTCATTCTTTAGAGTAACAGAGGGGAATCTTCTCAGACACGTGTCTAAAGGAATCATAAAGATTGACTCAGACAGAGTCAAGTCTATCCAATAATTTTCCTTGCCCACAAGCAAGACTATTGTTCACTCTTTCTTTGGAAAGGTGAATTTCTTATAGAGGTTCATCCTTGAGTTTGCCAAGAAGACTAGGCACGTTGTAAACATATGAAGGGAAAATCCACCTTCAACTGGATTGAAGAAGTTAAGTTGGCATTTGAGGGTATCAAGACTACCATTGCCCATGCTCCAATTCTAGCTTGTCAAAACTATAGCAAAGAGTTCACCATTTATAGCTATGCCTTAGAACATACACTTTTAGCAATTCTAGTTCAATTGAATAAAGAAGGTATGGAATTTCCCATTTCCTTCATGAGATATCCTCTCAAAGCTCATGAGTTAAAGTACTCAAATATGGAGAAGCACACTTATACAGTGGTGAAGGCTATAAAACATTTTCATTTCTACATCCTCAATTCTTGAGTTACTGCCTTGGTCCCTGACACCATAGTGAAATCTATGCTGACTCAGCAAGAGTTTGGGATGAAAAGAGGCAATTGGGTTGCAAAGATCTAGGAGTTTGATTTGATCAACAAGCTAAAAAATTTGTTATGTGGAAAGGGGCTATGCCAACTAATTGTTGATAATAAGCCAAGAAGAATAGAGCATGAAGAATCAGAAGTGGATGACACACCAATAGTCCTCTTTGTCTCCACCTATAATGAGTGGTATTTAGGTATTACTCATTTTCTTACTTATGGTGAGTGTCTTGCTCACCTATCTTAAAAAGAAAGGAGAACCATCAAGCTAAAAGCTATTAATTTTGTCCTCTAGAACAATGGCCTATACAAGAGGAGCCTTGATGGAATGTTCCTTCGCTGCGTGGACAAGGAGAAACAAAGCTAACTTCTAAAGTCCTTCCATGATCCAGTCTATGGAGGACATTTTTTTGCCCTTGTGACTACCCATAAGATCCAATGAGCTAGGTACTATTGGCCAACTCTCTTTCAAGATGCATACAAGTGGGTCAGGGGATGTGAACTGTGCTAGTAGTTTGTTAGAAGGCCCAAGCTAGTTACCCTACCTCTCGAACTAGTGATCATAAGGGAGCCATTCTAGCAATAGGGAATTGATTTAAATAGAGATATAAACCCATCATCAAGTGTTGGACATGACTATGTCCTCGCAACAATAAACTACGTCACCAAATGGGTGGAAGTAGTTCCAACCAAACATGCTACTTCAAAAGTAGTATGCAATTTCCTCAAAGAAAACATCATGTCCAAGTTTGGGTTCCCAATAAAAATTGTCACTGACAATGCCACCTATTTCACTTCCCAGGAGATTACTCAATTCTGTTTCCACTACAGAATCACACTCCCCCACTCTTTTGATTACTTTCCACAAGGGAATGGACAGGCTGAATCAAGCAATAAGAACCTAGTGACTATCATCAAGAAGCTGGTGGATGACAACCAAAGGACTTGGCATAAGGCATTGGTTGATGCTCTATGGGTAGAAAAAATTACACCCAAGAGGGCAGTTGGTATGTCTCCCTTCCAACTTCTTTATGGTGTTAACGCTGAGATATCAATCACCTTGGAATTTCTAGCATTGAAATTGGCTAAGGAGATTGAAGATCAAACATATGAGAGCTCATTTTAGAAGAGGATCACTTGCCTTGCTGAGATGAATGACCAAAGAACTATAGTGGTGGACCGAATTTCCACCCATCAAAGTATGGTGAAGAAGCTCTTCGAGGAGAAAGCAAAGAATCATAATTTCTAGTTTAGAGATCAAGTCCTACTATGGGACAAGAGAAGAGAACCAAATGGGATGCACATAAAATTTGATTCCCTATGGAGGGGCCCTTTTACTATTATCAGCTCAATGGTAAAAATAGTTTCCTATTGAAGTATCAAAATGGCACTTTCTTTTCTCTGCCTCACAATGGGCAACATCTGAAGCACTTCAACTCTTGAAGTATCAGATGAGTTCCCCTATACATATGTATATTTATATATTCTTTTGTTTCTATTTTGTTCTTTTGTTTTCATTTTTTTAGCCTTTCTTCTTGGGTAGCGCGACTCCATATTCGTGACAATGAAGATTATGGTTTCTACTCCCCCAGCTGTATTTCAAGTTTCCAACTAAAGGTAGTTCCCCAATTGGAGCCAGCTATTGTCCCCAAAATATTCCACTCATTTTTGGGACAACCTACGGATTATTTTGGCCTAGCACAATCCAAAATCCTCTCTCCCATTTAAAAAAAAATTGTTCTGAGCATTTAGGTTATTCATTTTTCAAAGCTTTTTCACAAATCTATGGAATCTATAGGCTTGAATCTATGGACCCTGTCTGCTTGGAACTATGAACTTCACAAATGGTTTTTATGGACTCCATAAATAGACATAGATGGACTCTTTCAAAGTTAGAGAAAACTACGAACTTGGCTTCTACAGACTCTACAGGTAGGCTCAAATCTAAGGACTCTCAAGGTTGGTTTCTATAGACTCTACAAGAAAGAAATAGGTTCAACACTTAGCTATTTTTTAAATTGAAAAGTTCAAAGGGGTCTTCCAAGAGCCTGAAGGACAAGTGCCCTTGTAGATGGTAGTGAGCAAAAGCAGACAAAAGTTGGAAATCCCTCGAGAAAATGGCTAAGTAAAAGAGACCTAAAGAATTCCTTTACGAAGATTTTCCTCAGAAAAATGTTTAAGGCAAAATTCATTCAGACTTTTTGTCTTAAGGAATTCACTCGGAGAAATTTTTTGAAGAAATGGAAAAGAACAAATGGATAAGTAACATGAACTTTCCTTCAAACTTTTTGTCTAAAGGAATTCTTTTAGGATTTTTGCCTGATGAAAAAAGTTGAAGCTTAAAGTCTACCTGAACATCTTGAAGGATAAGTACCCTTGGAGGGGGCACTTGACAATAGATAAAGGACTGTTTGGAGAGCCTGAAGGGACACTTTCCCTTTGAGATGTTTTAAAGGGAGAACAAAGATGTAGAAAGGAACATTCACAGACTTAGACAACAGGGGCTTCAATGAATGGACTGATTAAGCCATTGAACTAAAAATTTCAACAAGTTCATAGGCTCAAAGGTTTAACCAGAGCTTAGAAAGATAAAGGAAGTAGTGATTGAGCGAGACACAGGATGAACCAATGAATCGATTGAACCTTAAACTGAAAGAGTTCAGAGTTTAATGGTTCATAGGTTTAAAAGGTTCAAAGGTGGCCTCAGTCAAGGAAAAAGCAACAAACAAGTGGTTCAATCGATGGTTCAACCAAAGAGTGAAGAAGCAATTGAACCAAGAAGTGATAGAACAAAAGAGATAGAATGAACCAATGAACTGATGAACTTTCAGTGGTTTAATGGGTTCAAGGTTGAACATGAATCAAGTGATCGACTAAAAAGAGATATCGAAGATTCAAATTGCTATAGGTAATAGAAGATCGATGCAAAGGACCAGAAATATCTGAGAAACAATTTATTCTAGTAGTTGAAACAGTGGATTGAGTAGACTTCTGAGCACACCAAACCAAGGATGCGGCCATTTTTTCTTCCATGAAGTAAAGACAAATTGAAAAAAGACTAGGTGGTCCATACCAAGGAAGAAACATATTGGATGAAGGGACACGCCATAATTAAGGAAGCACACTATTCTTAGCATGGTCTCTCAAGACAGGACTGAAGGCACATTTAAGATGTTGACTTCAGTGTGGGCCATCCAATGGAAAAAAGTGCCAATCCTTGCATAGTTGGTATAAGATTTTAATATCTCTCATTTGTAATGGGGGGACTTTTCATTTTTTACAAGAGTGAAACTTTGCCCATTTTGAAAGAAGAAGACTGAGACATTGAGCTCAAATTGTAATTTCATTTCATTTTATTTGAATGATAAAGCAAGTTGTTTGTAGACTTTGTGCTGTTTTGGCTTGTGCTACTTTAGGAAATTGTTCTTATGTCTATTTCCTAGAAGCATTCTTATTTATTTAATTTGATAATCAGAATTAGTGAAGGTAAAAAGGGAGGTGTCTTGAAGCCAACTGTGAGAAGACTTTGCGCTTTCACAATTGTTTTTATTGTGTGTTTTTCCTTTTCTTTCTTTGTTGAGGATTATGGGATGACTTTTTGCCCCCATTATCCTTTATGTTATACACTTTCGGTAGTTAAGGTGGAAACTTTGTGTTCTATTTCATCCTGCTAGTTACTACACCATTTGTCACCAGTTACTTTCACTACCTGAAAGAAACTCCTACTGTTTCCTACAAGAACACTTCTAAAAGAAGAGAAGCACCTTTAGTGTTTTCACCAGGCTTTTCTTCTTTATATGTGAGCATCATATTTGAAATAAGAGAGATGCATGGTTTATTTTTCCCCCATGTGTTATTTTCTACTTATTTATATTGTATATAGCTCTTACGTATCTATAGGGAACCTCCCCTTGATGAGAGGAGAGATTAGTCCCTTGTTGATGTCGTAAACCTACACAACTGGCCAACCAATCTTCGTACTGTGGTTGATTAGACCTATTTTTTTTATTAGTACGTTGGTTGACCAAATATTCACCCAACAATTTGTACTTCATACTTGTTGATATAACTATTTTACTGTCTCTCTCTCTCTCTCTCTCACACACACATATTAGATTTATAATTCCATAATATCGATCAATAATACATATTTATAAATTTGATATTAATAGTTTCAATATTGAAGCATAGTCATATTTATGATAAATGTTATCTTCATTCATTTAATATAAGATAAAATATCAATTATAAATATAAATATAAATATAAATATAAAATATAATTTATAAAATATTATAAAATAAAATAAAATATTTTTTTTATTATTGTGTGAAGGGGGGAAGTCATATCTGGGCCAACCCCTACTCCCTCCCATAATAGGGATGGAGGAGGGATCGACCAACTGACCCCCTTCATTAATAGGGAGGGCTATTTTTCAAATTATATATATATATATATATATATATATATATATATATATATATATATATATATATATATATATATATATATATATATATATATATATATATATATATATATATATATATATATATATATATATATAATTTGAAAAATAGCCCTCCCTATTAATGAAGGGGGTCAGTTGGTCGATCCCTCCTCCATCCCTATTATGGGAGGGAGTAGGGGTTGGCCCAGATATGACTTCCCCCCTTCACACAATAATAAAAAAAAATATTTTATTTTATTTTATAACTTTCTTCAATTCTAATTTTTTTAATTTGTATTTTCTATATATCCTTTTTTTATGTTTTATTTATTTTTTAAATAACAACATATATATAAATATATTTTTTATTTCTATTTTATTTATATGTTTTCTTTAAACCAAATATTTTTTGTAACACACACACCCACACCCACCCACCCATACACACACACACACACACACACACATGTATTACACACACACACACACACACACACACACACACACACACACACACACACACACACACACACACACACACACACACACACACACACACACACACACACACACACACACACACACACACACACACACACACACACACACACACACACACACATACATTGTATGTGTGTGTGTGTGTGTGTGTGTGTGTGTGTGTGTGTGTGTGTGTGTGTGTGTGTGTGTGTGTGTGTGTGTGTGTGTGTGTGTGTGTGTGTGTGTGTGTGTGTGTGTGTGTGTGTGTGTGTGTTTGTGTGTCTGTGTCTGTATGTATGTATGTATGTATGTATGTATATGCATAAATAAGCATATATATTTATTTCAATAAATTTTAATATGTAGAAGGGAGGTATACACAATAATTATATCCTCCATTATCTAGTCTCTTTTCAAATAATAGCTGAGAGGGTTTTTAAAAAAATGGAAAATAAAACAACATACACACAAAGTTACCTGACTCCATAACCTATAAAAAAATATTATTCATTGCTCACCCTATTTACAAAACTGAGAAAAGAATAGATAGATATATGAAGGAAACTTTATTTGCTTGGATACACTTGAATATAGCTCTCTCTACTGAGCTACATTCACCTGCTTCCTTCTCCATTCCTTGTTTGACTCCCCTGGTAACATCAACACCTAAGGGGGAAAGAGTTTGGAGGAGAAAATTAAAATTCAAAACCTTTAATTGGTTTTGACATTTTCCCACCACTTCTTGTTTTATTTTTTATCTTTAAAACCCTAATGAATCCCATCACATGTTTAGTACCCACTACATTGGTCTAGTTATGACCCCACATACTTTAACTCCACTAAAGAAATTTATTAATTCATTAAATAATATTTATCTAGTGAAATGTGTTACTATAAAATATTAACTTCCTACCTACTTGGTATAAAATTATAATATATTTTATTAATAAGTGTGTTAACAAATATCTCGTTATTAATTTACTTATTATAAACTTGATCAAATGATTAGTTATTTATGTTAACAACTAAATAGTTATGACCATATATTATTAAGTATTAGTTACCATTTGTTTGAAGAACCCAACTGTATCTCCTTTTTTCAACCATACAACACACAAGCGTGGAGAATTTTACTTGCAATCAGTGTTTTACTAGTAATAAATATATAAATATAACACACATAAAAATAAGATCCTATTTGGGGTCTAGGATTATCATGCTTAGGAAATCAAAAATAATATCTCATATAATTGTTGTGCAAAAAACATCCAAAAGGTAATCAATAACTAATAACATGAACAATTCCATATCTATATATAACTAACAATAAAGTATATTGTAACTCAAATTGTAATCCTAGATTAGTCCAATAAGCTCACTTTCCAAACAAAAAATAATCTAATATATAGTGTAGAACAATGCATAGAATCACACTCAGATACAAATAGGATAACACTAGGTATCTCTCACTAATATTTCCACATACTTAATAGGTTCTCTTCTTACAATAAAATTATAAAGATAGCAATAACTATGATGGTTCGACATGGCGGTATTAAAAAAAAATTATTCTCATATTTAACTATAATATCATGCCTCCAATTATTCATCATAACACCTCCCTTAACCAACGATATTTGAAAAAATTTGAGGTTGAAAATGTGTAATGGATTTGAAAAATCCTATCCCATAAATACATGTTTACATTATTCAATTTAGTTTTATAAATTTATTAAAAATAGATGATGTAGACATGTTATAGAATTTCCCCAAATATATAAATTAAAATTCAACCCAACTTAGATATTAAAAAGCGTTTAACCACAACAACTTTAATAATGTTTTGCATCCCAAAAATAGATGGAAATTCTAAAAACTAAGGTGTACAACTTTCTAATATTTTATATTTTTAATATAAATTTTGGGATACTACATAAATTATAATGGTGAGAGGTAAAATAATGTATATTAAATGGTAAACCCCTATTTAAAAATAATATCTCTATAGATGTCATCCATGTATCTAACATGAATTTTAATTTTAAAAACTTGTTTGTCATAGTTTCATCAAAAGAATAATCAAATGTTTAGGAATATAAGATAAATCATCAAACATGTTTTCAAAATTTTAAAAAGACAAATATTAGGTTTTATGCTTGTGACTTGTCATTTTTTCAATTAAGTCATTTGGCCCTACTCTGCTCAATTTTGTGATGGATATATTTAAACTATTTTAACATTTATAACTCAAGTTTTTTTTTTCAACAAATTTGGAAATGAAATATTTATATGATGTATAATGAAACATATTCAATGTATCAATTCTTATTTCTAATTAAAAATAATATTTTCAATTTTGAAATTTAATTATATGTAACATTCCACCTTTAAAAGTATTATTCAAAAAAGTATCTAAAGTAGAGTGACTTGAAAGTAATTGATAGCTTTGATAGCTTAAAATCATTAGTTGATCTACTAGTTTATTATTTTGAAAAGAATGTGTGTGTAGGGGTGGGATATGGATTTTTAAAAATATATTTTAATTGTATTTTAAATATATTTTAATTATCAAAGTACATACAATTATAATGTAATAATTATATTTAGTTGTTGATATAGAAAAATCCATGAAATTTTTGGAGGTCATAATTTTTTATTCATAATTATGTTAGCACTCTTCCATATGTTAAAATTATCATATCCAAAATTTTGATGGTACCATAAGCCACTCTACCCACTTGAGTTATTTTTAAAAAAAATCGGAGGCCAAACGAGACCATCTAAGGATCTAAAATTATAATTTAGTGTTTTTTTCAAGATTTTTGTACTTTTAAAAATTATAATTTTTTAGAATCGGATGTGATCTTTAGTTTAATTCATCTAATAGGTAAATTTTAATATTTAGGATATTTAAAAAAAAAATAGAGATGCACATGTTTTCATGTGAAACTTACTATAAAGAGTAGCTACGAAAAATAGATTTTTTCAGATTTTAATTTGTTTTAATTTTGCATGTCAACTCTAATTCTGAGTTGAGGATTATTTAAGCATAGTTGGGTTTATAATTATTTCAAGTCATTTAATATGAATAATTTTTTATTATTGTTTCATATCTTGGTCTATTGATAATTATATTGTCTTAAATATTTTTTGGGTTTGTTATCTAGTATCAAAGTAATTTTGAATCTTGGAGGAGTAAATAAATGACAAGAGGATAAATTGGTATTATAAAGATGAATTGGACTATACAAGAGCTAAAAATGCAAGTGGAACAATTAATCGAGATTAACACTAATCAAAAAAGAAGATAAGGTGGTCATGAGAAAGGCACAGATTGTGATGAAGAAATTTATCAATAAGAACACTAAGAATAACCACCATCGATGTAAGAGATGATGGTTTCAGATTTAGAAGGAAGAAAGGAAGGAATAAAGATTGATGTTAAATATTATTGAGGTAGTTTAAAACTATAAGAGTTGATATATTGGATGAATAGCATGGAGAATTTTTTCAAGTGGAAGACTATGAGAGAAGATAAAAAGGTAAAGTTTGAATGCATGAAATTGAAAGGTCATGAAATGATTTGGTGGGATCACCTGTAAAAACAGAGACATAAAAAAGGTAAAGAGAATATTAATACATGGAAAAATATGGAGAAGAAGTTGAGGGAGAAAATATTTCATGTGGATTATGCACAAACCCTATACAAAAGATTTCAGAGTTTAAGGTAAAAAGATCAAATTATACAAGAGTATACAAATGGGTTGTATAAGCATTCTATATGAGTGGAGCATGATGAAATTAAAGAATAGATGGATAAAAGGTATGTAAATGGTTTTAAATTTACTATTCAAGATGAACTAAGCATGTATAGAGATCTTTACATGGAGGAGGCTTGTCAATTATCTTTGAACGTAGAAGAAAAACAATATAGACATAATTTTAGAAGAACGTCTCTTGGTCCAAGAAGAGGTAGATCCCCTCCAATAAAGACATGAGGTGGTTTTAATACCACTATAAGTGGGTTTAATACCAATAAACATGAATCAACACATGCTGTATAAAGGCAAGATTAGAACAGGTAAGAGTTTCAATACCAATAAACAGGAAAAGGATTTTATAGAGGATGAGGTTACAATGGTGCTAGAAGATGGTTTTTGAATCAACATAGATATTATGTTTGTTATAGATGTGGAGAAGAAGGGCAAATAAAATTTGAGTGTCTACACTATCAAGATCAAGAAAGGAGGCAAGAGGATCACCCAAGATTGAATCTAGTTGAGGTTGAGATAGAAGAGAAAAATACTGAAGTTACACCAGCATATGTTGGAGAGAATCTCATGATGAGAAAAATAAATATCACTCTAAGGAATGAATAAGTTCAAAATAAAGAAGGTGGTGATGTATGGTTGTGATCAAACATTTTTTGAACAAAATGTACTTCATGTAGAAAGGTATGCAAAGTAATTATAGATGGCAGTAGTTGTGAAAATATAGTTTCTAAAGAGATGATAAACAAACTAAATTTACAATGTGAAAAACATCATAATTATTATCAAATTTTATGGTTTAAAAAAATAAATTAGGTTATAGTAAATAAAATGTGTTTAATCAATTTTTATATATATAAAAATTATAATGATGAAATATGGTGTGATGTTATTCTAATGGATGCATGCCATTTATTATTCGAGAGACCATGGAAATTTGATAAGAAATTAATTCATGATGGATTAAATAACATGTACACTTTTTGGAAAGGTGGTACAAAGGTAGTTTTCTTACCTCTTAAAAAGGAAGAAAAGTTAGAAAACATGCTCTCTACTAAATAATTTTTCCAAGATATGAAAGTGGTAGGTTGTTATTATGTATTAATAGCCAATAATGAAGACACAAAAATGGTGTAAATACCAATATAAATAAAAAGAGTGTTGATATAATATACATAAGTTATGTCTAATGAGATACCAAATGGTTTATCACTGAAGAAAGATATTCAACATCATATTCATTTAATTCTAAGATCAGCTCTACCCAATCAAGCAGGTTATAGGATGAGTACAACAAAACATACATAATTAAATAAACAGGTCACTAAACTGTTAAAATAATTTGATAAGGAAGAGTATGAGTCCATGTGCCATACCAATATTGCTAAATCTAAACAAAGATGAAGGATGGATAATGTGTATAGGTACTGGAGCAATTAATAAAATTACAATTAAAATTTCTATACCATGTTTAGATGATATGAGGGATGTGCTTGTAGGAGAAAAATATTTTACCATGATTGATCTAAGGAGTGGTTATTATCAGATTCAAATTCGTGAAGGAGATGAGTAGAAAACTACATTCAACACTAGGGATGGCTTACATGAGTGGATGGTGATGACTTTCAAATTATCTAATGAACCTAACACACTTATAAGGATGATGAATATAGTGCTATGAGAATATATTGTTAATTTTGTAGTTGTTTATTTTGATGACATTTTTACATTCAATAATTCTAAATAAGAACACTTAGAATATTTTAGAATGGCACTAGATTTGTTAATAAAGGAGAAGTTATATGTAAATTCAAAGAAGTGCAGGTTTATGAAAAATAGTTTAGTATTTTTGATATTTTTAGTTTTAGCAAATGGGGTGAGAATGGATAAATAAAAGATAAAGAGAATTCTTGAGTGGCCTATTCAAAAAATCATTACAGAGGTAAGAAGCATCCATGATTTAGAATCTTTTTATTAAAAACGTATTCAAAATATTAGTACTATTGTGGCACCAATAACAAATTGCAAGAGAGGGAATAAATTTGTATTAACTAGAGAAGCAACATAAACCTTTGAATTTTTTAGAAAAGATTATAGAAAGATTAATATTAGCATTACTAGATTTTAACAAAATGTTTGATGTCAACTGTGATGATTCATTTAAGAAAATTGGTGATATGTTGAGTCAAGAAGGAAAGCATATAGCATATTTCAATGAGAAATTGAATGAGGTAAGAATGAAGTGTTATGCCTATGGTGTTGAACTATATTCAATTGTACAAACATTTAGACATTGGAGGCATTATCTGGTGCCTAAAGATTTTAACCTATTTATAAATCATGAAACTTTGATGTATGTGCATACAAAAAAGAAGTTAAATAGTAGGCATGCAAGTGGGTATGTTTCTTTTAGAGGTATACTTTTGTGGTTAAGAATAAATAAAGAAAACAAAATCAAGTCGCTGATGTATTATGCAGGAGAGTATCATTATTAACTACCATGGTAAGGGAATTAGTTGGACTTGAAGTTATCAAAGAATTATATAATATTGATCCATATCTTAGTAAGGTATTTGAGTAGTGTAGGAATCCATTACTTGGTGGGAAAGAAATTAATCATGGTGAGTATCTTATAGAATATGGTTATCTCTTCAAAGGAAAATAATTATGCATTCTACTTGGGTCTTGACAAGAGAATATAATAAGAGAATTACATAGTGGAGGATTAGTTGAACATTTTAGTAAGATGAGACAATAGATTTGGTGGAGGAAATGTATTTTTTTACAAAGATAAAAAGAGATGTGACATAGTATGTTGTTAGATGCAGGATATATTAGGTGGCTAGAGGGCATGCAAAAAATACTAGACTACATATGCCATTATCAGTTTTATGAGGACCATAGACAGATTCGTATATGAATTTTATGTTGGGATTAACAAGAAAAAAAAGAGATAATGATTCAATTTTTGTTATTGTAGACAAATTTTCTAATATGGTTCATTTCATTGCATGTAAGAAAAAAATGATGCCACTAGAGTTAAAAAATTATTTTTTAAGGATATTCTAAGATTGCATGGTGTTCCAAAAATAATTACTTCAAATAAGGACACAAAAATTTTAAGTCATTTTTTGAGGACTTATGGAAGAATATGGCTACTAAGCTACAATTCACTAGTGTATATCACCATAAAAAATATGGATGGATAGAAGTTATGAATCGAATCTATAGAAATTTATTGAGATGCCTAGTGGAAGAGAAGCCCAAGCAATGGGACCTAGCTTTACTAGATGCTGAATTTGCATATAACAGTTTAGTGAATAAATCAATAGGAAAAGCACTATTTGAAATTTTCTATAAGAGAAATACTATAGGTATTTTAGATTTGACACAATTATCAATTGAAAATCGAATTAGTGATGATGCAAAATCATTTACAAAGCATATGTAGTAGTTGCAAGGATGAGTAAAAAAAAATTGAAAGAAAGTAATGAGAAATATAAAGCATCAGCAGATATCAAAAGAAGACACAATGTATTTTAAGGATATTTGGTAATGGTTTACTTGAGGAAAGAAATATTTCCAAAAGGCATGTAAAAAAATTTGAAGTACAAGAAATTGGTCCATGTAAAATTGTAAAAGAAGCATTAACAATGCTTATGAAGTGAGTTTACTATAGAATTTTGATATATATCTAGTATTTAATGTTTTAGATTTATATGAACTCTATGTAACAGATGGTGAAAGTGATGAATATGAAGAAGTAAAATGGTAGTAGCAGGTTCCAAAGAAGAAGAAAAAAATAGTGCAGGTTTTGGATATGAAGACAGTGAGCACAAGGCAAGAGAATTATTACAAGTATTTCATACAGTTGGAAGGATTGTAGAAAAAATAGAATACCTATATTATATGATGGGAGATAAATAATATTGAAAAACAAAAAATGGTAGCAGTACAATTAACGTAACTTGCAAATGTTGAGTTGTTTTCTACTATAGGATAATGATGTAGAAAAATCAACCAAACTTTTAGAGGCCATAACTTTTGACCCATAGCTCTGTTTGAGCTCTTCCATGTACCAAAATGACCATCTCAAAAATTTATATATTTTTATAATCCTCTCAATCCATTCAAATTCATTTTCAATATTTTTTTGAGGCCAAACGAGACCATATAATGTTCTAAAATTATAATTTAGTAATTTTAATCAAGGATTTTTATACTTTTACTAATTGTATATTTTTAGGACTGGATGTGAACTTCAGTTGAAATTCATTCCAAAAGATAATTTTATTATTTAGGATATTTCATAAAAAAATTAGAGTTGTTAATGCTTGCATGCAAAACTTACTATAAATATTAACTCTCAAAAATAGTTTTTTTTTTTTTTTTTAATATTTGTGTTTTTTTTTAATTTTGCTTGTCAAATCTAATTCAAAGTTGAGGTTTTTTTAAATATGGTTTGGGTTTGTAATTATTTCAAGTCATTTAATATGAATCAATTATGTTTATTCTTTTAGATCTTGACCTATTGGTAACTTTATTATCTTGATAGTTTTTTAGTTTCATTATTTTTGGGCATTGTAATGTAATGTTTTTAGATATTTACATAGTAGTGGCAGTTATATGATATTTTATTGCATTGTATTTGATGTCATAGAGTTTTCTAAGGTGATAAAATATTATTTATTGAATGATAGTGTGAGAAATAAAATGATTTAAAAAAAATAAATCGCTCGTAGAATTTATAAATTTTCTAGGATTCCCAAAAAATGGATTCCTATAACCATTTAGCCTCAAAACCATCTACTCCACTGTAGCTCCTAGGGTAACCTATAAGTGTCAAAACTCTATGTTAGTCCTAAGAATATTAGGAGTACACCTGTTGGCAACATCTAAACATGTCTAAAGATAAATAAAATATGACTTGTGGTAGAGACACTACCAAGTGCACACCGTGGTTAAAAAATGTATTACTAAAAATATATGAATTAACTTGAATGCTGATGAGTTGTTTATAACAAGGAAACTCATAATGGATGAATACATCAAATTCATAAATCATGACCAACCTAGGGATATTTATTAGTACTAATATGATACAATAATTTAGCAATATAATCTATTAATTTGTATCTCAATAGATGTCAACAAACTGATGAACAATTGAACCATGAAATAAAAATAATGTCAGTTATAAAAATTACATGTTCAAGCATCTATGAATAGGCAAGATCCTTACAAATCACCCATTAAATAAATTAGATGATATTCTTATAATTTAAAAAAAGAAGCGAAGCTAAATTTAAGCCACTCTTAAAAGCCTATTATTAAAATTTGAGAGACAACTATTCTTCTTAAAATATATACATTTAATACTTTTAAAATAATAATTAAAAATTAATACTTATTTTAACCGATAATGATATATTTTCATAGTAATTGTGTATTTACATAGTAGACATATTTTATGTTATTATAATTATTTTAGTTATCGATTCTCACTTATATTTTATGTTATTATAATTATTTTAGTTGTTGATTCTCCTTACTATGAGTTCAATGAGTAATTATTTTACCTCTCTTCAGAGACTCGTATAGCTCTCTTGAATGTTTCAATATATATGAGGATGAGTGATGCTTGGATATATTTTATTGACGGGGCTTCTTCTTCTTCTTCTTCTTCTTCTTCTTCTTCTTCTTGTCACTTATATTTTATGTTATTATAATTATTTTAGTTGTCAACTCTCCTTACTCTGAGTTCAAGGAGTAATTAATTTCCCTCTCTTCAGAGACTCGTATAGCTCTCTAGAAATCCTTCAATATATATGAGGATGAGTGATGCTTGGATGATGATTATTTTAGTTGTCGATTCTCCTTACTATGAGTTCAATAAATAATTATTTTACCTCTCTTCAGAGACTCATATAGCTCTCTCGAATGTTTCAATATATATGAGCATGAGTGATGCTTGGATATATTTTATTGACGGGGCTTCTTCTTCTTCTTCTTCTTCTTCTTCTTCTTCTTCTTCTTTATGTTATTATAATTATTTTAGTTGTCGATTCTCCTTACTATGAGTTCAAGGAGTAATTAATTTCCCTCTCTTCAGAGACTCGTATATCTCTCTCGAGTCCTTCAATATATATGAGGATGAGTGATGATTGGATGATGATTCTTCTTCTTCTTCTTGGTTATTACAGTTATAACATTGACGGGGTCATTTTTATATCTGTGGTTGAACAACAATCCACAGTGTTATGTTTCATTTGATGATGATAACGTGTTGTGCCGTCCAAGGATTCGATCACTCGATTTAAAATTGGTATGAAATGATTGAACTGTATGTATCATAGAATTCATTCTGAACATTTTGTACACATACCAATTTATAAAACCATAGATTGGATTGGAAAAGATAGTGTTTCTTTCTAGAAAGAAACTATTTTTTCTGGATTGTCAATCAATCTAATGTTTTAATAGTTTACAAACATGAAGATACCACTACTTTTAATTTTTTATTCTTTATTTTTTGGAGGGCTGTGTATTATTAAAATGTATGTAAATTACAGATTTTGGCATAGCATAAAGGAGAAAATGAAACTCATAAAAAACATACTTTTTAAATAAAATTCAGATTGAAATGAAACATGAAAAATGGAAGGTTGGTGGAATTATGTAGCATTGAGAATACTCTTGTTAAACACATGAAGTGAAAATTATCAATGAGTGGCATGCTAGGTCAAATGTTGTTTTAAAGATATATAATAAATTATTAAAAGAAAAATCCAACAACTACTATTTACTTGGGGAATAGTTTAACCATTTTATAAATTCAGGGGAGAGGTGCACTACCTGTTAAAATGAATTTTGAATATATAATTGATTTCTATTTCTTAATAATTTTTTATAATATTATTTTTATTTATTTTATTTTTATTTTATAATAATTAATTATATTATAAATTTAACAATTTTTAATATATTTTTTATTTAAATTTGATCAAGATATATATATCATATTCAAATTTAGTTAAAAAATAATAATAAATTTTCAAATAAAATGTTATATATTATATTATATATATATATATATATATATATATATATATATATATATATATATATATATATATATATATATATATATATATATATATGATTTATGGCTATTAAAACTTCATCTATTAATATTTATTTTCAATAACAACTATCATACTTATTGTATTTTTTATATTATATAATTTGTAACCATATGACATATTCAAATTTGATCAATAAATAATTAAATTTTACAAAAAAATATATTTTTAACATTTTTACTTTACAACTAAAAAAATGTGTGACCCTAAAAATCTAAGGGATGCCACTACTAAAATTTCCCCATATACATTGACTCTAAACAAATGATGTCAAGTATATTTTAACTTTTTTATCATGTTGATTGTGACCGCCAAGCTTCACCATTGTCAGCCTTCAAAAGATTAAATAATGAAAGGAAGCATTACGCTTACCAATGACTGCATCGAATGGTTCATTTTCTTATTTAGAGATTCAAAGTTATGTGGAAAACAAGAAAAATGGGATATTATAAAAATTACAGGCATTGATACACTTAGAGTATTGTAGAATAAACTAGTTTAATTAACTAGAATAAATCAGTAAAGGAAATCACCGATATTTGCAAATAATTATTTTTTGATCCAATTTTGTGAATATTTTATTTTTAAAGAAATGAAAATGCTGATATATTTGAAGACATGCATGCATGATCAACGTATAAACTGCATGACTTACTTTTAGACATAGGCATGGTTTTTTTAGTTTTTCAAGTTTTTCAATTTTTTTAATAAATGCAGCCTTATTTTTAGACTGTTACATCACATGTTCGCTTTTATTATTTTTAAACAGGTAGAATATTTTTTATTTTTTTATTTTCAAAATTTAACCTATTTTTAAACTCAGCGCTCCATTCCTATAAAAGAATATGGGTAGTGATTTAATACACGGAAAATAGATTAGTGGAATTCAAGTCTTTCCTTAATCTTGATTTCAGTGTTTCTTTGGATCTTGTTTGTTGGATTTTATATTTTTATGAGAAGTGGGTTATATATTTGATCTATATTATTTATCAATAGCTCAGTATAGTGTTAACATTTTGTGTTATTTCATTTCAATTGATACCAGAATAGGTTGCAAATTTTTTTTACAGGCAGTAGCTTATCAGTTATCTCCAGAATGACAAATAGAAGCAACTTTTCATTCTAGCTTCCACTATTTACCAAAGGAAACTATGAATATTAGAGTATAAAGATGAAGACCCTACTATCATTCTAACATCTCTAAGAATTAGTAGAAGTGGGATACACAAAACCTACATATCAAAAAGCTCTAAATGCTTTGACAACAGATCAATGAACTCAGTGGAAAGAAGACAAGAAGAAAAATAATTGAGCTTTATTTGCCATCTAATCCACATTGAATATTTTAATTTTTCAACGTATAACTGGTATGACAAAGTCAAAGTATGCATGGGAGGCCCTACAAACTGATATCAAGGTTCTGACAAAGTTAGATTGGTAAGACTTCAAACCCTAAGAAGATATTTTAAAAATTTAAGAATGAAAGAAGTTGAGTCTATTCAATATTTCATTACTAGGACTGAAGATGTTGTGAATTGGCTTAGAACACAAGGAGAAGTAATTACAGAACAAAAAATTATAAATAAGATATTAAGATCTCTTCTTCCTAAATTTGATCCAATGGTGATAGCCATTGAAGAAAAAAAAAATCTCACCACCTTCAAAGTGGTAGATTTGGCTAGTTCTTTACAATCTCATGAGGAGCATATGCAACGTTCTACAAAGAGTTTGGTACAAATTTCTTAGTTGATAGTGAATGTTGAAGATAAATCAACAACTCCTTTTTTAGAAACAAATAAGTCTTAAGATAAGCTTTCTAATAATAGAGGATGTGGTAGATGAAGAGGAAGAATAAGAGGCAATTTTTTTGTGGATAGGAGAATCATCCAATGCAAATATTATGATTGTTATGGACATTATGAATGTGAGTGTAGGAAAAAGAAATCTGACTTGAACAAGTCAAGAACCAACTATACTAAAGATTTTTTTGAAGATCCGAAGCACTCCACCTTCCTCACATGCAATTTGGTCAAAGAAAATCAAAAATATTTGTGGTTCTTGGTTAGTGGATTCTCTAATAATATGATAGATAAAATTGATATCTTCTTCGAATTAGATGCATCTGTAAAAATTCAAGTAAACTTTGGTGATGATAAAGAGGTTGATTTGATGAGAAAAGGTACCCTTTCTATAAAAATTAAGGAGAAACTACTTATACTAATGATACATTACACGTGCCCAAATAACAACATAATCTTTTAAGTATTGGGTAGCTTGTAAGAATTATAAAATTGTGTTCGAAGACAACTACTACAAAATATTTCATAAATCTACTTATTATCTTATAGTAAGAGTTCCTATGATAGAGAACATGCTTTTTCTTATCACATTGCATTCCACTACTATGCATGCTTTCAAAGAAACCATAGATGATTCGTATTTATGGAATCAATGTTATAGTCATCTAAATTTTATGGAAATGCTTTCAAAGCAACCATATTTGATTCATAATTGAGACAACTTACTACAGCCTATACCCCCCCCAGAAAAAAAATGGTATTATAGAGAAAAAGAACCATGCCATTATGGAAATGGCACGAAGTATGTTGCAATCACAAAATCTTCCAAATTGTTTTTGGGATTAAGTAGTGGAAACAATAGTATACCTCTTGAATTGAATCCCCAAAAAATTACTTCACAGTTATCAATCCAAAGGAAACATGGAGTGGTCACAAGCCTTCATTGGGTCATCTTCGTGTAGTTGGTTGTTCTACATATGTTCATATTCTAGTTTAAAAACAAAAGATGTTGGATGCAAAATCCCAACATTGTATCATTATGGGATATTTTGATGCAACTAAAGGATATTGAATTTGTAATCCTGACACAAAGAAATGGATTATTAATCGGTATGTGATTTTATATGGAGGAGAATTGTAATGGAAAAGTGGTGCACAAGAAATAATACCACTAGTAATGATGGACATAGAAGTTGGAAGTGTTCTTCCTCTCCCCACAAGTTCAAGTGGAAGTTCAATCCCCAATAATAGCTTGCATTCGAGCTCTCCAAGCTTAAGTTCACCAGGTTCATCTCATAGTTCAAGTCTAATCTCTTCAAGAAAGGTATGAAATTTAACTAAAATTTATCAGAGGAGTAATCTGAGTCCAATTGCTAATTTTGTTTTGCTTACTAAATTATAAGTTGAACCCTCTATATATGAAAAAGCAATAAAAAAATGGTGTGGATTGACACTATGAGTGATGAGATGCTACAAATTGATATAAATAATACATGGGAATTATTGCAACTTCTAAAAAATAAGCAGGGGATTGGTGTCAAATGGATTTATAAGGTGAAATATCATGTTGGTGGTTCTATGAAAATACACAAGGCAAGACTAGTTGCCAAGGGATTTTCACAAACACCTAGAGTAGATTATTTAGAAATATTTGCTGCGGTTGTAAGACTCGATATAATCAATATATTATTAGCTATTGTTGCACAACATAAGTGGTTAGTATATCAGATGGATGTAAAATCAACTTTCCTAAATGGCTATATTGATGAGGAAGTCTATGTGGAACAACCTATTGGTTATGAAATTCCAGGAAAATAGCATTTGATCTACAATTTAAAAATAAAACTTTATGGGTTGAAGCAAGCTCCTCATGGCTGGTATGCAAGGATTGATAGTTATTTCATGAATAAGAATTTTAATAGAAGCCATTCAGAGCCAACCCTCTATATCCAACATCTTGGTAATTAATTTCTCATTCTTTGCCTTTATGTTGATGATCTCATTTATACATGTAATAGCCCATCTCTCATGGAGAAATTTTAAGCAGAAATGAAACAAGAATTTGAGATGTCAGATCTATGACTTGTAGGAATGCTTGCCGTTGCGCCAAAAGGTTGACCTGTTAACGCCCGATACAAACCCCAGATAAGTACCCACGGGAGGCTGTTAGTCCATGTCACGAATCCCTGAGGGGGACGCTGGCGATTAGTCCAACAATCCCCCCCTCAGCGTCACCTGAGGGGATTCGAACCTGTGACCACCGCTCTGATACCAATTGTAGGAATGCTTGCCGTTGCGCCAAAAGGTCGACCTGTTAACGCCTGATACAAACCCCAGATAAGTACCCACGGGAGGCTGTTAGTCCATGTCACGAATCCTTGAGGGGGACGCTGGCGATTAGTCCAACATGACTCATGCACAATTTTCTTGGAGTGGAGTTGCAACAACAACCCACATGTATATGTATTTCTCAAACCAAGTATGTGACTGATTTATTGAAATAGTTTGAAATGATGTCATGCACAGTAGCTACAACCCCTATAGCCCTTGGAGAAAAATTAACCAAGGAGGATGCAAGTTCCAAACTAGATGCTAATTTATATAGAAGTTTGATAGGAAGTCCACTATACTTCACTACAACGACCCCTGATATTATGTATTTTGTGATTTTGATCTCTTGATTCATGCAGGGTCCACATGAGTCTCATTGGCGTGATGCAAAAATAATTTAAGGTATGTGAGTGGTATACAAAATTGTGGTATTCATTACTCTTTCACTAAGAATTTAGAGCTATTGGTTACACATGTTTTGATTGTGTTGGTTCACTAGACGATAGAAAATCAACATTTGTCTATGTACTCTCACTTGGATTTGGAGTTATCTCATGGAGTAGTAAAAAACAATTAATTTTGGCTCTCTCTTCCACAGAAGTAGAGTATATTGCAGCAGTAGTAGCTAGTTGTCAAGCCATATGGATTCAAAAGATTTTGGAAGATCTACGATTGGTTCAAGAACATCCAACAACTATCTACTTTGATAATAGTAGTACCATTGGAATGACCAAAACCCCTATGTTGCATTCTCGATCAAATCACATTGAGATCAGACATCACTTTATATGAGATTTTATTCAAAATGGGATAGTGGAATTATAATTTTGCCCTACATCTAAGCAAGTTGCTGATATTTTTATGAAAACTTTACCTAGAACTAATAATGTTCCTTGGAGGCATCAATTGGGAGTCATTCCTGTTGCTCATGTAGGGGGAGATTGAAGACATGCGTGCATGATCAACGCATAAACTACATGTCTTATTTTTAGACATAGGCATTGTTTTTCAGTTTTATTTTCTTAATGAGTGTAGTCTTACTTTTATACCGCTGGATTGCATTTATCTTTTATTTTTAAACAAGAAGAATATTTTTTATTTTTTTATTTTTAAACTTTAATCTATTTTTAAACTTAGTGCTCCATTCTTATAAAAGAAGATGATGGGCAGTGCTTTATTACATGGAATAACGATTATTGGAATTCAAGTCTTCCTTGAATCTTGTTTTCAGTCTTTCTTTGGATCCTGATTTCTTGGATCTTGATTCTATGGATCTTGATTATTTTTAAGTTTATATTTTTATGATAAGTTGGATATATATTTAATCTATATTATTTTCCAATAGATCAATATAATATTAACACTTTTTATTATTTTGTTTCTGTATTTTCTAAAAACAACCTACTGTTCACAACATAGAAAATAAAACATACCAATATTATATTATTAAATTGTTGTTACACACTTTATTTTTATTATTCAAATTTCTCCTCTTTTAGTCTATTCCTCTATTATACTACAGATAACAGAATGGATATATACATAAATATATTTCCAGCAAGTTATACAGCTATAAGCCAATACACAATTCTAGACAATTCAATAGCTTCTACAAAAAATGTAAAAGACATGAGATATTCATTCCTTTTGTATGTATTCATTTCATTTATAATTATTTTGTCAAGATAACAAGGAGAAATCAATGATGTCCAAATTTTATTTACTTGCTCAAACTCGTCTTTCAATAATTATTTTATAAAAATATTTACAAATCAATCATTTCACTTGCAGGGCTATATTTATTTCAGCATTTTAGACCAATTTTATTACAAAATAATATTTTATATCAATACACTTACTCTTTTTATGAAAAATGTGAGTTGAATAAGCTAGAAATATAATTATTATTATTTTCAATCCTATTTTTTAATAAAGTTTCATAATACTCTTCTCATCAGATTTGCTTGGCATATTATTAATGTTGAAGCTACATAACATCAATTTTAAAGATTTATATAATTCATCATTTTATAGAAGCCCATAACATTTTTCTTGATTAGAAATAAAAATTATATCATAATGTATTCTTTTTATTATGAATTTTTCATAACCAGCCATTGTCTGTGTATCAAATTAAATAAAAAATATCATATATATGATATATAATATATAAAATTTCATGATTTTTAGTGGCATTAATGTATTTAATGTTTTGTTTTCATAATTTCAAGTGAGTCTTTTTCAGTGATTTTATTAATGTAGAGAATAAATTTATAATAGCTATCAAAAATATTCAATGTAGAAAGTTAATAAAATGTTGAAACTATATTATTTTTGCAATTATTTTTATTTAATTTTTAGTTTACTTTAATTAATATAAATATTAGTTTACTATTTATCATTCTAATTTTTTTCAATAAAGTATTAGTGTATTTATTTTGAAATATAAAAATATCATTATTTATTTTGTTAATTTCTATATCTACCATATATTTTATCAATATTAAATTTATCATTTCAAAATATTTTTTCATGATTAATCTTGAATTTTCATTTAAAAATAATAATTTTTTCATAAAATTTGAATCATTCATATATAAAAAATAATTATTTTTAAAAAATATCTTTTGACATTAAACTTAATTTTATCTATTATAACTTGTTCATTTAAGGCTAACACTCACTTAACTCTAATATGTTATTAATTGTCATAAATCAATTTAATAAAATAAACCAAATATAGTAAAATCGTCATTAATCTATTCCTTTCTAAAATCATTGTATACAATCGATGATGAATTTTAATTTATGATTATGGTGGAGTTATTGTTGGGCATAAACGCAGTTTTATTATATTTATATTAGATCACCTTTACTAATTATAACTTTTTTTAATGTTTGAGTTATATAATTTATATGGTTTTGATTGCTTAGTATATTCCAAACAATGTATTTTGTTTCTTTGAGATTGATTGATTTATTTATTTTAATGTGTTTACATATTTTATGCAACCATATATGTTACAAATTTATTTTAATTACACTATAGCTCTTGAAGAGTCATAGTTTGAATTATTTGTTTATATTATTTATTAGATAAATTTAATATAAATTATTTTGTGTATTTTATGTAATTTTTTCAACATAATTCCCATCATTTTTAGTTGTTATTTTTATATAAGAAACACTATTTTTCAATGATATGTAACTTGTTTTAAGTCTTTTTAGTTCCATATTATCTTAAAAAATTAATAAACTCATTAGAAACCTACAATCTATATTTATTTGTCCTACAATTTTTAAAGATGTATCCACTTAATTCCTATTATAATATTTTGAACTTTAAATAATTTTAAAATCTCTCTAATTTTTGTTTCAATAAAATTATTTAAGTATACTCAATTGAAAAAGACAATAAATATCATAAGATACTAAACATTTCTAATGTTATGTCATTCAATAAATTCAAAAAAAAAAAATTCCAATATAAAATTTTATTGGGATCTCTCGCTCAACAATTTTCTAATGGAAATGCATCTCTAATTTTTTAAAATAAAATTACATCCTTTACAAATTTTAATAGATCTTTATGTCATACAAAATCATTTCACCATGTAATTCTTAAAAGAATAACCCATTTAAATGACCAATCTAAATTTTCAAAACTATAATTAATATTTTAATATCATTTTAAATATAATTTCAAAACCATAATTGATATTTTATAATAATTTTTACGTATAAAAATAATAATTTTTTCTTCATCATTAACACTTTAATATTTACCTATCATTGTTATTATTTTCAAAATACAATTTTGGTTGAACTGTTCCATCAATTTTTTTTAAAAACTCCTCTTTTTTTTTGTCATATGATTTTTTCAATTTAATAAAATTAAAAGTAACGCATATAAAACAAAAGTTTTCATTTTCATTTTATTTTGAAAAAATGAAAATTTATTTATTTTATCATTGATCTTCATCTTCCACTCAAAATTGTATTGATTATATTATTTTTTATAATAAAAATAGATGTTTTATTTATTATACCCTTGATTTTTTCCATCTATACTATTTTTCAATTGTTTATTTTTCATTCTGTATAGTAGTTGGTGGTTGTAATGTAATACATGTAATTATTAATTTCTACCAATTTATTTAAGTTTTTGAATGGCTTTTTGGCACAAACTCTGCATGCACCACAACCCAACACTGTAGTAATAATAGTATAATTTTGGGAAATTTCACATGATCCAAACTAGTCACTTATTTATCTCATACACACATGATGAACGCAATCTAGTAACCGATGGTTATGAGAGAAATGGCTTGAAGGCAATCCACACATAGCCTTTTTGTTTTGTTGGAATTCACTTGGGCTTCCTTCTCTTGAACATCTCATGGCCATAGGGAAATTAGATTCTTATTCAATATCCTATCCTCCAATCTTGTAAATATTTCTTCTTGTTTTTGCGAGACATCTCCCAAAATCTTATGACCATATTTTTACTAGTAGCTGAAAATAATTGTACCTATCCTTTAATAACTTATATACCAGGTATGACTACACCTACATCCACCATACCAAGCACATGATTTTAAAAAAAAAAAAAACTACTTTGTGTATTTGATGCCCAAATGAAATGTATTATCTTATGTAGATATTAATGTTTTGCCCATACTCATAATGTCGAGCTCATAATCAGACAATTATTATGGATGCATGAAATTATGAAATGAAAAACATATTCTTAATTCTAATTCACATTTACTTAATTTTTTAGAGCTTTGTTCTCTAATTACGCATTCATTTCCATGCTCCATGCACTTTTCATGGTGTTATCACTCAACCCATTAATAACATATCAATAGTCTCACCCAATGAAAACATAAATAAATATCCTTTTTCATATTTTTTTGTTAACAAATGCACAACTTGAATATTATAAAATATAAAAAACTCCAATACACAATCAATAATGAATTTTTGTTGGTGAAAAATGAAAAGTTTAAACAAGAGTTAAAATAAATTGATTACTTTAACATACTCTTTGGGACCAATAACAGATATACTAGTTATTACTTTCTTTATGATTGAATATATACTTTATGTTATTTTGATTATTCAATATATCCAAAAAGATTACATTTTTTCCCTTTTTGAGATTTAATTTATTCCTGTTTTTTAAGCATGTGTACATATGCTATGTAACCATGTATGTTACAAATCTATTTTAATTACTACATGCCTCTTGAGATATAACATTTTGATTTTATTTTCATATATCTCTTAGATAAATATACTAAAGCTGCTTAACCTAATTTTTTTTTAATATATATATTTTTTCAACATAGTTCCCATAATTTTTAGTTGTTGTTTATATATTGGGATCATTATTTTCTAAGATTTATAATTTATTTTAAGTTTATTATTACATTTAATTTAAGAATATTAATAAATCCATTAAAAACATATTTTTTACCTCTATTTTTCCTACATTTTTTAAAGGTGTGTCCACATAATTTTTATGATAATAATTTGGAATTCTAAATATTATCAAAAATATCTAATTTTTATTTCAATAAAAACATTTAAGTCTATCTAAATTAAAACATCAATAACTATCATAAAATACTAACTATTTCTAATAATGAGTGTTTCAATATACCCCATAAAAAAATATGAATATAAATTTTTATTGTAAGCTCACTCTGAACAAATTTCTAATTTGAAATGAAATTCTATTTTATTTTATAAAATAAATCTTTTACAAATTTTATTAGGTTGTCATATCATGCACAATCCTTTCATTATGTAATTCTTAAAAATTAGTTCACTTAAACGACCAAATCTAAATCTACACAATCATTATTGACATTTTATAATAATTTTAAACACAGTTTCACAACCATAATTGATATTCTATAATAATTTTAAGCATAATATAAAAAAATATATTCTTCATCATTAAAACATTGATAGTTAATCATCACTCTTATCATTCACAATGTTTAATTTTAGTTGAATTGATCAATAAGTTTTTTAAATCACTTCTTTATTTTTGGTCATATGACTATTATAATCTTTATGAAAACATAAAAAAAAAAAAAAAAAAAATCATTTAGCAAAATTAAAAATAATTTATACAGAACCAAAGTTTTTGTTTTCATTTTATCTTTAAGAAAAAAAATTACTTAATTTATCATTGATTTTTTCATTCATTCTCAATACATATATTTTTTATAATTAAAATAGGTGTTTTATTTATCAATGCTTTCATTTCTTATTTTTGGTATGGTTCTTAAATTGTTTATTTTTTATTCATTATAATTTTTGGTGCTTATATGGTAGTACATTTAATTATCAATATATGGATGTACATTTCGCAAGTGTTATGCATTATATATTTAAACCTTTTTTTCAATAATAAATAATAAGTTAAATTTATTCTACATCTTTTTGTATTAAAAGGAAATGTAATTGTAAGAAATTGAATCCATTTGTATAAATTTAAAGATTCAAAACTGAAATGCTAAATGAAATATTGAAAGCTTTCAACATAAAATATTAAATAATAACTGCATTAAAATATTTTATAAAATTCATTCACACTTACAGTAATAAAATTTACGTAAAATTATCAAATGCATATGTTGCTGTCAATATGACCCTTTTTCTTTCAAGAAATGGTAACCCCACAATATATAACAATTTGTTGGGAAGCTAAGGTTATAACAACAAAAACTTATAGAGGTTATTTTTAAAAAAACCAGGTGGACAATGATGTTTAATGAAATTTTGGGCCTTTTTTTCACAAATTTTCCTTAAGTATACCTTTAAATAATTGGACTACTATAAATTTTTTTATGAATTTGTTTTAGTGAAAGTGTTTAGTACCTCTATGTTATTGAATGTTTCATAATTATTATTTTTTGGGGTATTAATCATCCTTTGGTTGAGTTGGTGCTAATTTGGTAGGTCTTTATGAAAAATAGCTCAAGTGTTGACATATCCATGATGTCCCATGATCCTTCATACTCAAATGGTGTGGAACTCATGTGTATTTTTTTAATTTTCTCCTATAATTTTGAGTACTATTTAGACATTTTATACAAATTCTAAAGGTCCAAAAATCCCACGAGTATAATTTCATGTAATTTCACACAATCTCATAAGTATAATGTGGATGGGATACATTTCACCAAGAAGCTTTAAACCTAACTCCAGGCACATAAAAATAACATTATTAATAAAAAAGTGCTTAATAAATACGATCGACAATTTAGAGTTAATAAACATGCATAAGTAATTTCCATAACACTAGGTTTTGTTAAAAAATATACAAGATATTTTGAATATGAAATTCAAATTTCATATTATTATAATTAGATTTAATAAAATCTCACACAATACATTGAGTAATAATCTTGAGTTATTATTAAAAGTATCATGTGGTTAACTAATATTCTTGTGAATCTATCTGTGTTGATATCTGACATGGCAATGTCTCCTTCAACCTCTAAGCACACTCAAAAATTTAGAGAACTAATATTCATATCGAGTTTATTATAGTACAAAAACTATAATAAAATATTTACAGTGGTAGAAGAGATTTAGGAAATTAAAAAAAATAGTGTTTCCACCTAAGATGAAGATGATTTATCAATATACTTACTGGCTATCCAAAAAATTAAATCTTTTTAGGGTGGATGCAAAGCTTAAGGTAAGCCATTATGGGTTTTTATTTTATAATTTGTGTATCTAAATAATTAGAATGAAATTGAGAATTGAAAATATAAATTTAGCTCTGATTTCATGTGTGGCCTATAATAGGTATTACTAACTTCCATACCCCAACATCGCTTATAGTAGAGTCATTGATTTGAAATGGATGGAGACACACAATGCTCAAGAAACTCAAAAAAACTAAGATGCATATCATGATCACTGGGTAAACTATGAAGACATTTAAACCTATACCATCAATACATTCAACTAATGAGTCCATGTGGGGATGCAACTAATTTATATTTTATATGGTGCGCATGACATTGTGCATGTCAATACCTTTTAGGTACCTCTCCTTAGATTGATCATAGATGACATGAAAATTCATACACTAGGGATGATTATAACTTTGAATTTGGCTGAACATCTGATGAGGATTAGAAAATGGTAGATCTTTTACATTTTATCTTTTTTTTCGGATGCTTTTGTTGCCACAATCCCCTTCAATCACACTTCATTTCCTTAATGGCCACCTTACGATCATATTGTGCACTTGGTCTAATCTAAATTATATTTCAAATGTGTTTGAGGATGAACATTAAGGAAAATTACAGTTAATTCTAACCATGCTTGTATTTTTAACTTAATGAGATGAAGATACAAAAGCTATCATATTAAATGATGGAATAAATTATAGACATTGGGTCCTACTAGTACTATCAATAATTAATAATGATGAAGTTTGAGCCGAGAGGAGAGGGGGGGGGGGGGGGGGGGACTATATAACCCCTCTCAAATTTCCTCATTATGTGTAAAACAAACTAGTAGAGCATGAATTATTGTATAATATGTTGACAATGTATAAAGTCATTTTAATAATAAGATATATGATCTGAACTCATACATACTTCTCAAAATTGATCAATATATGCTTTGTTTAACCACAAACCATTATTTAATTTATCACAATTTCATGATAATAAATAATAAATTTCTCAAAAGAAAATAAAAACACATATACAAGAATTGATAAATTGACTCGAGATCACCTACATTCATGAACCTCATTAAAACTATTTAATTTAGCTGAATATAGAATATGACAATGACTAAACAATTGGAACCCATGGATAGAAAGACAAAGTTTTAGAAGGACCTAGTGAACTCGTTCCGCTAAATATCACACCAAAGACTAATAAAATATTAAAGCATGTCATCTTTCAAGGTATCTCTTTAAATTCTCTTCTTCGTCGTCAACTGGCATGACATCCTTGAAATAAATTTCTCACATAAGGAGACAAATACCCGTGCACATTGTTTATATTGAAAATGACAGTGATTCCTAACACAAGTCACCTCCAAATCAACCATCCATATCGCCTAAGCCAGAAACCTGTACATTAGCTGCCCTGATTTCAAAATTATCAAACATTGAAATTAGTTTTATTCATATCTTGGATTCTTTGAATACCCATACATCTCATAGTTCCCCTGTATATTCCAAATCTAATGTCTTCACTCCCGCATCAAAATTTATCTTCAGTCTAACTAGTGGCCCAAGGACCTCTATATTTATTTGGATTTATACCAGGAACGTCAAAATGACACCAAATACCTAGAGTACCTCGACCACAAGTGTCACTACCTAGGTAGCCAGCGTATTGTCAGGTCTTACTTCAAGTGTTCAACCAATTTTAGCAATGCCATCTCAACCTAGCACTAGCACTCTCATGCTGAAAACAGATTACATTTAATCTCATTGTTTCATCTGTGCAATGTATAGCGTTTCAATTTATCCGCGCCCTCCCTAATAGCTCGACGAAACACTAAACGTGACTAGCCTCAAGCCGAAATTTCATATGTTTCGGATCCCTGAAGGTGGTGAGTAGCCTCCCAAGTGTCATGGGACACGCATTTCATAAGACACAAGATTATTTTCGACCAATGCATTTCAATAGTAATTTATAAATCAAACATGGTTCTATTCTGAAATGTGAGTAGCAGTTTGTTAAAAATGATGATTTTGCCTTTCGGGATTACCTTTGCGATAACGTCATCCTAGACATAGCGATGATATTTCCTAATTTTTACAATAAGCTTAATAAACAATATAAATTCTACTCCCAATAGTTAGATCATTTAGTGCATGAAAGGAAACTTCAATCATTTCTGTTATGTGAAAAAGAAAATGATTCCATTGTAAAGGTATGCGTAAAGAATAAATTAATCATGAGTTGTTCATTGAGGGATTTATGCGACATACAAAAGATTTGAGAGAAATAGAATAAAAATATATTAGTGTGAGCACTATATTTAATGTGCTCCTGTAAGTTTCGAAGTTGAAGGAGGGTAAGTGATTGTTTTAAATATTTCATGATATTGTTTTGTGCTCAAATTTAATTATTATTATTATTCATGTTTCATTTCAACAATATAAATTATATTTAATTCTTTTTCATTTAATGTTTAAATTAATTAAATATAAGTAAAAATTAACATTTAATTTCTAATCAATAAGAATTTTTAAAATTACAAATTATATTAATATTAGAATAGTTTGATCTTTGAATTTTTTATGGGAGTGGCTTTATATGTTAGACTAAAAGTAAAACATGGTGAATAAGATAAATTGAATCCTTATGGAACAAATGTTGCTATAAGAAAATGCAATTAAGAAATGAGAAAGATAAATAAAAAAAGCGAAGAATGTAAGATATGTGTTATATGCATTAAAACTTTTATACTCTTTATAGACATTACACACTAAAATAAATAAGATAGTCAAAGCATTGCATTCTCTAAGAAATATATAGGGTTGAGGTAGGGTTTCTTATCCTTAAATAAATAGTTATGACACATAATTTTTATCCATAATAATATTCTATGTGTGGTTTTCAACAAATGGTTTTATAGATATTATATATTTTAGTAACATATATTATTGTCACAACTATAATAATAATAATAATAATAATAATAATAATAATAATAATAATAATAATAATAATAATAATAATAATAATAATAATAATAATAATAATAATAATAAATTAATTACAATTAAACAAAACCAAAATTAACATCTTAATATTTTTTGAAATTTTGATTTAATATATTATGGCTTTTTTTTTGCCAAATTTTTTTAAATGTTAAATAAGTTGTGTATAACAATTGTGATTATACTATTATTTCTACTTTAAAATTTGGTTAATATTTATTCTCTGGCATCAGGGTAATCAATATTATTTACTCTTTATTTTTTATAAGGTTAGGGTTCAACTAGTTATTTAAAGAGAAACGACATCTTGTTTATGTAATAACCATTTTCTTGAATGTGATATCTTTGTAGGTGAATCTTGTGTATAAAAAAGAATGATAGAAAATCAATGATACAGATAGATAAATTAAATGGGAATTTTTTTAATTTAAAAATCTTGATATGGAATATATTTGTGTAGATAGAGATAAATGTGATGATATGATAGGAATATATTCTTCTTGATATATTTGATTTGCTTAAACAACATTGGTTTTAGAATCTTAATTTGTGGAGTGTTTATTGTTGCTTACTATTGAGTGTATTTTTTATGGTTTATTACTATCTTTTAATGTTGTATTTGATCCCAACATTGTGCTTTAGCTAAATTTATGTTATTTATCACAAGTAAGTAGGAAATTGACATAGATGGTAATATAATTATTATTCAACATGGTATGTGACAAATCCATGATAATAAATTTGAGATTTATATATCTTAACATATTTGAGATAAATGTATTTAATATGTATTTAGTAGTAATTATCACTTGCCTCAAAACATTAAATGTTTTACCTCGTATAATTTCCTAAATATCAAACATTCACCAAATTCATATGCTTTTTATCAAAAATATATAACCATTCATCTATGTTATGTTTGACAATGGATTGAGAATTCACCTTCCATTCTACATCATATATATTTTTCTAATCCTAAAAAATACCTTCCCAATGATAAGGGCCAATCATCCCACATGATGTGTTAGGAGCAATGAAATATAATTATATTCATTCTCTATCTTAACATGGTGACTTTTATCATGTATTAAACAAAGTGCTTGTTCCAATAAGTGAATGCCTATTTATATAATATTAAATAATTATAATATATTATATAAATTTTAGGATATGAATGGACAAATTAAATTTATCTACACAAAGGAATGTTACATAAAAAATGGTAATTCTAAAACTATAATGTCACATGAACTAAACTCATCAATTTATTTGTTGTGTAGATAATGGTAGATATTATTTTTAAGTTTCCAAAATATATGGATATTATTGTGAAGCATTTTTTTATTCCCAATATTTCACCTCAAAAAAATAAAACAAAACCCTTAAAATGCTACCAATTTTTTTCGTGTGTGCAACATTGTCTTCACACAAGTGAACATTGCAACCAACAACCCATCTACATAAATGCACACTATGATTGCATACATATTATAAATCATGCGCACTAATAAGGCAACATTAAAATAATGCATTCAAAAACAATTTATGATGGTTAGTACTTAGTTGTTTGCCTTCAACCTCAAAATTTGAGATTCATCAAGGTGTTCAAGAAGCTCGCTATAAAAATTTGAGTCGACTACATTGGAATCCAATTACAGTACTATGTTTGAATTAAATACTTAAGGGTATTTATTATATTTATACTAATTATACCGACACTAAATTTCATCCCTAATGGTAATAAACATGATCTACCAATGGTTCATTAGCATGAAGGCACTACAAGCTACAACCCTACGAGAAATAAAGCTAAGAATGAAATTAAGTTACTAATTTACATAGAATATCATAAAACCACCATACTACCAATGAATACCATAATCAAATTTAACCATTCATATTGAAGCAGAAAAACTCAATCTTGAAGCAAACAAACTTGGCTAGCTCACCTCCTAGTCCAATCTCAAAATCACTAAGTTGCCTATGAAATGACAATGGAAAAAATTGTTCCATGAGGGGAAAAATATTTATGAAATTTATTATACAATACATTAGATACATAATACCACTAGTAACTTATAAAAATAACCTACAACATTTTAAATGTTAAAATAACTTATCATTCTAAATGGGTTTCAAGCTGAAATTGATTTTGTGAAGCAAATTAAGAATAAAATAGGTTCGGGAATAAGATCACTAAAAATAATAAAGACATCTAAAATAACTAAAATGAAGGTATTATATAAATTTAAAATTAATATGAACTTCTATCAATCACTGGTATTTCCTTTGGATTCCTCTATCTATTTTTTGTAACTCCATTTTGAATCAACTTTGTAGGATGAAAAAGGAATATTGGTGTATAAAATTACCAATTACCATCAGAAATCGATCCACCAAAAATCAACAAAAATGGGGTAGATAAATAATGGTTAAATATTTTGACTCATATAATATGAAACTAGTGCTTACAAATTTATGTTTCAATAAACTCAAGTTTGTTAATTAATTTAGAGTCTCTTTTTGGACCAATTTAATTGATATTCAAATAGAGAAATTTATAATGTAAATTTTCTTGAAATCTCGAAAAGTGCATGAAATTATTCAAACTTCCACCCAAATGATCCTAGAGGATAATAAAACTCTCCATGTGCTTCATATGATATAATTTTAATCTCCAATATATTTAAATTATTCTAACAAGATTCTCGGTGATACATATACACCCACCATAGTCGATCTATGGAAAATAGTTTCGTACAACACCAATGCTATGGAACAGTCACACTATTCACATCAAAACACCTAGGATAACCTATGTAAAATTTATTAACTTGCTCATTAATTTTAACTTGAAAGATAAAACTCAAAATTGATTGTTTAGCTATTTTATACATTAAGTATAATACATGAATTTTAAGCTTGAAATATAATTAAGCTCAGTTATATGACAATTTTATGATTATCAATTTTATATTTCCATATAATATTCTCAATGTTATTTTTTAATCAATTGTGTGATGTCAACACTAATGTTATCATTCAACTATGAGTCAAGCACTAACCTACACTAATTGACAAAGTATAAAGTGTTATAAACAAATTGTCATCAACATAGATTAAGGAATATCGATGTTCACTGATATTATAGAGTATTACAACAACCATTATGGTAATAAATAATATAAGTTACAACAATGATCTCTTCAATACTAAGATAATTTAAGTTTTAAGACAATCTCCAAGGAGTAAGTTTACAATTGTCTCTATTATATAACAACCATATAATCATTATCAGTTTAAATCATGAATTGAATAATAGTTGAAATGTTGAAAATATAAATATAATAAGCATAAAACCTCTATATTGTATTTGTCACATGTAGTTCTTTCTCCTCCACTAGGACATAGGTAATGGTTGGTCAACTAACACTAATCAACCAAAAATGCCCTCACACATTCTTATTTATTTTTGTATATCAAAGGACCATAAATAAGATAAAAATGATAATTTAACACTGATTTTATTAAATACAGTATATATTATTATATATTTAAGCATATTTTTACCAAAAACATATTAAGGAGTAGATAGATAATAATTTACTAATTTCTCTCCATACCTCAATTGTATTCACTGATATATGATTGTTCTTAAAACTAGTTATTTAATCATTTATTGAACTTAACTCCTTACTACTACTTACATTGAATATCATATCAATTCCTACCTACTATATTACACATTGCTTATAAAATCTTGATAATCCTATATATATATATATATATATATATATATATATATATATATATATATATTTCAAATCACAAATGTTATACAAGAATACTCTCCAAAATATATTTAATCTATTTCTTACACCAAACATAATAATTTAGGTGTTAACCCCTTATACATTGGCCTATACTCCTTAACATCTATAACTTAATTTAATATGCTTACTCCTTCATTTATACTTCATACACACACACAGAACACACACACGCACACATGCGCATATTAGATTTATAATTCTATAATATCAATCTTAAAAACATATTTATAAATTTGATATTAATGTTTCAATATTGAAACATAGTCATATTTATGATAAATGTTATTACATATATATATGCTCACTACACTCTATTCATTTCCCACTTAACTACCATTATCTTTGTGCATTGAATGTAAGATAAAAGATAAATTATAAATACAAATACAAATATAAAATATAATTTATAAAATATTAATTAAAGAATATAAAATAAATGACATAAAAATAAAGAATAGCCCTCCCTATTAATAGAGGGGATCAGTTGGTCAACCCCTCCTCCCTCTCTATTATAGGAGGGATCAGGGGTTGGCCCAGATGTGAGTTCCCCCCTTCACACAACAATAAAAATAAATCACATTATTTTTTAACTTGCTTCAATTATAATTTTTTTATTTTTATTTTCTATATATCCTTTTTGTAAGTTTTATTTATTTTTTAAATAACAACATATATATAAATATATTTTTTATTTTTATTTTATTTATATATTTTCTTTAAACAAAAAGATTTGTGCAACACACACACACACACACACACACACACACACACACACACACACACACACACACACACACACACACACACACACACACACACACACACACACACACACACACACACACACACATGTATGTATGTATGTATGATGTATGTATGTATGTATGTATGTATGTATGTATGTATGTATGTATTAATATGCATAAATAAGCATATATATTTACTTAAATAAAATTGAATATGTATAAGGGAGGTATACATAATAAGTATATCCTCCATTATCTGGTCTCTCTTCAAATAATAGCTCAATTAGAGTGTTTTCAAAAAAATGGGAAACCAAAAAACACACAAACAAAGTTACCTGACTCCATAACCCAGAAGAAAATATTATAAATTGCTTACCCTATTTACAAATATAAGAAAAGAATAGGTAGATAGATGAAGGAAATTTTATTTGCTTGGATACACTTGAGTCTAGCTCTCTCTACTGAGCTACATTCACCTGCTTCCTTCTCCCTTCCTTGTTTGACTACCCTGGTAACATCGACACCTAAAGAGGAAAGAGTTTGGAGGAGAAAATTAAATTTCAAAACCTTAAATTTGTTTAACATTTTCCCACCACTTATTGTTTTATTTTTATTTATTTATAATCTTTAAAACCGTAACTAATCCCATCACATGTTTAGTACCCACTACGTGGGTCTAGTTACGACCCCACTTACTTTAACTCCACTAAAGAAATTTATTAACACAATAAACAATATGTATATAATAAAATGTGTTACTATAAAATATTAACTTCCTACCTATTTGGTAGAAAATTATAATATATTTTATTATTAAGTGTGTTAATAAATATCTCTTTATTAATTTTCTTATTATAAACTTGGTCAAACCATTAGTTATTTATTTTAACAACTAAATAGTTATGACCATAGAGTATTAACTATCAGTTACCATTTGTTTTAAGAACCCAACTATATCTCCTTTGTTCAACCATACAACACACAACCATGGAGAATTTTAATTGCAATCAGTGTTTTACTAGTAATGAATATATAATTATCACACACACAAAAATAATATCATATTTGGGGTCTAGGATTATCACGCTTAGGAAATCACAAATAATATCTCAAATAATTGTTGTGCCAAAAACATCCAAATGGTAATCAGTAACTAATAATATGAACAATTGCATATCTATATATAAATAACAATAAAAGTATATTGTAGCTCAAATTGTAATCCTAGATTATTCCAGTAAGCTCACTTTCCAAAAAAAAAATCTAATATATAGTGTATAAAAATGCATATAATCAGACTCAGACACAAACATAATAACACTAGGTATCTCTCGCTAATATTTCCACAATAAAATGATAAAGATAGCAATAACTATGATGGTTTGACATAGGGGTATTACAAGTTTTTATCCTCATATTTACCTATAAGATCATGCCTCCAGTTGTTCATCATAGCACCCCACTTAACCAACCATATTTTTAAAAAAATTGAGGTTGAAAATGTATAGTGGATTTGAAAAATTGTATCCCACAAAAACATTTTTACATTATTCAATTTAGTTTTATAAATTTATTAAAAATAGATGATGTAGACATGTTGTAGAGTTTCCCCAAATCTATAAATTAAAATTCAACCCAACTTAGATATTAAAAACATTTAACCACATCGACTTTAATAATGTTTTTCATCCTAAAAATCGATTAAAATTCTAAAAATTAAGGTGTACAACTTTCCAATATTTATATTTTTAATATAAATTTTGGGCTAATACATAAATCATAATGGTTAGAGATAAAACAAAGTATATAAAATGGTAAATCCCTATTTAAAAATAATAGTGCTATAGATGTCATCCATGTATCTAACATTAAATTCAATTTAAAAAACCATTTTCTCATAGTTTCTTCACAAGAATAATCAAATGTTTAGGAATATAAGATAAATCATCAATCATGTTTTCAAATTTGGAAAAAGATAAATATTAGGTTTTATGCTTGTGACTTGTCATTTCTTCAATTAAGTCATTTGGCCCTACTCCCATATATTAGAGAGAAAAATATCCTCAATTTTGTTGTTGATATATTTTAACTATTTTGATGTTTATAACACAAGTTTATTTATTTCAACAAATTTGGAAATGAAATATTTCTATGATGTATAATGAAACATATTCAATGTATCAATTTTTTTTTAAAATTAAAACTAAACTTTTCAATTTTGAAATTTAATTATATGTAACATTTCACCTTTAAAAGTATTATTTAAAAAAGTATCTAAAGTAGAGTGACTTGAAAGTAATTGATAGCTTTGATAGCTTAAAATCATTAGTTGATCTAATAGTTTATTCTTTTGAAAAAAATGTACATGTAGGGGTGGGATATGGATTTTTTAAAATATATTTGAATTATATTAAAAATATATTTTAATTATCAAAATACATACAATTATAATGTAATAATTATATTTAATTGTTGATGTAGAAATATTAGTCTAATTTTTGGAGGTCATAATTTTTTTTTCATAATTATGTTAGAGGTCTTCCATATGCTAAAATGATCATATTAAAAATTTTGATTCTGCCATAAGCCACTCTACCCACTTGAGATATTTCAAATATTTTTTGGAGGCCAAACGAGACCATCCAAGGGTCTAAAATTATAATTTAGTGTTTTTTTCTAGATTTTTGTATTCTTCAAAATTATATAATTTTAGAACTGGATGTGAGATTTAGTTTAAATTCATATGATAGGCTAATTTTAGTATTTAGGATATTTTTAAAAAATATAGAGATGCACACATTTGCATGTGAAACTTACTATAAATAGTAGCTACGAAAAATAATTTTTTTATATTTTAGTTTTTTTTAATTTTGCATCTGAACTCTAATTATGAGTTAAGGATTATTTAAGAGTATTTTGGGTTTATAATTTTTTCAAGTCATTCAATATGAATTAATTTTTAATATTGTTTCAGATCTTGGCCTATTGATAATTGTATTGTCTTAAATATTTTTTGGGCTTGTTATCTATTACCAAAGCAAGATTGAATATTGGAGGAGTAAATAAATGACAAGAGGATAAATATGTATTTTAAAGATGAAATGGACTAGACAAGAGATACCAAGGAAAGTGGAACAATTAATCGAGATTATCACTAAACAGAAAACAAGGCAAGGTGGTGATGAGAAAGACATAAATTGTGATGAAGAAATTCATCAATAAGAAAACTAAGAATAACCACCATCGATGTAAGAGAGGATGGTCCAGGCTTTATAGGGAAGAATTGAAGGAATCAAAATTGATCTTAGAGATTATTGAGGTAGTTTAAAATTAGAGGAGTTGATAGATTTGATGAATAGCATGGAGAAATTCTTCAAGTGGAAGACTATGAGAGAAGATAAAAAGGTAAGGTTTGCATGCATGAAATTGAAAGGTCATGCAATGATTTGGTGGGATCACCTTTAAAAAGAGAGACAAAAACTTTAAAGAGAATATTAATACATGGAAAAATATGGAGAAGAAGTTGAGGGAGAAATTTTTTCATGTGGATTATGCACAAACCATATACAAAAGATTTCAAAATTTGAGGTAAAAAGATCACAGTATACAAGAGTATACGGATGGGTTATATAATCATTATATATGAGTAGACATTGATGAAATGAAATAAAAGATGGCTAAAAGGTATGTAAATGGTTTGAAATTTACTATTCAAGATGAACTAAGCATGCATATAAATCTTTACATGGAGGACGCTTGTCAATTACCTTTGAAGGTAGAAGAAAAACAATATATACATTATTTTAGGAGAACATCTCTTTGTCCTAGAATAGTAAAATACCCTCCAGTAAGGGCAAAAGGTGGTTTTAATACCACTATAGGTGGGTTTAATACCAATAAACATGAATCATCACATACTGTAGAAAGGCAAGATGAGAACAGATAAGGGTTTCAATACCAATAAAGAGGAAACGGGTTTCATAGAGGATGAGGTTACGGTGGTGCTAGAGGATCGTTTCTGAATCAATTTAGATCTTATTTTTGTTATAGATGTGGAGAAGAAGGGCACAGATAATTTGAGTGTCTACACTATCAATATCAAGCAAGGAGGTGAGAGGATCACCCAAGAGTTAATCTAGTTGAGGTTGAGATAGAAGAGAAAAATACTGAAGTTATACTAGCATATGTTAGAGATAATCTCATGATGAGAAGAATAATGATCACTCTAAGGAAGGAACAAGTGCAGAATAAAGAAGGTGGTGATGTATGGTTGTGTTCAAACATTTTTTGAACAAAATGTGCTTTAGGTAGAAAGGTATGAAAAGTAATTATAGATGGTGGTAGTTGTGAAAATATAGTTTCTATAGAGATGATAGACAAACTAAATTTACAATGTGAAAAACATCATAATTCTTATCAAATTTTATGTTTTAAAAAAATAAATGAGATTAAAGTAGATAAAAGGTGTTTAATCATGTTTTCTATATAAAAAAATTATAATGATGAAATATCATGTGATGTTATTCTAATAAATGCATGTCATTTATTATTGGAGAGACCATAAAAATTTGATAAGAAATTAATTCATGATGGATCAAAGAGCATGGAAAATTTTGGGAAAGGTGGTACAAAGGTAGTTTCCTTACCTCTTAAAAAGGTAGAAAAGGTAGAAAGCATGCTCTCTACTAAATAATTTTTTAAAGATATGAAAATGGCAAGTTGTTATTATGTATTAATGGCAAATAATGAAGACATAAGAATGGTACAAGTACTAATAGAAATAACAAGAGTGTTTAAATAATATGTATACATTATGTCTGATGAGTTACCATATGGTTTACCACTTAAGAAATATATTTAGCATAATATTGATTTGATTCTAGGATCAGCTCTACCCAATCAAACAACATATAGGATGAGTCCAACATAATATACATAATTAAATAAACAAGTTACTGAATTGTTAAAAAAACACTAATAAAGAAGATTATGAGTCCATATGCAACACAAATATTTCTAACTCTAACCAAATATGAAGCATGGAGAATGTGTATAAATAGTAGAGTAATTAATAAAATTAGAATCAAATATAGATTCCCTATACCATGTTTAGATGATATGATGGATGTGCTTGTAGGAGAAAAATATTTTACAACGATTGATCTAAGGAGTGGTTATTATCATATTCAAATTCATGAAGGATATGAGTAGAAAACTACATTCAAAAGTAGGGATGGCTTACATGAGAGGATGGCGATGCCATTCAGATGATCTAATGCACCTAACACATTTATGAGGGTGATGAATATAGTGCTATGAGAATATATTGGTAATTTGCAGTTGTTTATTTTGATGATATTTTTACATTAAATAAGTTTAAATAAGAATACATAGAACATTTGAGAATGGCACTAGATTTGTTAATAAAGGAGAAGTTATATGTAAATTCAAAGAAGTATAGGTTTATGAAAAATAGTTTAGTATTTTTGATATTTGTAGTTTTAGCAAATGGGGTGAGAATGGTTGAATAAAAGATAAAGATAATTATTGAGTGGCCTATTCAAAAAATAATTATACATGTAAGAAGTATCCATGCTTTAGCAATTTTTTATTAAAAATGTTAGGAAGATTGTGGCACCAATAACAAATTGCAGGAGAGGGAATAAATTTATATTAACTAGAGCAGCCATAGAAACCTTTGAATTGTTTAGAAGAAGATTATAGAAAGACCAATTCCAGCATTACTACATTTTAACAAAGTGTTTGATGTTGACTATGATGATTAATTTTCAAAAATTGGTGTTATGTTGAGTCAAGAAGGAAAGCCTATAGCATATTTCAATGAAAAATTGAATGAGGTAAGAACAAAGTGTTATGCCTATGATGTTGAAATTTATGCAATTGTACAAGGATTAAGACATTGAAGGCATTATCAAGTCCCTAAAGAGTTTATCCTACTTCCAAATCATGAATCTTTGATGTAAGTGCATACACAAAGGAAGTGAAATAGTAGGCATGCAAGTGGATATCTTTCTTTTAGGGGTATACTTTTGTGTTGAAGCATAAATAAATAAACAAAATCAAGTAGCTGATGAATTGTGCAGAAGAGTATCATTATTAAATACCATGGTGAGGGAAGTAGTTGGACTTTAAGTTATCAATGAATTATATAATATTGATCCATATTTCATTAAGGTATTTGAGCAGTGTAGGAATCTATTACTTGGTGGAAAAGAAATTAATCATTGTGAGTATCTTATAGAAGAAGGTTATCTCTTCAAAGGAAAACAATTATGCATTCTACTTGGGTCTTGATAAGACAATATAATAAGAGAATTACATAGTGGAGTATTGGTTGATCATTTTGGTAAGACAAGACAATAGATTTGGTGGAGGAAATGTATTTTTGGCCAAAGATAAAAAGAGATGTGACATAGTATGTTTCTAGATGCAGGATATATAAGGTGGCTAGAGGGCAAGCAAAAAATACTAGACTATACATACCATTATTAGTTCTAAGAGGACCATAGACATATTTGAGTATGAATTTTATGTTGGGATTACCAAGCACACAAAGAGATAGTGATTTAATTGTTGTTATTGTAGACATATTTTCTAATATGGTTCATTTCATTACATGTAAGAAGAAAATTATGCCACTAGAATTACAGAATTAATTTTTATGGACATTCTTAGATTGCATGGTGTTCCAAAAACTATTACATTAAATAGGGACAAAAATTTTAAGTCATTTTTTGAGGACTTTATGGAATAATATGGGTACTAAGCTACAATTCACTAGTGCATATCACCATCAAATAGATGGATGGAAAGAAGTTATGAATAGAATCTTGAGAAATTTATTAAGATACCTAGTGGGAGAGAAGCCCAAGAAATGCGACTTAGCTTTACTCGAAGCTAAGTTTGCATATAAAAGTTCAGTGAATAAATCAATAGGAAATCACTATTTGAAATTTTCTATGAGAGAAATCCTATAGGTATTTTAGATTTGGCACAATTATCAATGAAGATCAAATTAGTGATGATGCAAAATCATTTATAAAGCATATGTAGTAGTTGCAAGGAGGAGTGAATAGAAAGTTGCAAGAAAGTAATGAGAAATATAAAGCATTAGCAGATATCATAAGAAGAACCAATGTATTTGAAGTATATTTGGTAATGGTTTACATGAGGAAATAAATATTTCCAAAAGGCATGTACAACAAGTTTAAGTACAAGAAAATTGGTCTACGCAAAATTATAAAAGAATCATTGACAATGCTTATGAAGTGAGTTTACTATATAATTTTGATATATCTCTAGTATTTAATGTTTTAGATTTATATGAATTCTATGTAACATATGGTGAAAGTGATGAAGATGAAGAAGTAAATTGGTAGTAGCAGATTCTAAAAAAGAAGAAAAAAATAGTGCAGGTTTTGGATATGAAGACAGTGAGCACAAGGCAAGAGAATTATTACAAGTATTTCATACAGTTCGAAGGATTGTAGAAAAAAGACAACAACTAAATTATATAATGGGACATAAATAATATTGAAAAAAAGAAAAATGCTAGTAGTAAAATCAATGTAACATGCAGATGCTGAGTTGTTTTCGACCATAGGAGAATGATGTAGAAAAATCCACCAAACTTCTCGAGGCCATAACATTTGACCCATAGCTCCATTTGAGCTCTTCCATGTACCAAAATGATTGTCTCAAAATTTTATATTTTGCTATAATCCTATAAATCCACTCATAGTCATTTTCAATATTTTTTTGAGGCTAAATGAGAACATTTGATGGTCTAAACTTATAATTTAGTAATTTTAATGAAGGATTTTTATATTTTTAAAAATTGTATATTTTTAGACTTGGATGTGAACTTCAGTTGAAATTCATTCAAAAGGATAATTTTGGTATTTAGGATATTTCAAAAATAATTTAGAGTTGTACATGCTTGCATGCAAAACTTACTATAAATAGTAGCTCTCAAAAAAAATATATATATATATTTTAGTTTTTTATTTTATTTTGCATGTCAACCCTAATTCAACGTTGAGGATTTTTTAAATATGGCTTGGGTTTTTAATTATTTCAATTCATTTAATATGAATAAATTATGAGTATTCTTTCAAATCTTGACCTATTGGTAACTTTATTATCTTGATGTTTTTTTGTTTCATTAATTATGGGCAAGGCAATGTAACTTTTTTAGATATTTACACAATAGTGGAAACTATATGATGTTTTATTTAATTGTATTTAATGGCATGGAGTTTTTTAAGGTGATAAAATATTATTTATTGAATGATAGTGTGAGATATAAAATGACTTAAAAAAACACCCATGGAATTAATAAATTTTCTAGGATTCCCAACAAATGGATTATTATAACCATCTAGCCTCAAAACCATCTGCTCACCTATAGCTTCTAGGGTAACCTATAAGTGTCACAACTCTATGTTACTCCTTAGAATCTTAGGGGTACAACTATTGGAAACATCTAAACATTTCTAATAGTTTTCTATTGATCAAGCGTATGCTCTTATCTTTCCCTTTTAAGACCCTAAGGATTATAAACATGATTAAAATTTTGTAAAAAGAAAAGAGTGTCTATTTGAGTATTCAGTAATATTGAAGCTATAGCCATTCATCCCCTACCTCCTACCTTGGGTTTCTTTTTATCTATACTAGACTGAGAGGGATCGTCTGCTGACGTAAAAAATAATAGTATAAGAGCCATGTTATCTGTGAAGATCTAATGAAGATTCTGTATGAAATTTTTGTTCCCATTGACTTGATTTTAAGCTTCTTTTCTTTCAAAATTTTCTCTGAGTTATTTGTTGCATCGATTCATCGGCCATTTTAAATTTTCATAGGCCTCTTATATCTCTGTAAGTTTATATACGCTCTCCAAAAATTTATTGCTTTTTAGAACCTTAATCTCTTATCATGGATTTTGGAAAGTCCCAAGAGTCTTCCATAGTCAAAATTCTCAATGAATTAGGAATTGAAGGAATATATGAATTACGTTCTTTTGTTGTAGCACAATTCTCTAAGTGTCCTGACATTGAAGTCACAGAAGAAACCCTTGAAAAGGAAAATAGCTTGTATAAACCCCCAACTTTAAAGTTTTCTCAAGTATATAAGAAATACAAACTTTTGAAGTCTAAGTTTGTTTATAATACTACTTATATGTCATTTGTAAAACCTCATATTAAGTTAGTAGAACTCACCTTAAGTTATAAGCCCAAAAGATCTTTCTAAACAAATTTGTTGTCTTTATTAGCAAAACCAAACATTAATTATATCATATCACATGAAGATGTCATGTTTGTCCATTTTGGCCTTATCCAAGTTCATATAACTCCTTTGATCCCATGTAATATAATCACAGTTCTATACCTGGCTTTGTGTGATAGATACCAAGATAGTTTTAAACATGCTTGTCAATTATCCAGTCTAGGATAGATAAATGACCAAGTTATCTATTTTGAATTTTGTCCTATTCTTTTAGTTGTAGTTCGAGATAAAGGATGTAAAGAAGTCAAGTACGGATTTTAGATTATTGGGGATTATTCACATCATTGTTTTTTCTAGATATGTTTGGTGAATTTAAATATTCATCTATAAACATAACTATGATATATAGTATGACCAATACAAATCACCCCAAGATTTTACAAAATCTTCCTTATGCTCATAGATTGAGTGGAACTATCTAGTTAGAGAAGGCACATATAGAATATGTTGAAATCCCCTTTGATTACAAGATTGATTGGCTAAAGAATGTCTCACCTAAAATGAAAGGTCAAGCTACTGTCCACAAGACCAATGGATGAACAATAAATATTGAACCTAGGTCTTTGTCTCTTAAAATTTCTTCTAGCTAGTTGTCTCCTCATAGACCTTCATCTTCCTCCTCAAAATGAACTGTTAGATCTGGTCATATTACTATAGAGGATGAAGAAATAAATCAAGGACCTAATCCTTGAGATCAGCTACCATTTACAATGATGAATCTTCTTAGAACTAAAACTCTAAAATTTCACACAAAAAAATAGGTCAGTCTGTATAAAGGTGTTGTTCGATACTTCTCTACAGCTTATCAAGGGGATGTTGAGCCTTCTAATGAATTCAAGAAGAATAATTATGTAACAAGATTCAATTCAAACCTTTCCAAATTTTTTGATGAACTATGTAAATATGTCTTGTATATTAGACACAGTTTAGATGGATTAATCAACAAGTTGTCTTCTATAGATACTAAGCTAACAGCCTTAGAAGAAAGTCGTGACTGGTTAGATAAACAAGATCTAGATACTTCAAATGAAGCACAAATGCTCATACTATCTTATGAGGTTAAGTTTGGATCTAACTTCAAACCTCATGAATGAAGCATGAATCATAGTACCTCTCTGATGCAAAGAACATAGATACCCCTATAACCATGGTATCTTAATATAGATGATACTCTTAACCCTTTGAATTAAATCTTTGCTTGGCATAATTCAATGAGGGTCATTACTATAGTATCCCATTTAGATCCACCTACTACTACTATTTTTGTTTCAAAATTCTTCTATGGAATTATTGCCTAGTGGTGGGATCCTATGATAGAGTAGGAAAAACATGCAAGGATCCATCACTAGCAAGATCATTTAGCTACATTATATCATAAATTAATTAATGAGTTTGCACCTCTAGTTGGTAAACATGAAATGGAATCTAAAAAATGGTTTCTCAAAATGGAGATATGTGATTTAAAACAATTTGATGCATTTACTAAGCAATTTCATGAATTAGCTTACAAAAGTAGAAGTTTTGTTTCCATAGAAGTCAAATCAAAGTTTTTGCATGCCCTTCCTTATAATCTCATTGATAAAGTCATTGCATATATTTTTCTCAAAATCTTAATTTGGATGAGCTATCTCTTACTGATGTTATTGATTTTGCCAAGCAATAAGCCATGTAATTAGTCTCTGACACCAAAACCATCATGAAGCTCACTAAGCATCAAGCCTCCCAAATTGCTCTTGTCTTTCTAGAAACTACTCTATTCAGCTATCAACAATTTTTCTAGCCCCATAAGCACCAAAATAAATAGCACTGCCATCATCTCTCCTTCCAGCACTGCTCTTTCCCATGAAAGCATTCTTATGCTCCTCCTCACCACTTTTTGAAAAAGTGCAGTGCTCCTCATCCTCCATCCAAACCTTGTATTTGCTATATATGTCACAAACTCGGTCATATTGCTTCATAATTTCTTTGAGAAAATCTTACTGTCAAAGCCATCTTTTCCTCCAACGTAGTCATGTGGTGGGATGTTATTAACATAGAAGAAGATCTCTACCAACAAGATGACATCTATGAACCCATTCTAGATGAACACTTTGAAGCAGATTTTGTTGATGCTAATGCTCTCTAATCATTAGCTAATGATTTAAAACAACCTCTCATAAACATGTAAAGGCCAAGATCTCATGACTATTTTATCCTTCCATTTGAAGAATATGGCAGATGGTCTCACCATCATGATGAAGTGTAAGAAGAGGATTCTAGAACAAGAAATAGAGGGCCTAACAGAGCAAGAAGTAACTCTAGAGGAAGGAAGCCTTTTATGCCCAAAATTCCACCCCCAATGCAAAGGCCTTTTAACCTCCTTTTGCACGTTTCAAGTTCTTTGAAGCCTAGTGATTATTGGGTATGAAATAAGTTCAAAAGTATGGAACCCCCAAAAGAGATCCATTCTCTAAAGATTGAGCCTCAATGGGATATCTTATTACCTATAAAAGACAATGAAGAAGATACAGAGATAGATGATTCTTTCTTTTTTGAACTATAATCTTGCCATAAACAAGGAGAATGCAAAATCCTCGAGAAGAAGAAGATGAAGCATAGAAAGAAGAAGAATTCTACCAAATTCCACTCTAAGATTTGACAAGGCACAAACTAGTATGTATAATTATTCCTTCATTTGAAATACCACACTCAGTTTATCTTACACAATTGATCAATGGAAAATTTTCTCAATTTATTACTATTGAGATTAATGGAAGATTGGTAGATGCACAAGTTGATACAGGTGCTTCACTATCCTTTGCCAAATCACAAATCATTTAAGACTGGAAAAAATTGGATGGTTATTTTGCTTATAAGAGCATAGATGTACAGGGGAATAGTTTTGTCTGCAATATGTATAAATACCAGCAGCCCCTTAGAATCTAAATTAAAATCTTCCACTGTGATTTTTTTTCCCTTGATAAAATACCTATAGATATTCTTCTAGGTGGAGCCTTAAGAGATAAATACTCTCCTTATGGTTTGACTACTAAAAGTGTCATGCTCACTATTTAAAATGAAAGGGTAAGGATTCCTCATTTGATATATGATATTGAGAAATTTCTTAGTTTAATGACCCAAAACCCTGAAGTTATGTTCCCTATAGAAATCCAAGAAATAGGAAAAAAGATTAAAGCCAATATCTGTTCTGATAACCCTCAAAAGTTCTAGTCAAAAAATCTATGCCTGAAATGGAAATTAAAATCATAGAAGGAAAACAAACAAAAATTGAAAATAAAATTCTAATTCTTGCCCAGGATGATAATGATATAGAAGCCCAAATAAAAGATTTAGAGGCTAATGGTTTTATAGAAAAATCAACCTCTATTTTTTGTTATTATGCCTTCATGGTAAACAAACATTCTGAACAAAAGAGAGGTAAAAAGAGGATGGTCATAAATTATTGACAACTGAATGCCATTACCTAGCCTTATCCATATCTGATACCAGATAAAAGCTACTTACTAGAGAAAGTTTCCAAGTGTAAGTATTTCTCACAATTTGATTGTAAATCTAATTTTTATCAAATCAAGGTCAAAGAATTTGACAAAGAAAAAATAGCATTCAATTGTCCTTTCGGCCATTTTTCGTGGACTATTATGCCATCTGGTCTAACAAACGATCAAACATTCTACCAAGCTCACATGGACCAAATCTTTAATGGCACTTCTGATTTCTTCTGTGTATACATAGATGATATTCTGATTTTTAGTAATTTTTTTCTGATCATTACTCCCATCTTTCAAAATTCTTAGCACTAGCAAAAAATGTAAGAATAGTCTTCTTTAATACAAAGATCCAACTTTGTAAAAGAGAATGTAATTTACTTGGGATGATTATTTAAAATTAAAAATTATAGGTCCAACCACATATCAAAGAGAAGGCCATCAATTTTCCTGAAAGGCTAGACAAGACAAAACTCTAAGTATTTTTAGGATTGTTAAATTATTTGAATAGCTTTTATCCTAATTTTGGTGAAGACAGGTTCATACTTCAATAGATTCTTAATAATAAAAACAAGACTTTTCAATGGAAGGAAGAACATACAACTTTTATTCATAAAATCAAGGCTAAAGTCTCTTTGCTTTTAGAAATCCACATCCCAAAGTCTAACCATGTTTTGGTTTATACTGATGCCTCTGATATAGCATGGGAAGGATTGCTTGTTTTTAAATATGAAAATAAAAAAAAATGTGAGTTTTCTAGTCGTGATTTTAGTACAAACATTATAAAATGGATCTCTTCAGAGAAAGAGAATTATGCTGTGAAGAAATGCTTAGAGAAATTCATGTTAAAAATCCTCTATTTGCCACATTTTGTTGTAAAAACTAATTGCACTAGATTTCTCACCTTTAGCAAAAAAGATCATGCTTAGAAAGATGGTCATGATAAAATTATTGGATGGCAGGCCTTCTTTAATCAGTTTAATTTCTCTATAGATCATATAAAAGGCACTGAGAATATAACAACAGCTTGGCTTAGTAAAAATCCACCAACAACCTCAATGTACCAACCCTGTCTTGGTTTTAACTTAATTAGAATATATAATCAGGGATTTGCTTCCTTGAATATTCTTGTCCAAGAGCAAATTTTAAGAGAAGGGTTGAATCCCCACTATACAAGGATTTCTTATGCTTCTGGTGCAGAACTAAAAATGTCATTTACAACCTCTATCCAGGCAGATCGACACAATCAAATAGGAATAATTAATATAGAGAGACTAAATAATGAATTATTATTCTTACAATTAACTAAATTATTAAAATGACCTCTATGGACTTGGCATATCAAGATAAGATCAGCTCATAATCAACATCTTTATAGATGGATTGCTCGATATGGACCACACCAAATTCCTGAATGAAAAACTCATTATCAAGACACAGTCATACACACAATCATCCGATGATAGCTAGAATGAGAATCTTATTTCCATTTCAATCCTCATTGTCATGCATTTGAAGTTGGACCCCAACATTGGCATCTCTTGAGTACATTCTAGCTAAGATGTATCTTTCATCCCATCAGTGAAGATTATTTATTAACTGAAGTGGAAGCAATGTTGGACCCATCAAGTCAGACATCTTCATCTAGCACTTCTAATATTATCTCTCTATAGTTAACTTTTATGCTGTAAAGCATGATGTGACAAACACCACCTTGGCAAAAGATTCTAGGCAGGACCTCCCAATTGCTATAAATATGGCCTCTTTACTTAGTTTAGGCATCGAAGAAAGCTCTTAGATTTCTAATAGTTTTCTATTGATCAAGCATATGCTCTTCTCTTGCCCTTTTGCGACCCTGAGAATCAGAAACTTGATTGAAATTTTGTAAAAATAAAAGTGTGAAAGTTTGAGTATTTAGTAATACTGAAGTCATAGCCATTCGGCCCCTACCTCCTTTTGTGGGTTTCTTGTTATCCATACTGAACTAAGAAGAATCATCTCCTAACATAAAAAATTCTCACATGACACTTTTAGTAGTTGAACCATATGGAGAGTATCTATCTATGAAGGCTCCACCCAGAAGAATATCTATAGGCATTTTATCAAGGGTGAAAAAATCACAGTGGATGATTTTACTTTGGATTCTAAGGGGCTACTAGTGTTTATACATATTGTAGACAAAACTATTCCCCTGTACATCTATGCTCTTATAAGCAAAAGAACCATCCAATTTCTCCCAGTCTTGGATGATTTGTGATTTGGAAAAGGATATTGAAGCACCTGTATCAACTTGTGCATCTACAAAAATTTTATTAATCTCAACAGTAATAAACTAAGCAAATTTTCCATTGATCAGGTGTGTAAGATAAACTAGCTGTGGTATTTCCATTGAAGGAACAATTGTACATACCAATTTGTGCCTTGTTAGATCTTTGAGTGGAATTTGGTAGAATTCTTCTTCTTACTGTGCTTCATCTTCTTCTTCTTGAGGATTGCTTCATTCTCCTTGTTCAGGGCAAGATTCTAGTTTAGAAAAGAAAGAATCATCTGCCTCTATATCGTCTTCATTGTCTTTTGTAGGTAATAGGATATCCCACTGAGACTTGATCTTTGGAGAGTGGATCTCTTTTTTGGGTTTGATACTTCTGAACTTATTTCATATTCAAGAATCACTAGGATTGAAAGAATTTGAAAATTACAAAGGGAGGTTGAAAGGCCTTTACATTGTGGGTGGCATTCTGGGCATAAACAACTGCCTTCCTCTAGAGTTACTTCTTCCTCTGTTAGGTCCTCTATTTCTTGGTCTAGAATCCTATTATGGCACTTCATCATGATGGAAAGACCATCTGCCATATGCTTCAAATGGAAGGCTAGAATAGTTGTGATATTTTGTCCTTTTCATGTTTATGAGAGATTGTTCCAAATCATTAGCTAATGATTCAAGAGCATTGGCATCAGCAAAATCTTCTTCAGAGAGTTTATCTAGAATGGGTTCATAGATGTCATCTTGATAGAAGAGATCTTCTTCTGTGTCAATAACATCCAACCACGTGGCTGTGTTGGAGGAAAAGATGGCTTTGATAGTAGGATTTTTGTAATGGCAATGTGGAGCAATATGATTAGGTTTGCGAAAGATATATTCAATAGGATTTTTGGATGGAGGATGAGGAGTGCTGCACTTTTTCAAAAATTAGTGAGGAGGAGCATAAAAATGCTTTGATTGGAAAGATACATGCTTTAAGGAGAGATGACAGTGGCACTATTTCTTTTGATGCTTGCGAGGTTGGATAAATTGCTAACAGCTGAACGGAGTAGTTTCTAGAAAGACAAGAGTAATTTGGGAGGCTTGATGCTTAGGGAGCTTTGTGATGATTTTGGTGTTGGAGACTAATTGCATAGCCTATTATTTCACAAAATCAATGACGTCAGTAAGAGATAGGTCATCCAAAGTTAGGCTTTGAGAACAATATATGCAATGACTTTATCAATGAGATTATAAGGAAGGGCATGCAAAAACATCAATTTGAGTTCTATTGAACCAAAACTTCTACTTTCCTAATTCGGTTCTCAGAATTGCTAAGCAAATGCATCAAATTATTTTAAATCCCATAGCTCTATTTTGAGCAACCTTCTTTTGGATTCAAGTTCACGATTACCAACTAGAGGTGCATACTCATTAATTATTTTATGATATAATGTAGCTAAATGATCTAGCTGGTGATGGATCCTTGCATGTTATTCTTGCTCTGTCATAGAATCCCCACACTAGGTAATATTTCCCTAGAAGAATTTTGAAGCAAAAATAATAGTGGTATGTGGATTTGAATGGGCTGCTATAGTAATGACCCTCATTAAATTACACCAAGCAGAGATTTTATTCAAAGGGTTAAGAGTATCATCTATATTAAGATACCATTTTTGTAGGGGTATATATGTTCTTTGCATCAGAGAGGTACTATGATTCATGCTTTGTTTATGATGTTTGAAGTTAGATCCAAACTGAACCTCATAAGATAGTATGGGCATTTGTGTTTCATTTGAAGCATCCAAATCTTGTTTATCTAACTAGTCAATACTTTGTTCTAAGGATGCCAGCTTAGTATCTATGGAAGACAAATGGTTGGTTAATCCATCTAAAATGTGTCTAATATACAATATATCTTTACATAGGTCATAAATTTTTTTGGCTAGGTGTGCATTGAATCTTGATACATAATTCCTCTACTTGAATTCATGATAAGGCTCAGTGTCCCCTTGATAAGCTATAGAGAAGTAGCTAAAAACACCTTCTTGTTGTTTGTATACACCTTTATGGGTTGGCCATCGTCCACCTTTATACATATTGACCTATTTTTCTGTATAAAATTCTAGATTTTTAGCTCTAACAAGACTCATCATTGTAGATGGTAGCTGATCTCAAAGATTAGATCCTTGATTTATTTCTTCTTCCTCTATAGTAATATGGCCAGATCTAATAGTACATGTTGAGGAGAAAGATGAAGGTCTATGAGGAGACAACCTGCTAGAATAACTTTTAAAAGAAAAAGACCTAGGTACAATATTTACTATTCTTCCATCGGTCTTGTGGATAGTAGCTTGACCTTTCATTTTAGGTGAGACTTTATTCAGCCAATCAAGCTTCCAATCAAAGGGGATTTCTACATATTCTATATGTCCCTTCTGTAACTAGACAGTTCCACTCAATCTATGAGCATAGGGAAGATTTTCTAATTCTTTTTGGTGATTTGTATTGGTCATACTATACATGAAAATTATGTTTATATAGACATATTTAAATTCACTAAACATATCTAGACCAAAAAATTATGTGAACAATCTCCAACAATATAAAGATCCATACTTGATTTCTTTACATCCCTTATCTTGAACTGCAACTAAAAGATTAGGATAAAATTCAAAACAGATCACTTGGTCATTTATCCATCCTAGACTGGATAACTGACAAGCATGTTTAAAACTAATTTGATGTCTATCACACAAATCTAGGTATAGAATTGGTTTTATATTACATGGGATCAAAGGAATTATATGAACTTGGATAAGGCCAAAATGGACAAACTTGACTTCTTCATGTCATCTAATATAATTAATTTATGGTTCTGGTAATAAAGACAACAAATTTGTTGAGAGAGATCTTTTGGGCTTATAACTTAAGGTAATATCTACTAAAAAATCTGTAATAAATTATTGTTCACATCCTTCTTTTTATATCAGTAGATGATCCTTCTTAGTCCAGTATGGATAACAAGAACCCCACAATAGGAGGTAGGGGCCAAATGGCTATGGCTTCAATATTACTGAATGCTCAAACCTACACACTTTTCATTTTACAAAATTTTAATCAAGTTTTTGATTCTCAGGGTTCTGAAAGGGCAAGAGAAGAGCATACACTTGATCAATAGCAAACTATTAGAAACGCAAGAGATTTTCTTGATGCCTAAACTAAGCAAAGAGGCCTTATTTATAGAAATTGGGAGGTCTTGCTTGGAATCTTTTGCCAACACAGTGTCTGTCCCATCATGCTTTACAACATAAAAGTTAACTATAGAGAGATACTTTTAGAAGTGTTAGATGAAGACATCTAGCTTGGTGGGTCCAACATTGCTTCTACTTTACTTATTAAATCATATTCATTGATGTAATAAAAGAGACATCTTAGTTGAAATGTATTCAAAAGATGCCAATGTTGGGGTCCAGCTTCACATGCATGACAGTGAGGATTGATATGGAAATAAGATTCCCATTCTAGCTATCATCTCATAATGGTGTGTACGACAATGTCTTGATCATGATTTTATTCTTTATGAATTTGGTGTGGTCCATACCAAGCAATCCATTTATAAATATGATAAGTATGAGTTGATCTTATCTTGATATGCTAGATCCATAGAGGTCATTTTAATAATTCAGTGAATTTCTAGAATAATAGTTCACTATTTAGTCTCTCTGTAGTAATTGTTCGAGTTTGGTTGTGGCAGTCTACCTAGATAGAGGCTATAAAAGACATTTGCAGTTATGCACTAGAATCATAAGAAATCCTTGTATAGCAGGGATTCAACCCTTTTCTTAAAATTTGCTCTTGGACAAGAATGTTCAAGGAAGCAAATCTTTGATTATATATTTTGGTTAAGTTAAAACTAGGATAAGGTTGGTGCATTAAGGTTTCTGGTGGATTTTTACTAAGTCAATATGTTGTTACATTCTTAGTGCCTTTTATATGCTCTATATATAAATTAAATTGATTAAAGAAGGCCTACCATCTAACATATTTATCGTGACCATCTTTTTCACCATGATCTTTTTCTCTAAAGGTCAAAAATCTAGTGCAATCAGTTTTTACAACAAAATGTGGTAGATGGAGGATGTTTAACATGAACTTCTCTAAGCATTTGTTTACAACATATATCTGCTTATCTGAAGAAATCCATTTTAAAATGTCTATACTAAAAAAACTACTAGAAAACTCACATACAAACTCTTTATTTTCATTTTTACAAATAAGCATTCCTCTCCATGTTATATCAGAGGCATTAGTATAAACCAAAAATTGGTCAGACTTTGGGATGTGGAGTTCTAGAAGCAAAGAGACTTTAGACTTAATTTTTTGGATAGCAATTGTATGTTCTTGCTTCCATAATAAAGTCTTATTTTTCTTCTAGATAAGATCTTGAAATATGAACTTGTCTTCACCAGAATTAGTGTAAAAGCTATTCAAATAATTTAACAATAGCAAAAATGGTGAGCTTTGGCTTATGTAGTATTCCAAGAAAACTGATGACCTTCTCTTTGATATGCGACTGAACCTGTAATTTTGAATTTTGAACAATCATCCCAAGGAAATTACATTCTGCTTTACAAAGTTGGATCTTTGAATCAGACAGGACTAATCTTGCATTTTTTTCCAATGTTAAGAATTTTGAAAGATGTGAGTAACGATCAAAAAATGAATTACTAAAAATTAGAATATCATCTATGTATACACAGAGGAAATCAAAAGTGCCTTTAAATATTTGGTCCATGTGAGCTTTGTAGAATACTGGAGCATTTTTTAGACCAAATGGCATGACATTCCACTGAAAATGGCTGAAAGGACAGCGGAATGTTATTTTTTCTTTGTCAGAGTCTTTGACCCTGATTTGATAAAAGCCAGATTTATAATTAAATTATGAGAAATACTTACACTTGGCAACTTTCTCTAGTAAGTAGCTTTTTTCTAGTATCAGATATGGATAAGGTTGGGTAATGGAATTCGATGGTCAATAATTTATGACCATCCTCTTTTTGCCTCTCTTTTGTTTAGAATATTTGTTTACCATGAAGGCATAACAGAAAAAAGGAGAGGTTGATTTTTATATAAAACCATTAGCCTCTAATTATTTTATTTGGGCTTCCATATCACTACAATCCTAGGTATAAATTGGAATTTTCTTTCCAATTTTTATTTTTTTGCTTCTATGATCTTAATTTCCATTTTAGGCATAGATTTTGACCAAAATTATTGAGGGTTATCAAAAAAAATAGTGGTTTTAATCCTTTTTCCTATTTCTTGGATTTTAGCAGGGATCATATCTTCAAGAGTTTGGGTCATTGAACATGAAAATTGTTCAGTAACATATATCAAACAAGGAATCCTTAGCCTTTCATTGTCAATAGTGAACATGACACTTTTGGTAGTCGAACCTATAGAGAGTATCTATCTAGAATAATATACATATAGGCATTTTATCATGGGTGAAAAAATCATAGTAAAAGATTTTACTTTGGATTCTAAGGGGCTGTTGGTGTTTATACATATTGCAGACAAAACTATTCCCATGTACATCTATGCTCTTATAAGCAAAAGAACCATCCAATTTCTCCCAATCTTGGATGAATTGTGATTTGGAAAAGGATAGTGAAACACCTATATCAACTTATGAATCTACCAGCCTTCCATTAATCTCAACAGTAATAAATTGAGCAAATTTTCCATTGATCAGTTGTGTAAGATAAAATGGGTGTGGTATTTCCAATGAAGGAACAATTGTACATACCAATTTGTGCCTTGTCAGATCTTGGAGTGAAATTTGGTATAATTCTTCTTCTTGCTATGCTTCATCTAATTCTTCTTGAGGATTGTTGGATTCTCCTTGTTCAGGACAAGATTCTGGTTCAGAAAAGAAAGAATCATTTGCCTTTGTATCTTGTTCATTGTCTTTTGTAGGTAATAGGATATCCCACTGAGGCTCGATCTTTAAAGAATGGATCTCTTTTGGGGGTTTGGTACTTATGAACTTGTTTCACACCTAAGAATCACTAGGCTTGAAAGAACTTGAAAATTATGAAGGGAGTTTAAAAGGCCTTTGCATTGTGAGTGGCATTTTGGGCATAAATGGCTACCTTCCTCTAGAGTTACTTCTTCCTTTGCTAGATCCTCTTTTTCTTGTTCTAGAATCTCGTTCTGGCACTTCATCATGATGGTGAGACCATCTACCATATGCTTCAAATGGAAGGCTACAATATTTGTGAGATCTTATCCTTTGCATGTTTGTGAGAGGTTATTCCAAATCATTAGCTAATGATTCGAGAGCATCAGCATCATCAAAATATTCTTCAGAGAGTTCATCTAGATTGGGTTCATAGATGTCATCTTATTGGAAGAGATATTATTCTGTGTCAATAACACCCGACCACTCAACTATATTAGAGGAAAAGATGGCTTTGACAGCAATTTTTTTGCAATAGCATTGTCGAGAAATATGACCAGGTTTGTGATAGATATAAGAAATAGGATTTTTGGATGGAGGAGGAGTGCTACTCTTTTTTAGAAAGCAGTGAGGAGGAGCATAAGAATGTTTTCATCTAAAAGAGTGGTGCTAGAAGGAGAGATGATGGTGGCATAATTTATTTTCATGCTTGTGGGGCTAGACAAATTGCTGACAACCAAATGGAGCGGTTTCTAGAAAGATAGGAGCAATTTGGGAGGCTTGATGCTTAGTGAGCTTCCTAATGGTTTTGGTGTTAGAGACTAATTACATGACCTATTGCTTGGCAAAATCAATGACATTAGTAAGAGATAGGTCATCCAAAGTTAGGATTTTGAGATCAATATATGCAATGACTTTATTAATGAGATTAATAGGAAGGGCATACAGAAACTTCAATTTGATTTCTATGGAAGCAAAACTTCTGATTTCATAAGCCAATTCTCAAAACTGCATAGCAAATGCATCAAGTTATTTTAAATCACATATCTCTATTTTGAGCAACCTTTTTTTGGATTCAAGTTCATGATTGCCAACTGGATGTGGAAACTCATCAATTAATTTATGATATAATCTAGTTAAAGGATCTAGTTGGTGATGGATCCTTGCATGTTGTTCTTGCTCTATCATAGAATCCCACCACTGGGTAATAATTCCCTAGAAGAATTTTGAATCAAAAATAGTAGGGGTTGGTGGATTTAAATGGGCTACTACAATATTGACCCTCGTTGAATTACACTGAGCAGAGATTGCATTCAAAAGGTTAAGAGTATCATCTATATTAAGATACCATGGTTGTAGGGGTATATGTGTTCTTTACATTAGAGAGTTACTATGATTTATTCTTCATTTATGAGGTTTGAAGTTAGATCTAAACTTAACCTCATAAGATAGTATGGGTGTTTGTGCTTCATTTGAAGCATGCAGATCTTGTTTATCTAACTAGTCAAGACTTTCTTGTAAGTCTACTAGCTTCGTATCTATGGAAGACAACTGGTTGGTTAATCCATCTAAACTGTGTCTAATATACAAGACATCTTTACATAGGTCATCAAAAATTTTGGCAAGGTGTGCATTGAATCTCGATACATAATTCCTCTACTTGGACTCATTAGAAGGCTCAACATCCCATTGATAAGCTGAAGAGAATTAGCTAACATCACCTTCTTGTTGTTTGTATACACCTTTGTGGGGTGGCCATCGTCCACCTTTATACATATTGACGTATTTTTCTATATAAAATTCTAGAGTTTCAGCTCTGAGAAGACTCATCGTTGTAGATGGTAGCTGATCTCAAGGATGAGGTCCTTGATTTATTTCTTTATCCTCTATAGTAATATGGCTAGATCTAATAGTATGTGTTGAGGAGGAAAATGAACGTCTATGAGGAGACAACCTCTTAGAAGATCTTTTAAGAGATAGAGACCTAGGTATAATATTTACTTTTCTTACATCGGTCTTATGGATAGTAGCTTGACCTTTGATACTTTCTCCAGCCAATGAAACTTCTAATCAGAGGGGATTTCAATAGATTCTATATGTCCCTTTTGTAACTGGATAGTTCTAGTCAATCTATGTACATAGGGAAGATTTTCTAAAATCTTAGGGTGATTTGTATTGGTCATACTATACATCACAGTTATGTTTATAGAGGCATATTTTAATTTAATGAACATATCTAGACCAAACAATGATGTGAACAATCCCCAACAATCTAAAGAGCCATACTTGACTTCTTTACATCCCTTATCTAGAACTACAACTGAAAGATTAGGACAAAATTCAAAATAAATAACTTGGTCATTTATCTGTCCTAGACTGGATAACTAACAAGCATGTTTAAAACTAACTTGGTGTCTATCACACAAAGCTAGGTATAAAACTAGTTTTATATTACATTGAATCAAAGGAGTTATATGAACTCAGATAAGGCCAAAATGGATAAACTTGGCATCTTCATGTGATATGATATAATTAATTTCTGGTTCTGGTAATAAAGATAGCAAATTTGTTTGAAAAGATCTTTTGTGCTTATAACTTAAGGTGAGTTATACTGACTTAATACGAGGTTTTACAAATGACAAATAAGTGGTATTATAAATAAACTTAGACTTTAGAAGTTTGGATTTCTTATATATTTGAGAAAACTTTAAATTTGGGGATTTATACAAGCTATTTCCCTTTTCAAGGGTTTCTTCTGTGAATTCAGTGTCACGACACTCAGAGTGTTGTGCTAGAACAAAAGAAGGTAATTCATATATTCCTTCAAATTTTGATTCATTGAGAATTTTGACTGTGGAAGATTCTTGGGATTTTTGAAATTCCATGATAAGAGATTAAGGTTCCGAAAATCAAGAAATTTCTAGAGAGAGTATATAAAGTTTCAGAGATATAAGAGGTGGATGCCAATTTAAAACAGCTAGTGACTCAATGCAACAAATAACCTAGAGAAAATTTTCAAAGCAAGGAAGCTTAAAAATCAAGTCGATGGGAACAAGAATTTCTTACAGAATCTTGAGTAGATCTTCACAAATAACATGGGTCTAATACCATTCTTTTTACGTTAATAGACGATCCTTCTTAGTCCAATATAAATAACAAGAAACCCGTAGCCATTTGGCCCCTGCCTCCTGTTGCGGGTTTCTTGTTATCCATACTAGACTAAGGAGGATCTACTTCTGACGTAAAAGGAATAGAGACATTACCAAGTGCACACCATGGTTAAAAAACATATTACTAAAAATATATGAATTAACTTGAATGCTGCTGAGTTGTTTATAACAAGGCAACTCATAATATATGAATACATCAAATGCATAAATCACGACCAACCTAGAGATATGTTTGTAGTACTAATATGATACAATAATTTAGCAATATAATCTATTAATGTGTATCTCAATAGAAGTCAATAAACCAATGGATGATTGAAGCATGAAATAAAAATAATGTCAATTATACAAATTACATGTTAAAGCATCTATAAATAGATCCTTACAAACCACCCATTAAATAAGTTAGATACTATTCTTATAATTTTAAAAGAATAAGAGAAGCTAAATTTAAGCCACTCTTAAAAGCCTATTATTAAAATTTGACAGAGAACTATTCTTTTTAAAATATATACATTTAGTACTTTTAAAATAATAATTAAAACTTAATATGTATTTTAACAGATAATGATATATTTTCATAGTAATCGTGTATTTACCTAGTAGACATATTTTATGTTATTATAATTCTTTTAGTTGTCGATTCTCACTTATATTTTCTTTTTCCTTTCCATAAATCACATGTTTTTCACACAGTTTTCTCTAAAATTCTTTTAATATAGTTGAGTGGTGTTAAGAAACTCCGTTTTAAGATATTTAATGCCGTGGGATTTTGTTTTTCTACAACCTAAAAAAAAAGAAGGCATTTTTGAAGGTGGTGGTATGAAAAGACTCGATTATTTTGACGAAAAGAGAAGGGCACTCTCGGTCAATTCAGGGCAGCAATCCCGTGCAGTTGAAACCATTGAGCCGCCACGTTTGATTTACGGCACGAGGTCATCTGTATCTACCATTATAAGAATGCTTAACCACATCACTCAACTATACAAATCGTGCAAGTCCGGCTGTGCTCTTTTAATCAAAGCAATTGCAATGGCAATGACAATTGGGAGTATTACTTTTGTTTTGCTGCTTTTGATTAGCTTGGCAACAGGTCACCCCGACATTCTGGAAAAGGAGAATCCTTTGGGGGAATTAAGATGCAGAATATTGGTTACCAATCCAAATTCTTCATTTATTGTGGCTGCTTTCGCTGTTTGTGGGGTTATTTCAGTTATAACATTGACGGGGTCATTTTTATATCTGTGGTTGAACAGCAATCAGCAGTGTTATCTTTCATTTGATGATGATAACGTACTGTGCAATCCAAGGATTTGATCTGGAAACACTCGATTTAAAATTGCTATGAAATGATTGAACTGTATGTATCATAGAATTCATTCTGAACGGTCTGGGCGCATACCAATTTATAAAACCATAGATTTGATTGGAAAAGATAGTGTTTGTTTCTAGAAAGCAACCATTTTTACTGGATTGTCAATCAATCCAATGTTTTAATAGTTTACAAACACGAAGATACCACTACTTTTTATTTTTTATTCTTTATTTTTTGGAGGGCTACGTATTATTAAAATCTATGTAAATTACATATTTTGGCATAGCATAAAGGAGAAAATGAAACTCATAAAAAAACATATAATTTTTAAATAAATTTCAGATTGACATGAAACACGAAAAATGGAAGGTTGTTGGAATTATGTAGCATTGAGAATACCCTTATTAAATAACATGAAGTGAAAATTGTCGCTGAGTGGCATGCCCGGTCAAATGTCGTTTTAAAGATATATAATAAATTATTTAAAAAAAAAAAAAAAAAAAAAAAAACCAAAAAAAACCTATGTACTTGGGGAATAGTTTAACCATTTTATAAATTCAAGGGAGAGGTGACTATGCACTACCTGTTAAAATAATTTTTTGAATATATAATTGATTTCTATTTTTTAATATTTTTTTATTATATTATTTTTATTTTATATTAATTAATTATATTATAAATTTAATAATTATTAATATATATATATTATTTAAATTTGATCAACAAATATATATCATATTCAAATTTGATCAATAAATAATATTAAATTTTTAAATAAAATATTTTTTATATTATTATATAATAATTATATATATGAATTACCACTATTAAACCTTCTTCTATTAATATTTATTTTCAAGAAGAACTATCATACATATTGTATTTCTTATATTATATAATTTATATCCATATGACATATTCAAATTTGATCAATAAATAATTAAATTTTCTGAAAAAAAAAAAAAAAATAATTAACTTTTTTTACTTTACAACTAAATAAATGTGTGAACCTAAAAATCTAAGGGATGCCACTACTGAAATTTCCCCATAGACATTGACTCTAAAAAAAATTTGTCAAGTATATTGTAACTTTTATATCATGTTGAGTGTGACCACCAAGCTTCACCATTGTCATCTTTCAAAAGATTAAATAATGAAAGGAAGCATTACGCTTACCAATGACTGCATTTAATTGTTCATTCTCTTATTTAGAGATTCGAAGTTATGTGGAAAATAATACAATGGGATATTATAAAAATTACAGGCATTGATACACTCAGAGTATTGCAGAATAAACTAGTTTAATTGAATAGAACAAATTAGTAAGGGGAATCACTGATATCCGCAAATACTTCTTTTTTGATCCAATTTCGTGAATATTTTATTTGTAAAAAATAAAATTGCTTATATATTTGAAGACATGCATGCATGATCAATGCATAAACTGCATGTCTTATTTTTAGACATAGGCGTGGTTTTTAAATTTTATTTTATTTTATTTTAATAAATGCAATGTTATTTTTAGATTGTTGCATCACATGTTAGCTTTTATTATTTTTAAACAGGTAAAATATTTTTTATTTTTTTATTTTCAAAATTTAATCTATTTTTAAACTCAAGGCTCCATTCCTATAAAAGAAGATGGGTAGTGATTTATTACATGGAAAACAAATTATTGGAATTCAAGTCTTTCTTGAATCTTGTTTTCAGTGTTTCTTTGGATCTTATTTTCTTAGATCTTGTTTTTTTCTGAGTTTATATTTTTATGACTAGATGGTTATATATTTGATCTGTATTATTTTTCAATAGCTCAGTATAGTGTTAGCACTTTATGTTATTTCGTTTCAATTGATACCAGAGTAGGTTGCATAAATATTCCTTTTTTTTATAGGTAGCAACTTATCAGTTATCTCCAGAATGACAAATAGAAACAACCTTTCATTCCATCTTTCAATGTTTACCAAAGAAAACTATGAATATTAGAGTATAAAGATGAAGACCCTACTAATATTCCAAGATCTCTAAGAATTTGTAGAAGTGGGATACACAGAACCTACATATTAGAATGCTCTAAATGCTTTGACAACAAATAAATGAACTGAGTTGAAAGAAGATAAGAAGAAAGATAATTGAGCTTTATTTTCTATCTAATCCACATTGGCTATTTTATTTTTTGCCCATATAGCTCGTATTACAAAGTCAAAGGATGCATGGAAGGCCCTACAAACTGATATCAAGGTTCTAACAAAGTTAGATTGGTAAGACTTCAAACCTTAAGAAGAGATTTTAAAAATTTAAGGATGAAATAAGTTGAGTCTGTTTAAGATTTTATTACTAGGAATAAAGATGTTGTGAATTAGCTTAGAACACAAGGGGAAGCAACTACAGAACATAAAATTGTACAGAAGATATTAAGATCTCTTCTTCCTAAATTTGATCCAATGGTGATAGCCATTGAAGAAAACAAAAATCTTACCATATTCAAAGTGGTAGATTTGGTTGGTTCTTTACAATCTCATGAGGAGCATATGCAACATTCTACAAAGAGTTTAGTACAAGTTTTCCCGTTTATAGTGAATGTTGAACACAAATCAACAACTCCTTTTTTAGAAACAATTAATCTTAAGATGAACCTTCTAATAATAGAGGACGTGGTAAAGGAAGAGGAAGAAGTTATAATGGAGGAAGAAGGAGAGGCAAATGTTTTGTGGATAGGAGAAGCATCGAGTGCAAATATTATGATTGTTATGGACATTATGAATTTGAGTGTACAAAAAAAAACCCTGACTTGAACAAGTCAAGATCTAAAAACTAAGCAAGGAGAAACTAATTATATTCATGATACACTACATGTGCCCAAATTACAACATAATATTTTAAGTATTGGGTAGCTTGTAGAAAAGAATTATAAAATTATGTTTGAAGACAACTTTTGTAAAATATTTGATAAATCTACTAATAATCTTATAGCAAGGGTTCATGTGATAGAGAACATGCTATTTCATCTCACATTGCATTCCACTACTATGCATGCTTTCAAAGCAACCATAGATTATTTGTGGTTATGGAATCAATGTTATGATCATCTAAATTTTTAAGGATTAAATTCACTTCACAATAAGCATATGGTAAGAGGACTTCCACAAATTTAGGCAAAAGAAGAAGTTTGTTTAAGGTATGCACTTAACAAGAAGCATTGAGATATTTTTTTGGTGAACAAATCTTGGAGGGCAAAATCTCCTCTAGAGCTTGCACATGCTAACATTTGTGATGCTATGCAAGAAGAATCTTTTGGTAAGTATCATTATTTTTTGACATTCATTGACAATTTTATTTGCCACACATGAATTTATTTTATGAAGCTGAAATTTGAAGCTTTTAAATGCTTCAAAAAAATTTTAACCATGGCTTAAAAATAAAGCTCATATTATCTCAAAATACTCAAAATAGACAGAGGAGGAGAATTCACTTCCAAAGAGTTTTTAAAATTTTTTAACAAACATGGCATCATGAGATAGCTTACTATAGCTTATACCCCCCAGCAAAATGGTATTACAAAAAACAACAACCATACCATTATGGAAATGGCACGAAGTATGTTGCAATCACAAAATCTTCCAAATTGTTATTAGGGATAAGTAGTGGCAACAAAAATATACCTCTTGAATCTAATCCCTAAAAAAATAGTTCACAACGTCACTCTAAAGGAAGCTTGGAGTAGTGACAATCGTTCATTGGCTCATCTTCGTTCAATTGGTTGTTCTACATATGTTCATATTCTAGTTCAAAAATAGAAGAAGTTCGATGCAAAATCAGAACATTGTATCTTTGTGGGATATTCTAATGCAACTAAAGGATATCGATTCAATAATCCTGAGGTAAAGAAATGGCTTATTAGTCGGTATGTGATTTTTGATGAAGGGGAGAATGGTAATAGAAAAATGGTGCACAACAAATAATACCACTAGTAATGATGGACATAGAAGTTGGAAGTGTTCTTCCTCTTCCCACAAGCTCAAGTGGAAGTTCAAGCCCCAATAATAGCTCAATTTTGAGTTCTCCAAGCTTAGGTTCACTAGGTTCATCTCATACTTCAAGTTCAAGCTCTTCAAGAAAGCTATGAAGTTTAACTGAAAATTATCGGAGGAGTAATTTGAGTCCAATTTCTAATTTTGCTTTGCTTACTAAAATTTAAGTTGAACCCTCTGTATATGAAGAAGCAATACAAAAAATGGTGTGGATTGATGCTATGAGTGATGAGATACAAGAAATTAATAAAAAATAATACATGGGAATTAGTGAAACTTCTAGAAAATAAATAGGTGATTGGTGTCAAATGGATTTATAAGGTGAAATATCATGTTGATGGTTCTGTGAAAAGACACAAGGCAAGACTAGTTTCCAAGGGATTTGAACAAACACATAGAGTAGATTATTGAGAAACATTTGCTCAAGTTGTAAGACGCAATATAATCAATATTTTATTATTATTGTTGCACAACATAAGTGGTCAGTATATTAGGTGGATGTAAAATCAACTTTCCTGAATGGTTATATTGATGAGGAAATCTATGTGGAACAACCTATTGGTTATGAAATTCGATGAAAAGAACATTTGGTCAACAAGTTGAAAATAGCACTTTATAGGTTGAAGGAAGCTCTTCATGCATGGTATGCAAGGATTGTTAGTCATTTCATGAATAAGGGTTTCAATAGAAACCATTCAGAGCCAACACTGTATATCCAACATCTTGGGGATGATACTCTCACTATTTGCCTTTATGTTGATGATCTCATTTATACATGTAATAGCCCATCTCTCATGGAGAATTTCAATTAAAAATGAAACAAGAATTTCAGATGTCAGATCTATGACTCATGCATTGTTTTCTTGGAGTCAAGGTGCAACAACAACCTACATGTATATTTATTTCTTAAACCAAGTATGTGACTGATTTATTTAAATGGTTTAGAGTGATGTCATTCACATTAGTTGCAACCTCTGTAGCCCTTGGTGAAAAAATAACCAAGGAGGATGCAAGTTCCAAAGTAGATGCTACTTTATAAAAAAGTTTGATAGGGAGTCCCCTGTACCTCACTACAACGACTCCTGATATTATGTATTTTTTGAGTTTCATCTCTCGGTTCATGCAAGGTCCACATGAGTCTCATTTGCATGGTGAAAAAATAATTTAAGGTATGTGAGTGGTACACAAAATTTTGGTATTCATTACTCTTGCGCTAAGAATTTTGAGCTAGTTGGTTACACAGATTTTGATTGCACTAGTTTAGTAGATGATAGAAAATCAACATCTAGTTATGTTTTCTCACTTGGGTCTGGAGTTGTCTCATGGAGTAGTAAAAATAAATTAACTATGGCTCTCTCTTCCACAGAAGTAAAGTATATTGCAGCAGCAACTAGTTGTCAAGCCAAATGGATTCAAAAGATTTTGGAAGATCCACAGTTGGTTCAGGAACATCCAACAACTTTCTAATACGATAATAGTAGTACCATTGCAAATACCAAAAACCCTATGTTTCATGTTAGATCGAAGCACATTGAGATCAGACATCACTTCATATGAGATTTGGTTGAAAATGGGATAGTGGAATTATAATTTTGCCCTACATCTGAGCAAGTTGCTGATATTTTTACCAAAGCTTTACCTTAAACTAGTTTTGTTGCTTTGATTCATCAATTGGGACTCATCTCCATTGCTCATGTAGGGGGAGATTGAAGACATGCATGGATGATCAATGCATAAACTACATGTCTTATTTTTAGACATAGGCATTGTTTTTTAGTTTTATTTTTTTAATATGTGTAGTCTTATTTTTAGACCGCTAGATCGCATGTTAGCTTTTATTTTTAAACAAGAATAATATTTTTTATTTTTTTATTTTTAAAATTTAATCTATTTTTAAACTCAGCGCTCCATTCCTAGATGATGGGTAGTGGTTTATTACATGGAATAAAGATTATTGGAATTCAAGTCTTCCTTGAATCTTGTTTTCAGTCTTTCTTTGAATCTTGTTTTCTTGATTCTTGATTCTATGAATCTTGATTATTTCTGAGTTTATATTTTTATGAGCAGTTGATTATATATTTAATCTATATTATTTTTCAATAGTTCAATATAGTGTTATCGCTTTATATTATTTCGTTTCAGTATTTTCTAAAAACAATCTACTGTTAATAACACAAAAAAAAATAAAACATACCAATATTATATTGCTAAATTGTTGTTACACACTTTATTTTTATTCTTCAAATTTCTCCTCTTTTAATCTATTCCTCTGTTACACTACAGATAACAGAATGGATATATACGTAAATATATTTCCAGCAAGTTATACAGCTATAAGCTGATACACAATTCTAGACAATTCGATAGCTTCTACGAAAAATGTAAAAGACATGAGATATTCATTCCTTTTGTATGTATTCACTGAATTTATAATTATTTTGTAAAGATAACAAGGAGCAATCGGTCATGTCAAAATTGGTGAGCTTCAACACCACCTTTTGAATCTTGATTTCCGAGATCAATGACGTCCAAATTTTATTTTACTCGCTCAAACTCGTCTTTTAATAATTATTTTATAAAAATATCTGCAAATCAATCATTTGACTTAGAGGGCTATATTTATTTCATTATTTTAGACCAATTTTATTATAAAATAATATTTTATATCAATACACTTACTCTCTTTATGAAAAATGTGAGTTGAATAAACTACAATTATAATTATAATTATTTTCAATCTTATTTTTTTAGTAAAGTTTCATAATACTCTTCTCATCGGATTTGATTGGCATATTATTAATGTCGAAGTTACATACTTAACATCAATTTTGAAAATTTCTATAATTCGTTGTTTTATAGAAGCCCATAACATTGTTTTTGAATAAAAATAAAAATTATATCATATTGTGCTCTTTTTATTATGAATTTTTCGTAACCAACCATTGGCTGTATATCTAATTAAATAAAAATTATCATATCATATATAATATATAAAATTTCATGATTTTTAGTGGTATTAATGTATTTAAAGTTTCATTTTCATAATTGCAAGTGAGACTATTTTAATGCTTTTATTAATGCAGAGAATAAATTTATATTAGCTATCAAAAATATTCAATGTAGAAAGTTAATAAAATGTTGAAACTACATTGTTTTTGCAATTTTTTTTATTTAATTTTTAGTTTACTTTAATTAGTATAAAAATTAGTTTACTACTTACTTTTATCTATTATAATTTATTCATTTAAAACTAACACCCACTTAACTCTAATATATTTTTATTATTAAAAAATCAATTTAATAAAACAAATCAAATATGGTAAAGTCGTCATTAATTTATTCCTTATTGAATCATTATGTTTTTAAATTTCGCCTTCCTTGGCATTAGAGTTGACCTTCCTCTTAAACGAGATGTATAGAATCAATTATTAAACTTAATTTATGATTATAGTGGAGTTATTGTTGAGCATAAAAGTAGTTTTATTACATTTATAGTAAATCACCTTTACTAATTACAACTTTTTTCGATGTTTCAATTATATAATTTATATGGTTTTAATTACTTACTATATCCCAAACAATGTATTTTCTTTCTTTGAGATTCATTTATTTATTTCAACGTATTTACATATGTTATGCAATCATATATGTTATAATTTTATTTTAATTACACTATGTCTCTTGAAGAATCATAGTTTGAATAATTTGTTTATATTATTTATTAGATAAATTTAATATAAATTATTTTGTGTATTTTATGTAATTTTTTCAACATAATTCCCATCATTTGTAGTTCTTATTTTTATATTAGAAACACTATTTTTCTATGATATGTAACTTGTTTTAAGTCTTTTTAATTTCATTTTATTTAAAAATAATAATAAATTCATTAAAAACATACTATCTATATTTATTTGTCCTACAATTTTTTAAGATGTATCCACTTAATTTATATTATAATATTTTGAACTTTAAATAATTATAAAATTTCTAATTTTTTTTTCAATAAAAATATTTAAGTATATCCAATTGAAAAAGACAATAAATATCATAAGATACTAAACATTTCTAATATTATATGTTTCAATAAATTCAAAAAAAAAAAACTTCCAATATAAAATTTTATTGGGAGCTCTCTCTCAAGAATTTTCTAATGGAAATGCATCTCTAATTTTTTTAAATAAAATTACATCTTTTGCAAATTTGAATAGATCTTTATGTCATACACAATCCTTTCACCATGTAATGCTTAAAAAATTAACGCATTTAAATGACCAATCTAAATTTTGAAAACTATAATTAATATTTTAATATCATTTTAAATACAATTTCACAACCATAATTGATATTTTATAATAATTTTATATATAAAAAAATAAATTATTCTTCATCATTAACACTTTAATATTTACCTATCATTGTTATTATTTTCAAAATATAATTTTGGTTGAATTGTTCCATCAATTTTTTAAAAAAACTCCTCTTTTTTTTGGTCATATGATTTTTTCAATTTAATAAAATAAAAAATAATTCATATGAAAACAAAGTTTTCATTTTCATTTTATTTTTAAAAAATGAAAATTTATTTATTTTATCATTAATCTTAGTCTTTCACTCAAAATTGTAATGATGATATTATTTTTAATATTAAACATAGAACTTTTATTTATTATACCCTTTATTTATTCCATGTATACTATTATTCAATTGTTTATTTTTCATTCTGTATAGTAGTTGGTGGTTGTAATGTAGTACATTTAATTATTAATTTATACCTTTTTTTAATTTTTTTTTTTAATGTTCTTTTGGCACAAACTCTGCAGGTACCTCAACCCAGCACTGTAGTAATAATAATATAATTTGGGGGAATTTCACACGATCCAAACTGGTCACTTATCTATCTCATACACACGTAATTCGCACAATCTAGTAACCGATGGTTATGAGAAAAATGGCTTGAAGGCAATCCACACATAGCCTTTTTGTTTGGTTGGAATTCACTTGGGCTTCCTTCTCTTGAACATCTCATGGCCCTAGGGAAAGTAAATGCTAATTCAATATCCTACCCTCCAGTCTTGTAATTATTTCTTCTTGTTTATGCGAGACCTCTCCCAAAATCTTATGACCATATTTTTACCGGTAGCTGAAAAATTTGCACCTATCCTTAACTTATATACCAGGTATGCGTGCACTGCATCCACCATACCAACTCATGCTTTTTCACAAAAAATATACTACTGTGTGTATTTGATGCACAAATGAAATGTATCATCTTATGTAGATATTAATGTTTTTCCCACACCCATAATGTCGAGCTCATAATCAGACAATCATTATGGATGCATAAAATTATGAATTGAAAAAACATATATTTAATTCTAATTCATATTTACTCAATTTTTTAAAGCCATATTTTCTAATTGCGCATTTATTTTCATGTTCCATACACTTTTTATGGTGTTATCATTCAACCCATTAATAACATATCAATAGTCTCACCCAATGAAAACATAGATAAATATCCTTTTTCATATTTTTTTGTTGACAAATGCACACTTGAATATTAAAAAATATTAAAAACTTCGATACACAATCAATAATATTTTTTGTTGGTCAAAAATGAAGAGTTAAAATAGGAGTTAAAATAAACTGATTACTTTAACATACCCTTTGGGACTAATAACACATATATTAGTTATTACTTTCTTTTTGATTGAATATATAGTTTATACTATTTTGATTATTCATTATATCCAAAAAGATTACATTTTTCGCCTTTTTGAAATTTAATTTATTCCTTTTTTTAAAAGCATGTGTACACATGTTATGTAACCATGTATGTTACAAATCTATTTTAATTACTACATGGCTCTTCAAAAATAACATTATGAATAGTTTTTTTTATATCATCTCTTAGATAAATATACTAAAAACACTTAACCTAATTTTTTTTCAATATTATATTTTATTTTTCATCATAGTTCTCATAATTTTTAGTTGTTGTTTATATATTGGGATCACTATTTTTTATGATGTATAATTTGTTTTATGTTTAAGATGTTTTATTTATCAATGCTTTCATTTCTTCCTTTTGGTATGGTTTTTAATTTTTTTTTTTTCATTCATTATAATTTTTTTTTCTTATATGGTAGTACGTTTAATTATAAAACTATGGATATACATTTTGCAAGGATTATGCATTATATATTTAAATTTTATTTTTTAAAAATTTATAAAAACTATTTTTTTAATAAGAAATAATAAATTGAATTTATTTTACATCCTTTAAAAGGAAATGTAATTGTACGAAATCCAATGCATTTGTATAAATTTAAAGATTCAAAATTAAAATGCTAAATGAAATATTGAAAGCTTTCGACATAAAATATTAAATAATAATTGCATTAAAATATTTTATAAAGTTCACTCACACTTACAGTAATGAAATTTATGTAAAATAATCAAATGTGTATGTTGTTTTCAATATGACCCTTTTTTTTTTCAAGAAAAGGTAACCCCACAATCTGTAATAATTTGTTGGGAAGCTAAGGTTATAACAACAAAAACTTATAAAAGTTATTTTTTAAAAAACAAGGTGGACAATGACGTTTACTAAAATTTTGGATGTTTTTTTTTCACAAATTTTCCTTAAGTATACCTTTAAATAAATAGACTACTATAAGGTTTTTATGAATTTATTTTCGTGAAAGTGTTTATTTCATTTATGTTATTGAATGTTTAATAATTATTTTTGTTTGGGGTACTAATCATCCTTTGGTTGAGTGGGTTCTAATTCAGTAAATCTTTACAAAAAAATAGCTTAAGTGTTGACATATCCACGATGTCCCATGATCCTTCATACTCAAATGGTATTGTATTTATGTTTATTTTTTTAATTTCTTTCCTGTAATTTGGGGTATTATTTATACTTTTTCTATAAACTCTACAGGTCCAAAAATCCCATGAAATGTAAGTTCACACAATCTCATAAGTATAATGTGTATGGGATACATTGCACCAATGAGATTTAAAGCTAACTCTAGGATGTAAAAATAACATTATTAATCAAAATGTGCTTAATAAATATGATCGTTAATTTAGAGTTAATAAACATGCATAAGTAATTTCCATCACACTTGGTTTTGTTCAAAAACATACAAGATATTTTTAATGTGAAATTCAAATTTCATATTATTATAATCAGATATAATAAGATCTCGCACAATACATTGAGAAATAATCTTGAGTTATTAGTAAAAGTATCATGTGGTTAACTAATATTCTTGTGAATCTATCTTTGTTGATATCTGACATGGCAATGTCTCCTTCAACCTCTAAACACACTAAAAAATGTAGATAACTAATGTTCATATCAATTTTATTATAGTACAAAAACTATAATAAAATATTTACAGTGGTAGAAGAGATTTAGGAAATTAAAAAAAATAGTGATTCCACCTAAAAAGAAGATGATTTATCAATATATTTACTGGATATCCAAAAACTTAGATCTTTGTAGGGTGGATGTAGAGCTTAAGGTAAGCCATTTTGGGGTTTTATTATGTAATTTGTGAACATAATATTTGTGTATATAAGTGATTAGAATGAAATTTATAATTGAAAATATATATTAGCTCTGATTTCATGTGTGGCCTATAATAGTTATTGCTAAATTCCATACCCTAACATACTTTATAGTAGAGTCATTGATTTGAAATGGATGGAGACACACAATGTTCAAGAAACTCTAAAAACCTAAGATGAATATCATGATCATTGGGTGAACTATGAAGACATTTAAACCTATACCATAAATACATTCAACTAATGAGTCCATGTGGGGATTGTACTAATTAATATTTTATGTGGTACGCATGACATTGTGCATGTAAATAACTTTTAGGTACCTTTCCTCAGAGTGATCATAGATGAGATGCAAATTCCTACACTAGGGATGATTATAACTTTTAATTTGGCCGAGCAATTGATGAGGATTATAAAATGGTATATCTTCTACATTTTATCTTAATTTTTGGATGGTTTTAGTGCCACAATCCCCTTCAATCACACTTCATTTCCTTAATGGCCACCTTACAATCCTATTGTGCACTTGGTCTATTCTAAATTATATTTCAAACGTGTTTGAGGATGAACAATAAGGAAAATTATAGTTAATTCTAACCACCCTTGTATTCTTAACTTAATGAGAAGAAGATGCAAAAGTTATCATATTAAATGATAAAATGAATTATAGACATTAGGTCCTACTAGTACTATCAATAATTAATAATAATGAAGTTTGAGCTAGTGGGAGGGGGTGGGGCGGGGCGGGGGGCGGGGCGGGTGGGCAGGGCGGACTGTATAACCCCTCTCAAATTTATGCATTATGTGTAAAACAAACTAGTAGAGCATGAAATATTGTATAATATGTTGACAATGTATAAAGTCATTTTAATAATAAAATATACAATCTGAACCCATACATACTTCTCAAAATTGATCAGTATGTACTTTGTATAACCACAAACCATTATTTGATTTGTCGCAATTTCATGATAATAAATAATAAATTACTCAAGGGAAAATAAAAACACATATACAAAAATTGATTAATTGACTCGAGATCACCTACATTCATGATCCTCATTAAAACTATTTAATTTAGTTGAATATAAGATATGACAATGACATGATTGAGAAGTTGAATTATACTGAACAATTATAACCCATGGACAGAAAGACAAAGTTTTAGAAGGGCCTATTGAACTCGTTCCACTAAATGCCACCCCTAAGACTAATAAAATATTAAAGCATGTCATCTTTCAAGCTCTCTCTTTAAATTCTCTTCTTCGTCGTCAACTGCCATGACATCCTTGAAATAAATTTCTCAAATAAGGAGACAAATACCCGTGCACATTGTTTATATTGAAAATGACACTGATTCCTAACACAAGTCACCTCCAAATCAACCATCCATGTCGCCTAAGCTAGAAACCTGTACTTTAGCTTCCCTGATTTCAAAATTATCAACCATTTAAATTAGTCTTATTCATAGCTTGGATTCTTTGGATACCCCTACATCTCATAGTTCCCCTGTATATTCCAATTCTCATGTCAACACTCCCCCATCAAAATTTATCTTCAGTCTCACTAGTGGCCCAAGGACCTCTATATTTCTTTGGATTTATACCAGGAACGTCAAAATGACACCAAATACATAGAGTACCTCGAGCACAAGTGTCACTACCTACGTAGCCAGCGTAATGCCGGGTCTTACTTCAAGCGGTCAACCAATTTTACCAATGCCATCTCAACCTAGCACTAGCACTTTCATGCTGAAAACAGATTACATTTAATCTCATTGTTTCATCTGGTGCAATGTATAGTGTTTCAATTTATCCGTGCTCTCCCTTATAGCTCGAAGAAACACTAAACGTGACTAGCCTCAAGCCGAAATTTCATATGTTTCGGATCCCTGAAGGTGGTGAGTAGCCTCTCAAGTGTCATATGACACAGGATTATTTTCGAGATTATATGATGTAATTTGTATGCCCCCCGCCTTTCACAACACAACATCCACTCCCACTTAATTTGTAATTTGTATGCAAGAGCTAAATTCACATAAGTATTTCGTTCGTGTGTGTGTGTTTTTTTTGTGTGTTTGTGTGTTTGTGTGTGTAAAGTTAACAATAAAATTATATCGTAACTCAAATTGTGATTCTAGATTAGTCCAATAATCTCACTTACCAAAAGAAAAGTAATCTAATAAATAGTTTAGAACAATGCATACAATCAAACTTAGACATAAATAGGACAACACTAGGTATCTCTCACTAATATTTTTACATACTTAACAGGTTCTCTGCTTACAATAAAATGATAACGATAGCAATACCTATGATGATTAGACATGGGGGTATTACAAGTTTTTATTCTCATATTTACCTATAAGATCATGCCTCTAGTTGTTCATCATAGCAACCCCTTACCCAACCATGTTTAAAAAATAATTAGGTTGAAAATGTGTAGTAGATTTGAAAAATTGTATCCCACAAAAACATGTTTACATTATTCAATTTAGTTTTATAAATTTATTAAAAATGGATGATGTATACATGTTGTATAATTGCCCCAAATCTAGAAATTAAAATTCAACCCAACTTAGATATTAAAAAACATTTAACCACATCGACTTTAATAATGTTTTACATCACAAAAATTGATGAAAATTCCAAAAATTAAGATGTAAAACATTCAAAGATTTTATATTTTTAATATAATTTTTTGGCTACAACATAAATTATAATGGTGAGAAGTAAAATAAAGTATATAAAATGGTAAACCCCTATTTAAAAATAATAGTGCTATAGATGTCATCGATATATCTAACATGAAATTCAATTTAAAAAACTAGTTTCTCATAGTTTCATCACAAGAATAATCAAATGTTCTAGAATATAAGATAAATCATCAAACATGTTTTCAAAATTTTAGAAAGACAAATATTAGGTATTATGCTTTTGAATTGTCATTTCTTCAATTAATTCATTTGGCGCTACTCCCATCTATTAGAGAGAAAAATATGCTCAATTTTGTGATGGATATATTTAAATTATTTGAACATTTATAACTCAAGTTTATTTATTTAAACAGATTTGGAAATGAAATATTTCTATGATGTATAATGAAACATATTCGATGTATCAATTGCTATTTTTAATTAAAAATAATATTTTCAATTTTGAAATTTATTTATATGTAACATTATACCTTTAAAAGTATTATTCAAAAAAAAAGTATTCAAAGTAGAGTGACTTGAAAGTAATTGATAGTTTTGATAGCTTAAAATCATTAGTTGATCTACTAGTTTATTCTTTTGAATGTGTCTGTAGGGGTGGGATATGGATTTTTAAAAATTTATTTGAACTATATTATAAATATATTTTAATTATCAAAGTACATACAATTATAACGTAATAATTATATTTAATTGTTGATGTAGAAAAATTAGTCAAATTTTTGGAGGTCATAATTTTTTATTCATAGTTTTGTTTGAGCTTTTCCTTATGGTAAAATTATCATCTCAAAAAATTTGATGTTTCCATAATCTGCTCTATCCACTTGAGATACTTTAAATATTTTTTAGAGTCTAAATGAGGTCACGTAAGGGTCTGAAATTACAATTTAGTGATTTTTTCAAGGTTTTTATATTGTTAAAAATTATATATTTTTAGGATCATACGTGATTTTTAGTTGAAATTCATCTGATAAGATAATTTGAGTATTTAGGATATTTAAAAAAAAATAGAGATGCACAAGTTTGCATGTGAAACTTACTATAAATAGTAGCTACGAAAAATATTTTTTTTTAGATTTTAATTTTTTTTAATTTTGCATGTCAATTCTAATTTTGAGTTGTGGTTTATTTAAGCATAGTTTGGATTTATAATTATTTCAAGTTATTCAATAAGAATCAATCTTGAGTATTGTTTCAGATCTTGGCCTATTGATAATTGTATTGTCTTGAATATTTTTTGGGTTCATTATCTGGTATCAGAGCATGTTTGAATCTTGGAGTAGTAAATAAATGACAAGAGGATAAGGAGGTATTTTATAGATGAACTAAACTATACAAGAGCTATAGAGGCAAATGGAAAAATTAACCAAGATTATCACTCATCAAAAAAGAAGGCAAGGTGGTGATGGGAAAATCATAGATTGTGAAGAAGAAATTCATCAATAAGAAGAACACTATGAACAACCACCATCGATGTAAGAGAGGATGGTTTGAGATTTAGAGTGAAGAAATGAATGATTAAAGATTGATTTCAGAGATTATTTAGGTAGTTTACAACTAGAGGAATTGCTAAATTGGACCAATAGCATGGAGAAATTCTTCGAGTGGAAGACTATGAGAGAAGTTAAAAAGGTAAAGTTTGCATGCACAAAATTGAAAGGTCATGCAATGATTTGATAGGATCACCTATAAAAAAAGAGACATAAAAAAAGTTAAGAGAATATTAATATGTGGAAAAATATGGAGAAGAAGGTAAGGGAGAAATTTCTTCATGTGGATTATGCACAAACCCTATATAGAAGATTTTATAATTTGAGGCAAAAAGATCACAGTATACAAGAGTATATGGATGAGTTTTATAAGCATTCTATATGAATGGAAAATGATAAAATGGAAGATTAGATGGTTGAAAGGTATGTAAATGGTTTGAGTTTTACTATTTTAGATGAATTAAACATCCATAGAATTCTTTACATGGAGGAGGCTTCCCAATTAGCTTTGAAGGTAGAAGAAAAATAATATAGACATAATTTTAGAAGAACATATCTTGGTCCAAGAAGAGGAAAATCCCCTCCAATAAGGGTATGAGGTTGTTTTAATACCACTAGAAGTGGGATTAATATCAATAAATATGAATCATCACATGTTACAAAAAATCAAGATAAGAATAGGTAAGGGTCTCAATACCAAAAAAGAGGAAAAAGGTGTCATAGAAGATGAGGTTTCGGTGGTGATAGAGGATAGTTTTTTAATCAACTTATACCTTATGTTTTTTATAGATGTGGATAAGAAGGGCACATGTAATTTGAGTGTTTTCACTATCAAGATCAAGAAAGGAGGTAAAAGGATCACCCAAGAGTGAATCTAGCTGAGGTTGAGATAGAAGAGAAAAATATTGAAGTTGCAGCAGCAGATTTTGGAGAGAATCTCATGATGAGAAGCATAATTATCACTCCAAATAAGGAATAAGTGCAGAATAAAGAAGGTGGTGATGTGTGGTTGTGATCAAACATTTTTTGAATAAAATGTACTTCAAGTAGAAATGTATGCAAAGCAATTATAGATGATGGTAGTTGTGAAAATATAGTTTCTAAGGAGATGATAGACAAACTAAATTTATAATGTGAAAAACATCATAATTATTATCTAATTTGATGGTTTAAAAAAAGAAATGAGGTTACAATAGATAAAATGTGTTTAATCAAGTTTTCTATATAAGAAAATTATAATGATGAAATATGGTGTGATGTTATTCTAATGGATGCATGTCATTTGCTATTGGGAAGACCATTGAAATTTGATAAGAAATTAATTCATGATGGATCAAAGGACATGTACACTTTTGGGAAAGGTGGTACAAAGGTAGTTTTGTTACCTCTTAAAAAGGAAGAAAAGGCAAAAAGCATGCTCTCTACTAAATAATTTATCCAAGATATGAAAGTGGCAGGGTGTTATAATGTATTAATATCAAAGAATGAAAACACAAAAAAGGTGTAAATACCAATAGAAACAATAAGAGTGTTTAAATATTATGCATATGTTATGCTTAATGAGTTACCAGATGGTTTACCAGTAAAGAGAGATATTCAACATCATATTGATTTGATTTCAAGATCAGCTCTACCCAATCAAGTAGCTTATAGGATGAGTCCAATAAAAGATGCATAATTAAATAAACAAGTTACTGAATTGTTAAATCAAACTAATAAGGGAGAGTATGAGTCCATGTGCCACACCAGTATTGATAACCCTAAACAAAGATGAAGGATGGATAATGTGTATAGATAGTAGAGAAATTAATAAAATTAGAATTAAATATAGATTTCCTATACCATGTTTAGATGATATGATGGATGTGCTTGCAGGAGAAAAATATTTTACCATGATTGATCTAAAGAGTGGTTATTATTAGATTCAAATTCATGAAGGAGATGAGTATAAAATTGTATTCAACACTAGGGATGGCTTATATGAGTGGATTGTGATGCCATTCAGATTATCTAATGCACCTAACACATTTATGAGGGTGATGAATACAGTGCTATAATAATATATTGGTAAGTTTATGGTTGTTTATTTTGATGATATTTTGATATTCAATAAGTCTAAAGAAGAACACTTAGAACATTTGAGAATGACACTAGATTTGTTAATAAAGGAGAAGTTATATGTAAATTTGAAGAAGTGCAAGTTTATGAAAAATAGTTTGTTGTTTTTGAGATTCATAGTTTCAATAGATGGGGTGAGAATGGATGAATAAAGGATAAAGATAATTATTGAGTGGCCTATTCCAAAAAGCATTATAGAGGTGAGAAGTATCTATGGTTTAGCCATTTTTTATTTAAAAATTATTAAAAATCTTAGTATTATTGTGGCACCAATAACAAATTTTAGGAGAGGGAATAAATTATAATTAACTAGAGAAACCACAAAAAGATTTGAATTTATTAAGAAGAAGATTATAGAAAGACCAATTTTAGTATTACTAGATTTTAACAAAGTTTTTGATGTCGACTGTTATGATTCATTTCTGAAAATTGGTGCTATGTTGAGTCAAGAAGGAAAGCCTCTAGCATATTTCAATGAGAAATTGAATGATGTAATAATAAAGTGTTCTACCTATGATGTTGAACTTTATGCAATTATGCGAGTATTAAGACACTGGAGGCATTATCTGAGGCCTAAGGAGTTTATCCTATTTAGAGATCATGAAGTTTTGATGTATGTGTATACACAAAAGAAGTTAAATAGTATGCATGCAAAGTGGGTATCTTTCTTGTATGGGTATAGTTGTGTGTTGAAGCATAAATCAAGAAAACAAAATCAGGTAGCTAATGCATTGGGCAGGAGAGTAGCATTATTAACTACCATAGTGAGTGAGGTAGTTGGACTTGAAGTTATCAAAGAATTAAATAATACTAATCCATATTTGAGTGAGTTACTTGAGTAGTGTAGGAATCCATTACTTGGTGGGCCAAAAATAAATCATGGTGAGTATATTATAGAATAAGGTTATCTCTTCAAAGGGAAACAATTATGCATTCTAGTTGGGTCTTGACAAGATAATATAATAAGAGAATTACATAGTGAAGGATTAGCTGAACATTTTTGTAAGACACGACAATAGATTTGGTCGAGGAAGTTTTTTTACCAAAGATAAAAAAGAGATGTGGCATGGTATGTTTTTAGATGCAGGATATGTCAAGTGGCTAGAGGACATGCATAAAATAATGGACTATACATACAATTATTGGTTCTAAGAGGACCATGGACAAATTTGAGTATAAATTTTATGTTGGGATTACCAAGCACATAAAGAGATAATGATTCAATTTTTATTATTGTAGACAAATTTTCTAAAATGGTTCATTTCATTGAACATAATAAAAAAATGATGTCACTAGAGTTGCAAATTTATTTTTTAAAGATCTTGTGAGATTGCATGGTGTTCTAAAAACTATTACTTTAGATAGGGACACAATTTCTAAGTTATTTTATAAGGACTTTGTGGAATAATATGGGTACTAAGATACAATTCACTAGTGCATATAACCATCAAATAGATGGATGGATAGAATTTATGAATAGAAGCTTGAGAAATATGTTGAGATGCATAGTGGGAGAGAAGCCCAAACAATGGGACTTAGCTTTACAAGAAGCTACGTTTTCATATAATAGTTCAGTGAATAGATCAATAGAAAAACCACTATTTCAAATTTTCTATGAGAAAAATCCTATAGATATTTTAAATTTGGCACAATTATCAATTGAAGATCAAATTATTGATGATGCAAAAGCATTTGCAGAGCATATGCAGTAGTTGCAAGGAGTAAGAAAAAAGTAATGAGAAATATAAAGCATCAGTAGATATTAGAACAAGAGCTAATGTATTTGAAGGATATTTGGTAATGGTTTACTTGAGGAAAGAAATATTTATAAAAGACACATACAATGAGTTGGGGTACAAGAAAATTGGTCCATGCAAAATTGTAAAAGAATCATTAAAAATGCTTATGAGGTGAGTTTACCATAGAATTTTGATATCTCTCAAGTATTTAATGTTTCATATTTATATGCATTCCATGGAGAAGATGGTGAATGTAATGAAGATGAAGAATTAAATTGGTAATAGCATATTCAAAAGAAGAAGGAACAAATAGTGCATGTTTTGGATATGAAGACAGTGAGCACAATGTAAGGGAATTATAATAGGTATTTGGTAAAGTGGGAAGGATTGTAGAAATAAGACACCACATCGATTACATAATGGGAGATAAATAATATTGACAAATTAAAATGGTAGCATTACAATTAGGGAAACTCGCAGGCACTGAGTTATTTTCAACCAAAAGAGAATGATGCAAAAAAATTAGCCAAACTTCTAGAAGCCATAACTTTTGACCCATAGCTCCGTTTGAGCTCTTCCATGCACCAAAATGACCATCTCCAAAACTTATATTTTTTTGTAATACACTCAATCCACTCAAAGTCATTTTTAATATTTTTTGGAGGCCAAACAAGACCATGTAATAGTCTGAAATTATGATTTAGTAATTTTTTTCAAGGATTTTTATATTTTTAAAAATTGTATATTTTTAGGATTGGACATGAACTTCAGTTGAAAATCATCTAAAATGATAATTTTAGTATTTATGATATTTCGAAAAAAAATTGAGATTCCCATGCTTGCATGCAAAACTTATTATAAATAGTAGCTGCCAAAAATAGTACTTTTTAGATTTTAATTTATTTTTGAATTTTGCATGTCAACTATAATTCAAATTTGAAGCTTTTTTAAACATGGTTTGCATTTGTAATTATTTCAATTCATTTAATATGAACTATTATGAATATTATTTCAGATCTTGACCTATTGCTCACTTTATTATCTCGATAGTTTTTTTATTTCATTAATTGTGGGCATTGCAATGTAATCTTTTAGATATTTACATATTAGTGGCAGCTATATGATGTTTTATTACATTGTATTTAGTGGAAAGGAATTTTTTAAGGTGATAAAATATTATTTATTGAATGATAGTGTGAGAGATAAAATGATTTAAAAAAAATAAAATCACCCATAAAATTAATAAATTTTCTAGGATTCCCGTCAAATGGATTCCTATAACAATCTAACCTCAAAACCATATGCTCACCTGCAGCTCCCAAGGTAACATATAAGTGTCACAAATCTATGTTAGTCCTAAGAATCTTAATATTACACCTATTGGCAACATCTAAACATGTCTCAAGAGAAATAAAATATGATTTGTGGTAGAGACACTACCAAGTGCACACCATGGTTAAAAAATGTGTCACTAAAAATATATGAATTAACTTGAATGCTTATGCCTTGTTTATAACAAGGCAACTCATAATGGATGAATACATCAAATGCATAAATCACAACCAATTTAAGGATATGTTTTTAGTATTAATATGATGCAATAATTTAGCAATATAATTTATTAATGTGTGTTTTAGTAGAGGTCAACAAACCGATTAGTGTCTGAACCGTGAAATAAAAATAATATTAATTATAAAAATTACATGTTAAAACATCGATGAATAAACAAGATCCGTACAAACCACCAGTTAAATAAATTGGATAATATTCTTATAATTTAAAAAAATAAGAGAAGCTAAATGTAAGCCACTCTTAAAAGCTTATTATTAAAATTTGAGAGAGAACAATTATTTTCTAAAATATATACATGTACTACTTTTAAAATAATAATTAAAACATAATACGTATTTTAACAGGTAATGATATATTTTCATAGTAATCGTCTATTTACGTAGTAGACATGTTTTATGTTATTATAATTATTCTAGTCGTCGATTCTCACTTATATTTTCTTTTTCCTTTCCATAAATCACATGATTTTCACACAGTTTTCTCTAAAATTCTTTTAATATAGTTGAGTGGTGTTAAGAAACTCCGTGAAAAGATATTTAAAGCCGTGGGATTTTGTTTTTCTACAACTTGAAAAAAAGGCATTTTCATGAAGTTGGTATGAAAAGACTCGATTATTTTCACCAAAAGGGAAGCGCACTCTCGGTCAATTCAGGGCAGCAATCCCGTGCAGTTAAAACCTTTGAGCCGCCACGTTTGATTTATGGCACGAGGTCATCTGTATCTACCATTATAAGAATGGTTAACCACATCACTCAACTATAGAAGCAATTGCTCTTTTAATCAAAGCAATTGCAATGGCAATGACAATTGGGAGTATTACTTTTGTTGTGCTGCTTTTGATTAGCTTGGCAACAGGTCACCCTGACATTCTGGAAATGAAGAATCCTTTTAGGCGAATTAAGATGTAGAATATTGGTTACCAATCCCAATTCTTCATTTATTGTGGCTGCTTTCGCTGTTTATGAGGTTATTACAGTTATAACATTGACGGGGTCATTTTTATATCTGTGGTTGAACAGCAATCCACAGAGCTATGTTTCATTTGATGATGATAACGTGCTGTGCCGTCCAAGGATTCGATTTGGAAACACTCGATATAAAATTGGTATGAAATGATTCAACTGTATCTATCATAGAATTCATTCTGAACGGTCTCCGCGCATACCAATTTATAAAATCATAGATTGGATTGGACAAGATAGTGTTTGTTTCAAGAGAGAAACCATTTTTACCGGATTGTCAATCAATCCACTGTTTTAATAGTTTGCAAACACGAAGATAACATTACTTTTTATTTTTTTTAAAACTACTTTTTATTTTTTTATTTTTTTGGGGCTGCGTATTATTAAAATGTATGTTGGTTGTCCTAAAATTACAGATTTTGGCATAGCATAAGGGAGAAAATGAAACTCATAAAAAACATAATTTTTAAATAAAATTCAGATTGAAATGAAACACGAAAGATGGAAATTGGGGGAATTATGTAGCATTAGGAATACCCTTATTAAATACATGGAGTGAAAATTGTCAAATGTCATTTTAAAAATATATATTTATTAAATTATATATTAAAAAAAAAAAAAACTTACTTGGAATATTTTAACCATTTTATAAATTTAGGGGAGACGTGAGTATACACTAGTTAAAATAAATTTTTAATATATAATTGATTTCTATTTTTTAATAATTTTTTATAATATTATATTTATTTATTTATTTTTTATTTTATAATAATTAATTATATTGTAAATTTAATAATTATTAATATATATTTTATTTAAATTTGATCAACAAATATATATCATATTTGAATTTGGTCAATAAATTATTTATATATATATTTATTAATTACCACTATTAAAACTTCCTCTATTAATATTTATTTTCAATAACAATTATCATACTTATTGTATTTTTTATATTGTATAATTTGTAACCATATGACATATTCAAATTTGATCAATAATTAATTAAATTTTCAAAAAAAAAAAAATTTACATTTTTACTTTACAACTAAATAAATGTGTAATCCTAAAAATCTAAGGGATGCCACTAATGAAATTTCCCCATAGACATTGACTCTAAACTTTTATATCATGTTGATTGTGACCGCCAAGCTTCACCATTGTCATCCTTCAAACGATTAAATAATGAAAGGAAGCATTACGCTTACCAATGACTATATTGAATAGTTCATTCTCTTATTTAGAGACTCAAAGTTATGTGGAAAATTAAAAAAATGGGATATTATAAAAATTATAGGCATTGATACACTCAGAGTATTGCATAATAAACTAGATTAATTGAATAGAACAAATGAGTAAGGGGAATCACCGATATTCGCAAATACTTCTTTTTTGATCCAATTTCATGAATATTTTATTTTTCAACAATAAAAATGCCGTTGTATTTTAAGACATGCGTGCATGATCAACGCATAAACTACATGTCTTATTTTTAGGCATAGGCGTAGTTTTTCAATTTTATTTTTTTAATAAATGGAGTATTATTTTTAGACTGTTGCATTGCATGTTAGCTTTTATTATTTTTAAATAGGTAGAATATTTTTTATGTTTCTATTTTTAAACTTTAATTTATTTTTAAACTCAGTACTCCATTCCTATAAAAGAAGATGGGTAGTGCTTTATTACATGGAAAACAGATTATTGGAATTCAAGTTTTTCTTGAATCTTGATTTTAGTGTTTCTTTGGATCTTGTTTTCTTGGATCTTGATTCTTTGGATCTTGATTATTTTTGATCTTATAGTTTTATGAGAAACTAGTTATATATTAGATCTATATTAATTTTCAATAGTTCAATATGGTGTTAGCATTTTATAATATTTCATTTCAATTGATACCAGAGTAGGCTATATATATATATATATATATATATATATATATATATATATATAAATATATATAATAGGCAGTAGCTTATCAATTATCTCCAAAATGACAAATAAAAACAAATTTTCATTCCAGCTTCCACTATTTACCAAAGACAACTAAAAATATTAGAGTATAAAGATGAAGACCCTACTATTATTCTAAGATGTCTGGGAATTAGTAGAAGTGGGATACACAGAACCTGCAGATCAGAATGCTTTAAATGTTTTGACAACAAATCAATGAACTCAGTTGAAAGAAGATAAGAGGAAAGATAATTGAGCTTTATTTTCCATCTAATCCACATTGGATATTTTAATTTTTTCCCATATAACTGGTATGACAAAGTCAAAGGATGCATGGGAAGCCCTACAAACTATATATCAAGGTTCTGACAAAGTTAGATTGGTAAGACTTTAAACCTTAAGAAGAGATTTTAAAAATTTAAGGATGAAAGAAGTTGACTCTATTCAATATTTTATTAATAGGACTCAAAATGTTGTGACTCAACTTAGAACGCAAGGGAAAGCAATTACAAAACACAAAATTGTAAAGAAGATATTGAGATCTCTTCTTCCTAAATTTGATTCAATGGTGATAGCCATTGAGTAAAACAAAACTATCACCACATTCAAAGTGACAGAGTTTGTTGGTTCTTTAAAATCTTATGAGGAGCATATGCAACATTCTATGGAGAATTTAGTACAAGATTTTTAGTTTACATTGAATGTTGAAGACAAATCAACAACTCCTTCTTTAGAAATAAATAAGTCTTAAGATGAGCCTTCTAATAATAGAGGACATGGTAGAGGAAGAGGAAGAAGCTATAATAGAGGAAGAGGAAGAGGTAGCAGTTTTGTGGATAGAAGAAGCATCTGGTATAAATATTGTGATCGTTATGGACATTATGAATCTGAGTGTAGAAAGAAGAAATCTGACTTGAACAAGTCAAGAGCCAACTATACTAAAGATTTTTCTAAAGATCCCTAACACTCCACCTTCTTCACATGCAACTTGGTGAAAGAAAAAAAAAAAATTTGTGGTCCTTGGACAGTGGCTGCTCAAATCATATGATAGGTAAAACTAATATCTATGTCAAATTAGATGCATTTGTAAAAAGTCAAGTAAAATTTGGTAATGATAAAGAGGTTGACGTGATGGGAAAATGTACCCTTACTATAAAAACTAAGCAAGGAGAAACTACTTATATTCATGATACACTACATGTGCCCAAATTACAACATAATCTTTTAAATATTGGGTACTTTATAGCAAAAAATTATAAAATTATGTTTGAATACAACTGCTACAAAATATTTGATAAATCTATTAATTATCTTATAACAAGGGTTCCTATGACTGAGAACATGGTATTTCCTCTCACATTGCATTCCACTACTATTCACGCTTTCAAAGTAACCATAGATTATTCATGGTTATGGAATCAATGTTATGGTCATCTAAATTTCCAAGGATTAAATTTACTTCACAATAAGCATATGGTAAGAGGAATTCCACCAATTTATGCAAAAGAAGAAGTTCATTTAGGGTATGCACTTGGCAAACAACATCGAGATATTTTTCTAGTGAACAAATCTTGCAAGGTAAAATCTCCTCTAGAGCTTGTGCGTGATAACATTTGTGGTGCTAGGCAAGAATAATATTTGGGTAAGCATCATTATTTTTTGACATTCATGAATGATTTTTGTCAACACGCATGGATTTATTTTTTGACATTGAAATTTGAAGAGTTTAAATGCTTCAAAAACATTAAAACTATCACTAAAAATTAAAGTAGATATTATCTCAAAATACTCAAAACAGATAGAGGAGGAGAATTCACTTCCAAAGAGCTTTTTTATTTTTGTAAAAAACATGCCATCATGAGACATCTTACTACAACCTATACCCCCCAGCAAAATGGTATTATAGAAATAAAAAACTGTACCATTATAGAAATGACATGAAGTATGTTGCAATCACAAAATCTTTCAAATTATTATTGGGGATAAGCAGTGGAAACAATAGTATACATCTTCAATCAAAGCCCCAAAAAATTAATTCACAACATCATTCCAAAGGAAGCTTGGAGTGGTCACAAACATTCATTGGTTCATCTTCATGTGGTTGGTTGTATTACATATGTTCAAATTCTAGTTCAAAAATGGAAGAACTTGGATGCCAAATCCAAACATTGAATCTTTGTGGGATATTCTAATGCAATTAAAGGATACCGTTTCAATTATCCTGACACAAATAAATGGATTATTAGTCTGTATGTGATTTTTTATGAAGGGGGAGAATGATAATGGAAAAATGGCGCACAACAAATAATACCACCAATAATGATGGACATAAAATTTGGAAGTGTTCCTCCTCTCCCCACAACCTCAAGTGGAAGTTCAAGCCCCAATAATAGCTCAAGTTCAAGCTCTCCAAACTTAGGTTCACCAGGCTCATCTCATAGTTCAAGTCCAAGATCTTCAAGAAAGGTATGAAGTTTAACTAAAATTTATCAGACAAGTAATGTGAGTCCAATTGCTAATTTTGTTTTGCTTACTAAAATTCAAGTTGAACCCTCTATATATGAAGAAGTAATAAAAACAAGTGTTGTAGATTGATGCTATGAATGATGAGATGCAAGAAATTGATTAAAAAAAATTAAATGGGATTTAGTGCAACTTTCAAAAAATAAACAAGTGATTGGTGTCAAATGGATTTATACAGTGAAATATCATGTTAATGGTTCTGTGAAAAGACAGAAGGCAAGATTAGTTGCCAAGGGATTTGTACAAACACCTGGAGTAGATTATTCATAAATATTTGCTCTAGTTGCAAGACTTGATACAATCAAGATTTTATTAGCTATTGTCGCACGACATAAGTGGCCAATATGTATCAGATGGATGTAAGATCAACTTTCTTGAATGGTTATATTGATGAGGAATTCTGTGCGAAACAACCCGTTGGTTATGAAGTTCCAGGAAAAGAACATTTAGTCTACAAGTTGAAAATAACACTTTATGGGTTGAAGCAAGATCCTCATACCTAGTATGCAAGGATTGATAGTTATTTCATGAATAAGGGTTTCAATAAAATCCATTTGAAGCCAACCCTCTATATCCAACATCTTGGTAATGATATTCTCATTGTTTGCCTTTATGTTGATGATCTCATTTATGCAAGTAATATCCCATCTCTCATGGAGAAATTTCAAGCAAAAATGAAACAAGAATTTGAGATGTCGGATCTATGACTCATGCATTATTTTCTTGGACTAGAGGTGCAACAACAACCTGAATGTATATTTATTTCTCAAACCAATTATGTGAGTGATTTATTGAGATGGTTTAGAATGGTGTCATGCACAATAGTTGCAACCCCTATATCCCTTGGTGAAAAACTAACCAAGGAGGATGCAAGTTCCAAAGTAGATGCTACTTTATACATAAGTTTTATAGGGAGTCCCCTGTACCTCACTATAATGAGCCCTAATATTATGTATTGTGTGAGCTTCATCTCTCGGTTCATGCAGGATCCACATGAGTCTCATTGGCATGTTGTAAACAAAATTATAATGTATATGTGTGGTACACAAAAAAATTGTATTCATTACTCTTTCACTAAGAAGTTTGTGCTACTTGGTTACACAGATTTTGATTGTGTTGGTTCACTGAATGATAGAAAATCAACATCTAGTTATCTTTTCTCACTTAGGCCATGAGTTGTCTCATGGATTAGTAAAAAACAAGTAACTATGGCTCTCTCTTCCATAGAAGGAAAGTATATTGCAGCAGCAGTAGTTAGTTGTCAAGCCATATGGATTCAAAGGATTTTGGAAGATCTATAGTTGGTTTAGGGACATCCAACAACTATTTACTATGATAATAGTAGTGCCATTTCAATGACCAAAAATTATATTTTTATGCTAGATCGAAGCACATTGAGATTAGACATCACTTCATATGATATTTGGTTCAAAATGGGATAGTGGAATTATAATTTTGCCCTACATCTGAGCAAGTTGTTGATACCAAAGATTTACCTACAACTAGTTTTATTGCTTTGAGGCATCAATTGGGAGTCATCCCCATTGCTCATGCAGAGGGAGATTGAAGACATGTGTGCATGATCAATGCATGAATTGCATGTCTTTTTTTTAGACATAGGCATAGTTTTTTAGTTTTATTTTTTTAATAAGTGTAGTGTTATTTTTAGACCATTGGATCGCATGTGAGCTTTTATTTTTAAACAAGAAGAATAATTTTTATTTTTGAACTTTAATCTATTATTAAACTTAGTGCTCCATTCCTATAAAAGAAGATGATGGGCAGTGTTTTATTACATGGAATAAAGATTATTAGAATTCAAGTCTTTCTTGAATCTTATTTTTAGTCCTTCTTTGGAACTTTTTTTCTTGGATCTTAATTCTATGGATCTTGATTATTTTTGAGTTTATCATTTTATGAGTCATTGGTTATGTATTTAATCTATATTATTTTTCAATAGTTCAATATAATGTTAGAGCTTTGTATTATTTCATTTCAATATTTTCTAAAAATAACCCACTGTTTACAACACAAAAAATAAAACATACCAATATTATATTGTTAAATTATTACACATTTTATTTTTATTCTTCACATTTATCCTCTTTTAATCTATTCCTTTGTCATACTATAGATAACAGAATTGATATATACATAAATATATTTCCAACAAGTTATACACCTATAAGCCAATACACAATTCTAGACAATTCGATAACTTCTAAAAAAAATGTAAAATACATGTGATATTCATTCCTTTTGTATTTATTCATTGAATTTATAATTATTTTTTAAAGATAACAAGGAGAAATTGGTCATGTCAAATTTGGTGAGCTTCAACACCACCTTTTGAAACTTGATTTCTGAGATCAATGACATCCAAATTTTATTTTACTTGCTCAAAATCATCTTTTAATAATTATTTTATAAAAATATCTACAAATCAATCATTTGACTTACAAGGCTATATTTATTTCATCATTTTAGACCAATTTTATTATAAAATAATATTTTATATCAATACACTTCTTTAATGAAAAATGTGAGTTTTGAATAAACTACAAATATAATTTTTATTATTTTCAATCCTAATTTTTATTTATGTTTTATAATACTCTTCTCATCCAATTTGCTTGGCATATTATTAGTGTTGAAGCTACATACTTAACATCAATTTTAAAAATTTATATAATTCATTGTTTTATAGAAGCCCATAACCTTGTTCTTGAATAAAAATAAAAGTAAAAATTATATCATAATATGCTCTTTTTATTATGAATTTTTCATAACCAACCGTTGTCTATATATGTAATTAAATGAAAATTATCATATATATGATATATAATATATAAAAATCCATGATTTTTAGTGGCATTAATGTATTTAAAATTTCATTTTCATAATTGCAAGTGAGTCTCTTTTAGTGCTTTCATTAATGTAGAGAATAAATTTATATTAGCAGTTAGTAAAATGTTGGAATAAAATATTGGAACTACATTGCCTTTTAATTATTTTTATTTAATTTTTAGTTTACTTTAATTAATATAAATATCGGTTTACTATTGATCATTTTAAATTTTTTCAATAAATTATTTGTGTATTTATTTTGAAGTATAAAAATGTCATTATTTATTTTGTTAACTTCTACATCTACCATATGTTTTATCAATATAAAATTTATCATCTCAAATTCTTTTTTCATTATTAATTTTATATTTTCATTTAAAAAAAATATTTTTTTCGTAAAATTTGAATTATTTATATATAAAAAATAAATATATATTTTTAAAATATCTTTTCACATTAAAATTAATTTTATCTATTATAATTTATTCATTTAAAACTAACACCCATTTAACTCTCATATATTATTATTCATAATATATCAATTCAATAAAACAAATCAAATATGATAAAATCATCATTAATTTATTCCATATTGAATCATTGTTTTTTTAAAACCCTCACCTTCCTTGGCATTGGAGTTGACCTTCGTCTTAAATGAGATGTATACAATCAATGATCAAACTTAATTTATGATTAGGGTGGAGTTATTGTTGGGCATAAATGAAGTTTTATTACATTTATATTAGATCACTTCTACTAATTATAAATTATTTTAATGTTTGAGTTATATAATTTATATGGTTTTGATTACTTAGTATATTCCAAAAAATATATTTTCTTTCTTTGAGATTGATTGATTGATTCATTTTAATGTGTTTGCATTTGTTATGCAACTATATGTGTCACAAATTTATTTTAATTTCACTATGTTTCTTGAAGAATCATAGTTTGAATAATTTTTTTTAAATTATTTATTAGATAAATTTAATATAAATTATTTTATATACTTTCTTTAATATTTTCAACAAAATTTTCATCATTTGTAGTTCTTATTTGTATATTAAAAACACTATTTTTCAATGATACGTAACTTGTTTTAAGTCTTTTTAATTTCATTTTATTTGAAAAAATTAATAAACTCATTAGAAACATACTATCTATATTTATTTATCCTACAAATTTTTAAGATGTATCCACTTAATTTCTATTATAATATTTTGAATTTAAAAGAATTATAAAATCTATTTAATTTTTGTATCAATAAAAATATTTAAGTCTACCCGATTGAAAAAGATAATAAATATCATAAGATACTAAACGTTTTTAATATTATGTGTTTCAATAAATTTTTTTAAAAAAAACATCCAATATAAAATTTTATTGGGAGCTCTCTCTCAACAATTTTCTAATAGAAATGCATCTGTAATTTTTTTTAATAAAACTACATCCTTTACAAATTTTATTACATCATTATGTCATGTACAATCCTTTCACCATGTAATTCTTAAAAAATTAACTCATTTAAATGACTAATCTAAATTTTCAAAATTATAATTAATATTTTAGTATCATTTTAAATACAATTGCACAACAATAATTGATATTATATAATAATTTTGTATATAAAAAAAAAAAAAATTATTCTTCATCATTAACACTTTCATATTTATCTATCATTGTTATTATTTTCAAAATATAATTTTGGTTGAATTGTTCCATCAATTTTTTGAAAAAATCTTTTTTTTTTGGTCATATGATTTTTTCAATTTAATAAAATTAAAAGTAATCAATATGGAATCAAAATTTTCAATTTTCATTTTATTTTGAAAAAATGAAAATTTATATATTTTGTCATTGATCTTTTTCTTCCACTCAAAATCGTATTGATTATATTATTTTTTATAATAAAAATAGATGTTTTATTTATTATACCCTTGATTTCTTCCATGTATACTATTTTTCAATTGTTTATTTTTTATTTTGTATAGTAGTTCGTGGTTGTAATGTAGTACATTTAATTATTAATTTAGAGATGTATATTTTTCCAGCATTCTACTTTATATATGGAACACTAACTTTTTTTTTGAACAATTTATAGAATTATTTTAGTTATTGTATAAAAAAATAATAAATAAAATTTATTATACTTATTTTTGTATTAAAAAAAATATAATTATAAAAAATTAAATATATTTATGGAAATTTAAAGATTGAAAATTTAAATGTTAAATAAAATATTTGAAGTTTTTGACATAAAATGTTAAATAATAATTATATTAACATCATTTATAAATTTCATTCAAATTTATAATAATAAAATTTAGAAAAAAAAAAAATCAATTGTGTATGTTATTCCCAACATAACATTTAAAAAAAATGAATATCCCAAAATCCTTTATAATTTGTTATAAAAATCAAATTCCGACCATAAAAATTTATAAAGATTATTTTCTTAAAATACAGGCAACAATTGAAGTTTTGGTCCTTCCATTTTTACACATTTTTGTTAACTATACCTTTTATTGAACGCACTACTCTAAGCTTTTCATGAATTTATTAAAGTGAAAGGGTTAAGTTCCTCTATGTTATTCAGTATTTCATAATTAGTTTTTTTGGGGGCTACTAACCTCCTTTTGGCTGAGTTGGTGCCAAATTGGCAGGTATGTACGAAAAGTCGCCCAAGAGCTGACATAATCCCGAAGTGGTGTGGTACTCATGTCTAGGTTTTTTTTTTTTTTAATGTTATTTTGGTACAAATCTGCAGGTACCACAACCCAGCACTGTAGTAATAATAGTATAATTTGGGGGAATTTCACACGATCCAAACTGGTCACTTATCTCTCTGATACACACGTGATGTGCACAATCTAGTAACCGATGGCTATGAGATCAAGTGTATTGCTACGAAACTACACTCTTCAGCTTATCAAAAAAATGCTACATAGTTCCGTCCATACTTCCGTGAACTATGAAGACATTAACATCTATACCATCACGATATTCAGATAATGATTTTGAGTGGGGATGTTACTAATTAATATATTATTTGGTGCTCATGAGATTTTGCATGTTAATACTTTCTATGTACATTTGCGAAGATTAATCATATATGAGACGCAAATCCCTGTACTAGGGATAGTTATAACTTTGAATTTGGCCGAAGAAGAATTGAGGATAAGAAAATGGGGGAGCTTCTAAATGTTGCCTTACTTTATGGATGTTTTTTGTGCCATGGGTTCTTTAGAGCATCCCTTCTTTATGTAATGGACTATATGCGATTCTTTTGTGGACTTGGTTTATTCTCAGTTATATTTCCAACACTTCAGGGTGAACATTAAGGAAACATACAATTATTTTCACCCAATCTTGTATTTTTCTATTAATGGAGAGAGGATGAACAAGTTGTC
>JARHVA010002011.1:215000-245000 GCA_037957365.1 Torreya grandis | reverse complement strand
TACATTATTTATTGAAGAGATTAAATTTCTATATGCATCCATTTGATTTATATGTGTGTCAATGTTATTACTTGTACAAAAAGGGGGATCATCATTCCCATCAATGTCTTTTTATTCATCCTTTTCTTCACTCATATTATTTTTTATGATTAGGCTTTTTCAATGTTTCCCTTATTTTCCTCATCCTCCATGGTTTATTCATCTTTCATAGATTCTATTGTATCATCACAAGTATTATATTAGGAACTTTTTTCTTCATGTTATTAAAATTATTTATTATCTTCACTACTAGACACCTTCAACTCTAATAAATTATAATCATCTGAGATATCAATCACAATAATTTTGATGGCTTCTTATTATTTCTATCTATGCTTTCCCTTAATCAATGGGAATGTATTTTTATATATTAGAGGTGGATTAAGAAGTTTTTAAGAAGTTTTATGCTTAGTATGGTGTTTTTAATAGAGGGTGTAGTAATTTTATATCTTTCATGTGCAATAAAATTTAAGCTCAAAATGTTGAGAAATATGAGGTAATAAAATAAATTCCTCCCATGATACATTAGATATTTTAAAACTTTTCACATTCTATATTTTTAAGTTTATGAGATCATGGTGTGATAGGGATACATTATTTCCTTTTTGTATTATATTTCCATTTTTACTAATAAATTAATAAATAATTTATGCAGACTAAGAGGGATATTATGCCTAAGATTACATAAAGGATTAAGGTATTTAATATAATTAATATATTAAATACCATAAAAGGAGATTTAATTAGTAGTGAAGATGGTTAATTTAGTCTATTATTGATGCAATTAGAGTCTCTTGGTCCCTTAGGAATTATATTTAAGTATCTCCCACGTGATGTAAAATATAGAGATTTCTATTCTTATGAATTTTATATCTATCCATTGTTCTCCTTTTGATAATAATCCAATAGTAAAAATATTATATATTAGCAAAAATTCAAACCCTTTCATACTAGAATAATCATCATCATTTAATGTATATAAAAATGGTTTCCTAATTTCTAATTCAAACTGTGAAAATATATATATCAATGTCATCCATATTGAAATTTAGAATATAACAACTATATATATCTTGGCTCTGAAGATAGTGTGACTATATGGTTATAATATAAGCACATAAACTCGCATAATTTTATTAGTTCTTATTTAATTATTTAAAAAAACAAATTTCATAAATCCAAAGTAATTTAATAATGGATTAAATACATAATATGTATTAAAATAATGTTTTTTTTTTGTTAATCATGATGCCTTCTAGGGTTTTCTTTATGAGTAATAAAGTGGTAGTAGTGGTGTCAGAAAATCTATGATAAAATGCAAGTGAAAAGGAAGCCAATAATTTTTTAGGTGATATAACCATCCATAATAATGAGTAGAATATAGTAGAAATAGGGTATTGTAAATGGAGATGTGAAGAAGAAGGCATCAAGGGATGCTCCAAATCCTAAGAATACCACAACATTACATGAAAAAAATATAGGATAAAAGACAAGGGAGAGAGGTAAATTTATGTTGTGGAAGGATACATTAAAATATATAGGGGACCCAAACCCTATATCCATTTTAATCGAGACCCCAAAAGTTAGATGTTGTGTGCTTAGTCATGACCTATGTTGATGGAAGCATTGGCAACAATTGGGAAGAGATAGATTGTAGATATTATACCCACCTATGTTGTGGTGGTTATTATATTTGGATAATTTAATCCTGTATCTAATGTTAAAGATAAGAAAGCTATAACTTTTTATGAGAAGTAAATGGAGGTGATCATCAATAAAGAAGAGTAGATTTATTTGAATGCAATGATTTTTAAGTTTAATGGATTCTATCCTACCCTCCTTGAACTCCATGGATGGATCATGGATAACATTAAATCATTATTAGAAGGTAAGATAAAAATCAAACCTTGTGCTAGATGATTTTTCATAGTAATCTTTTACTCTTCTAAAGATAAACACCTTGATTTCAATATTTACTTTTAGGATTAGGAGGATAAATATATGTTTTTTTGTTAAACCTTGTATCCTGATTTCAACCCCCATAATAAAACTTTTAATTGAAAACCAATTTGGCTACAACTTACAAACCTACATCTTAAAATTTAGGACCATATTGTTTTGAAGGTAATAGATAATTCTATTTGTGAATTTTAGCATGAATATCCCATCCCAAAAAAAATAGGCCATTAAATTTATTGCTAAACCCTACATAATGTTGATGTTACTAAAGAGATTTTGGCTCAAGTGGATATAATTATGGAGAATAAAATATGGGTTATATCTATTGATTAAGAAGGCTTACCTTTTAGATGTCACATATGTTTTCATATAGGTTATTTGATTGATGATTATCCCAACATCAAGATAAATAAAGTAAATACCTAGTGGAAGGATGTTGGTTTATATCATATAATAGTTGAAGTATTTATTGAAAGTGAATATTAAAATTAAGTGTAAAATATGATCCTATAAATCCATGTGGAAATAAATACATGTGGAAAGATAGTGGATAAGGAATCTAAAACGAATACTATAGGTTAATATTGATAAGTTTTGATGGATGCGACTTTATTAATGTATTTAGAAGGTGAAGGCTTATTAGCTAGGGTTACATTATTGAGTTATATACTAGGTGATGATATTGAACTCTCCAGTCCTATCTTACCCAATTTAGGGGAAGGAGGTAAATGGATGATGGTTAGTAACAAAAGGAAAGGAAAAGGAAAGGAGTTGGAACCACTAAATATGACCCTCAAATTGTGAAATGAAAAAGCTATTGAAGGGTCTTAATTATTGTTTTTATTTTCATCATTTTGTCAATATTATTATTCTTCTAATATTTTTGTTGTGTTGGGTTGATTTTTGGTCTTTTTATTGGTATAGGATTTTTCCCACTATTTGATTTTACCTACAGAGTATAATTAGATTACTTAGGTTAATAATAATTTATTAAGACAAATTTACTTTAAGTCATTTTCTAGTTGTGAGTTGAATTAATTACCTTTTTGTGTAACCTAATTCCTCATTCTAAAATGTACCTTCTTATGTAATTTTTGGCTAATGAATGAATGCTCATTAGTGAAAATTTTTATTTTGATTAAAAGATTCTTCCTCTTGTGATTTATTCTTCAAATTTCACTACTCCATATATATTAAGCCCCATGCATTTGACCCTATCTATTTGATCCTTAATTGTATCCCACTTCGACATGATATCTGAACTAAACTGATAGATAAATCCTTTGATTTTTTGTGAGATATTACATTCTTTCTTGTTTCATATTTTCATTGATTTCAATTTTCTTAGACTTGGTGGGGTTTCTCATAAATATACATACTTGGAGTCTCCAATTGAAAAATAAACAACTCCACTTCATTTAGAAGGTGGAAAAACAATGGGAATGACTATAAACATAACCATGTTTCATGATAGTCTATTTTAACCTTTTTTTAGGGTTTCAAGTCTACCTTTTAAATTCTACAAAAAATACATATATCTGGTATCTTTGAGAAAAAACCATTTCTAGGATTATCAACAAACCAAGTGGGTCTCTATAAAATTTTGGATAAGTCATACATAATCCAAATTTTTAGAGGTTTTTCTAGTTTTGTAGAATTTTCACCCCTCATAGGCAGTTTTGATAGTTGATGGACTTTTCTCAATTGAAAAATAAGGCTATAAAGATATTTGGGTAATTTCATTCACTCTTGGAAAAGTATGATACCCATATCATCACCTTGATATATTTTGACCTCTAATTAGAGATTCACCCCTATGCAAGGAGCTATCAAGTTATGAAAATTACACAAGGGCATGTTAGGTTCTGACCATTATATAAACACCTATCAGTTTTCTATGACTTCTCAAACACTTGTTAGATTTTGATGCCTAATCAAAGACCGCATAGGTTATGAAGACTATTTAAACACCTATTGGGTTATGATGTATGCTTAAACACCTTCCAAATTTTGATGCCTAATCAAACACACCCCAATTTTTACCACTTCCCTGAGTAGACATCCATCTCTACCAGCCTTTTTTGCTTGCCTGTGATATTTAAGAGATCATCAAATTAAATATAGTAAAAAATGACACTATTCATTTGAAAATGGAGGCATTTTTTCTTTGTTATGTCACTCCCACATCAATCAAAATTAGGAGGGAGAACACTCACAAAAGGTCTTAATCCCTTGGTTACATGGCATAGTCATATGAAGCAAGCTTAAATTTTAATTCCTACTTGTCTGTGCCTAACCTTAGCACCCAATACAAAAAATTTCACACCAAAATTTTTGTAAAGTGGAGATTGCCCTTGCCATCCAAAACATCAAATGCACATAACATTCAACTTGCTTCTCCTTTTCAAGTGTTATTTTTTTAAAAGTTTGAGATTTTTTAAGCTCTATGCATTGGTAATACTCTCTTTCCTTGTAAATTTGAACCTCTATAGAATTAGGAGGGTTGCATATTCTTACTATTTTATCTCATACTTCCTTTCTATACCATGAATTTGATTTTTATTCTAATTCTTACACGTTCAACTATCATGAGAGGAAAGTTAAAGTTCAAATCATTTTAAGGAATAAAGGCTTGATAAATCACAATGGGTATAAAAAATAATTGACAGCTAAGGTAGAGAAGGTGAAGTGGTATAATAGAAGTGTTGAAGGCTACAATATTCTATGTCTATCTATGTCTCCTAACCTACTATTTCAGATTTAATTTTCTACTACTCCAAATGAAGTATGGACCATATTGGAAAAACACTTTGGGAATTAGGATATAATAAGAGGTAATGAGTTGAATAATGAGCTAATTAGTTTGAGCCCAGGGGATTTTAATGTGGTATAAGACTTCTTCAAAAATTTAAAATAACTAAGGTTATAATTGAAACCATGCATCATTAACATAAATGATGGTCAATTGATTCTTTCCATCCTTTCTAAGTTGGGATCTGACTATTTTATCTTTGTTTTTACCTTCCATGCCACCAAGCATGCCCTTGGATCTACATAGACCATGTCATCCTTATATGAGTTTGTGGATGAATTAAATCTAGAGAAGAATAAGCTCATTCAAATGGGTACACTAAAGTAATCCAAATTACATGCCTTAATTGAGTTTCATGATAAATAGAAGGCTTTAAGCAACAAGGAGATGAAATAGAAAAAAGACCTAGAGAAAACAAAGGGTTATAGATCTAGTGCTAATCCAAAACCATCAAAAGAGTCTTCTTATTCAGATAGGAAACCCAATAAAGAGAAACTAACATGTGTCTACTATAATAAATTTGGGTATGATGAATCTAAATGCATGAACAAGTAAATTTACCATTTGATGAAGAAGATTGAGAAGCATAACATCAGTGTCCTGATTCTTCTAATAAAATTTCATCACCATAAGAATCTTGTAAGGAAAAATATAATAAGAAGGTAAAAGATAAGGTCAAATCACTTATTACAATTTTATCCCAACCTCACACATGGGTTATTGATTATGGTGTATCACACCACATGGATTAATCACAGGACATGTTATCGTCCTTGGATAATTGTTATATGGATTCCATATTGATGGGTAATGATAATTATATAGAAGTTAGTGAGAGTGGATATGTTGAAGTTAATGATAGGACATTTCATAATGTTATATTTGTTTCCCCTTTATCCACCAATCCCCCATCTATTTATCAAATCACTCACATTGGTTCAGGTTATAAATCTGACTTCACACCTAACTCAATGGTTATTATAGAAGTAGATAGTGAATCCATTCTTCCATTTGGGAATATAAATCACCATAAATATATGCTTTCTCACATTTTAGTCTTGATAAATCCTCTATTTCACTACTCACTCATTCAGATGGGATGAGTAAATAATGGCTTGAGCAATCGTCCATCTCAACTATCACTAATAAGAAAAACTCAGTCATCAATACATGTTTTCATGGTTGCCTATTTCATAAACCTAAGCAATATTCCACTTTCATAATTTAATTTTGCTTTAAAATATCATTTTATGAAATAATTTAAAAAATTTACTTACAATCATGAATTCAACAAAATAATTCACAACATTCAACAATAATTTGATGACAGAGTTTAACACAAAGACCTACATCTCTGAGTCTAATATCGGTCAATAAATTAGGAAAAAACATTTAAAAATTAATTACAAACATTTTCAAAACTAAAAATGAACAACTAAAAAGTTGTTCACTGTGAAAAAATAATATAAGTCCCTTTTCAGACATTTTCCCAATTCTAACTCGAGCACCTTCCACAATCTCTGTAAACTCCTATTAGCCTTTAGCTATGCTGCTTAGCTTTTTCATTTGAATTCTTGATTATAAAATGAGCACCAAACCCTTTATATACTACTTGGATTCCCAAGTGTAATGGTTAAGGTATTGTCCTTTTACCCAGAATAGCAAGGGTTTGAGTCTTATGCCAACATTTTTTGTATTTGGCTAAATCCATTATCCCACATTCATGGGTTCTCAAAACATATCATGGTAATGTATTTTAAGGATTTATTAATCCTTATCCATACTTTAGTCTTCATGGGTTATGCCACATTTTGATGTCCATGGTTATGGCATGAATCTTGGGCATGTTGGATTCACATGGGAACTATGTTTTGAGTGAGCACTTCACGTAGAAATTATGTGGTGGAATGTGAGAATATGTAGTGGCTTTGGTTATTTCATAGAAATTATGGGATGCTTTTGGTTATAATGTGGTATAAAATTTAATTAAAATATATAAAATTGCAAAATTTGACCATAGTGAATGGTGACAACCCATGTGGTGGCTTGAGTACCCACCACGTGGACCAATCTCCCTCTACCACTTGTCAACATTCGTCGATGGACCTCTCATTGCTTGTCAACATTCAAAACCTCAAAAAAAAATTTACGTCGATTGCATTTGATTTTCGTTCACCTATCAATGAATCAAAGACAAATTATTGAAACCATAATTTTCTCTCACCTCATGCCATGTGTCATGTTCTTATTGGCCCAAATTTGCCACGTCATCCTATTGACCGAGTTTGATCACAACTTTGATCAGTTATAACTTTCACATACATACTCTATTTCATGAACTATAAATTATGTCAAAAATATCAAGATGAGATATTAACCATGGAACTATTCTCAAATCATTTTCTAATGGTCAATTTCTGTAGTTTGATTAGCTTTGACCTAATTTGACCAATTTGACTGGAACTTTGATTAACTATACAAAGAGCATACGAGCTCTATTTTCCACATTCTACATATCATTAAAAAGGTCTCAATGGATTCTATGAAATGGTGCAACTTTACATATTATTCAAGACATTTTTTTGAGTTGACCTATAGATCAATCCTCCCCACTAAAAAGGTTTTTTGTCCTCAAAAAGCTAGTACTGGACTTGGTACTTTATGTGAGGATATTTTCATAGCTCTAGATCTTGGCTGTAGCTTGAATTATCTCTTGAATGTCAGATACCAACCTAATTATCAGTTGCTTCTAGAGGTACTCTGATGGGTCTTCAAATCTGATACTATGAAAATATTACAAGACATCTAGTGTTATAACAATCATCATTTACAATTGTCTTTTAAGGGTTTTACCTAGCAACATAGTTTACAAACATTGCCCTTCTTGGGTATTTTACAAACACAAAAAAAATGATTACAAACATTGCCTAGAGGATCTTATAAAGCAAATTTATATGCATGCTTGCACACTCATATAGAGTAAAATATATAGCCTATTTTTTGAGTTGTACTTGATGCTTTTCATGATGGCATCTTTTTGTTACCTTGCAATATTCCTAGCTACAACACAGATGCATAAAATAACACTGAATGTAACATCTACCTGTAACATATACTTCCAATGTGCTCACACAAGATATTTTATCCCATCTTTTATAATTCTATATTGATTTTCCTTCTTAGAAAATGTTACTTTTCTCAGAGATAAGTATGGTTTACCTAGGATAATACCACTAAATTGAAGTGGAAAAACATCTAATTAAACTTCATATAAGATGTTGGTAGTAATTTCAATCGGTCATTTACATGTTTTACTTACATGTACATTTTTACCATAATCTATTCTATCTAGAGAATAGGGTTGGAAATGTGGATTAGTTTCCAAATATAGGGCTTCTAAAACATCTTCAGATATCGAATTCCTTTGATAATTCTTATCATAAATAACATCTATCTTAGAATACTTAGCAATTATTCTTTTTCGAAAATGTTTCTTACCTTTCTAGGGTGACAAATTCTAAACTGTCAATTTCTCATTAACTACCGTCTCCCTTGTTGATGTTATCTAAGGTTCTAACTGACTAGATTATATTTGAAGACACTCTATATTTTATTGACTGAAGATGTAGTTGCAACCTTTGCCTGAGGTTGTGGATGATTCTGCTTGTCTTCTTTCAACATTTTCCCATTAGCATTGAAGTAAAATCCTAACTTCATATCTTCCTTAGGTAACTTAATTTTAACAGTTTTCTTAAACTTCCTTTTAGACTCTCTTGTGTATAATAAAAATATACATTTGATTATTTCTTATTTGCATACCTTGATGAATCATTTGAGGATTCTTCATGTAATGTGACTGTCGCATCTTTAGAGAGTACTTCTTCTGTCTGTTCAGGATGTGCTAGCTTATTTCTTGAGTAGTCCTTCAACTCAGCTTCTTGGGACATTTGTCCTTCTCCTCCATATCCTAATCCTTCTCAGAGTGGTCTCTTTGTCACTTGAATAGGCTAGACAATTCCTTGACCATTAATGACAAGGCCTTTTCCTTTGAATCCCATGTTTGCTAATAACTTAGAACCTATTCCCTTCATGTCCTTTTCAAATGACTTTGATAAATGTTTAGGGATAGTATATTTAGTATCCCTAACATTGTCAATATATCCATAATAATTGATTTCATTAATTTCTTCCTTAGAATTTACATCAGAAGATATATCAATAATCAGAGCATTATTTGCTTCTGTATTTACAAAATTATTTTCATTGATAGGATTAACAAGAGTATACAAATTATAATAATCACTGTTATAACCTTAATGTGCCTTTGTATTCTGAATTGTCCCAAATTAAATCTTGTAGGTATGATTTATCATCAGTTAGATTCCCTAACCTGATGTAGTGTCTCTGGCATACTATGATATCAGATAATAATTACCTAGTGTTATCTCCTTAACTTATCTTGGAACTATATAAAGAGTTACTTTATCAAATAATATCCCTTTGATGCCAAAATATAGAATGACATAATGAGTTGCATGTACTCATATTATGCCATCATCTCCTCTGACTATCTTAGTGTGAGGTAATATAAGAGTCCTTAGCTAAAAACATCATACAAGGCCTTCAATAATATAATTGTCTCTAGAACTCTAGATAAAATAGATCTACATGAACTTTATTTCAACAATGGTAGTGCAATTCTATCGTTGACTTTCCTCAGAGCATAGCATAATACCTAATACTTCTATTGGCAACAATTGTCACATTAGAGACTCTAGAATTGCTTAATGAGGTATTGTTGTTTAGATTTATTGATCACTACTAGACATCATTGGAATCTTTCCTCTTTCCTCATTTCACCTTTTAAACCATATTAGATCCTAAGTGTGGTGTAGGATACAACATTACTCAGTAATATGTCCTCACGAAGCACAATGTCCACAAATCTCTAAATCTCCACTCATCCTCTTCTTCTATCAACATTCTTGTTCTAGTTCTACTCATAGTGCATCAATGCTCTATTGAACCCTCTCGATCTACTACCCCTATCATTGCTTTGTTGCTTGTTGATTTTGCTCTTGGGCTTGTAGGAATTGCATTGTCGTAGTGATAATGAAATTCAGTAGTAACTGAATCTAAGCTAGCATTGGATCCATTACTCTACAATAATTGATTTTGGTTAAATAAAAAAATCACAAATTCACTTGAAAATTTATTTCTGATATCAGACTTGACTTTTTAGAATAATGTTTACACAAAGGTTAGCCTAGCACACTAACATATCTGATACCAAACTGATCTGTAAACTTAAGCAATATTATGCTTGCATAATTTAATTTTACTTTAAAATATCATTTTATGAAATAATTTCAAAAAATGACTTAAAATCATGAATTTAACAAAACATTTCACAACATTCAACAATAATTTGATAACAAAGTTCAGCACGAAGTCATACTTCTCTGGGTCTGATATCGACTGATAAATTAGGAAAATGTTTAAAAAGTATTTTAAAACATTTCTAAAATGAGAAATGAACAACTAAAAAAATTTTCATTAGGAAAAAAATATTATAAGTCTCTTTTCAGACATTTTCCCAATTCTAACCCGACCACCTTCCACAAGCTTTACAAACTCCTATTAGCGCTATGCTACTTATCTTTTTCGTTTGAATGCTTGATTATAAAATGAGCCAAGATCCCTTTATATACTACTTAGATTCCTAGGTACAACATTTAAGCTATTATATTTTTATCCCAGATGCTAATGGTTCGAGGCTTATGCCAACATTTTTGGTATTTGGCTAAATCCATTATCCCACATTCGTGGGTTCTTGAAACTTATAATGGTAATGTATTTTAAGGATTTATTAAGCCTTATCTACACCTTAGTCTTTGTGGCTTAGGACACATTTATATGTCCATGGTTATTGCATGAATCTTGGGCATGTTTGATTCATGTGGGAACTATGCGGTGAGTGGGGTACTTCACGTGCAAATTATGTGGTGGAATGTGGGAATATGTAGTGGCTTTGGTTATTTCATGGAAATTATGGGATGTTTGTGGTTAGAATGTGGCATGAAATTTTATTAAAATATATAAAATTTCAAAATTTGACCATAGTGAATGGTGACAAGCCACATGGTGGCTTGAGGACCCACCACGTGGACCAATCTCCCTCTGTCACTTGTTGACATTCATCGATTCACCTTTAGTTGCTTGTCAACATTAAAAACCTCAAAAAAATTTACACCGGTTGCATTTGATTTACATTTTCCTATCAATGAGTCAAATAAAAATTATTGAAACCACAATTGTCTCACACCTCATGCCATGTGTCATGTTCTTACTGGCCCATATTTGTCATGTCATCTTGTTGACCAAGTTTGACCACAACTTTGATCAGTTATAACTTTCGCATACAGATTTCATTTTGTGAACTGTAAATTATGCCAAAAATCTCATGATGATCTCTTCACCATGGAAATATTATTATATCATTGTATAATGGCCAATTTCTACATTTTGACCAACTTTGACTTGATTTGACCAATTTGATTAGAACTTTTACTAATTTCACAAGGAGCATACGATATCCATTTTTGACATTCTACATACCATTAGAAAGGTCTCAATGTGCTCTACATAGTTTTTGAGGTTTTCATCTTCTTTAAGACATTTTATGAGTTGATTTCTAGATCATTACTACAAGTCAAATTTTATGGTGGAGTTTTCTAGAGTTACATACTTGGTAAGCATCCTAAGGAGAAGTATGACAAGGGAAAATCATGAAGAGTTGAAAAATATTAGAGATTATCCATAGTGACATTGCGATCACATTTATAAAATCCTCATTCAATGGGACTAAATGTGTGCTTACTTTCATTTATGAATTTTCAAGGTATAGTTCAGTGTATTTACTTAAGTAGAAATTAGAGGTGTTTGATCATTTTTAGGACTTCAAGACACTTATTAAAAAATGGTCAAGTAAATACATGAATATTTTTCACACCAATAATGGTGGTGAATATCTTAGTAATTATTTTGATAAATTATATACATTGTATGGGATTAAACTATAATGTATATTTCTATATAGTCCTTAGTATAATGGTGTTGTAGAGTGTAATAATAGTTCCTTGAATGAAATGGTCAATTGTATGCTACGCTCCAAGTATCTTACACCTTAATATTGGGCTAAGGCCATAAACTATGGGTGTTATATCCATAATTATGTTCCTCATAAAGCATTGAAGGGAGACACTTTTGTTTAAGATTGTAGTGGTTAAAAACCCACAATGAAGAACTTTTGAGTGTTTTAATATCTTACTATGGATTGCTTTATGAAGAAGAAACATGAGACAATGGAACCTCAGATCTAGCCTTGTATCTTCATTGGATATCCTAAGAGTGTTAACAGATACATTATTTTTCATCCCACCAATCATGATTTTTTAATTAAGAGTGTTATATTTCAAAAAGGTCCTCAAGACTCCATACATGACACTCATCCCTCTTCCTTGGACACACTAAGATTTGATGATAGTTATTATGATTTAGATCTACCTGAGCAAATTCTTAATGATCTAGATTATTCTTCTAATTATGGTGATGATAGTAGTGATTAGGTTTCACCTCCTCCTTATCCTATAATATCCTCAAAAGATGAGTAATATCCTCCTAAATATTTAAGCTCTTGTACTCTCTTCTCTATATACACACTTCAAAGTATTAATTAGTGGTTTAGAGATCCATCAGACACTAAGTGAACCCATTCAAAATGTTAGAATTCCCCACATGATTTCATTTCATATGCTTCCAATATGCAATAATTTATTACCATTTAAGAGGAATATGGTTTCTTATTGAGAAACAAGACTTTGGATTTAGTCTATCTTCCTTAGGAAATAAAACATGGTTGATGTAGGTGGATCTACCAAACATAATTTTTAGTAGATGCATCCATAAAAATGTTAAAAGAACATTTGGTATCAAAGTTTTTTTTTGAGGTCATTTACATGGATTATACCAAGACATTCACCCTAGTTTCTTAAATGAACTCAATCCATCTCACTCTTACCATTACCATAACATAACACTGGTATGTTCATCAAATGGATGTGAAAAATTATTTTATTCATGATGACCTCAAATAGTAAATATACATGGATAAATCACAAGAATTTATGTAATACTCCTCCTTAGTTTGAAAAATCTCAAAATATATCTATCACCTCAAAAAAGCTCCTTGACCTTAGTATGCCAACATGGACTCTTTCCCTATCTTAGTTGGGTTCACCATATGCCATTCCAATTCAAATAACTACATTTTATAGTCATATGATTCCTTATTAATTTTAGTTCTCTACATGGATGACCTCTTTATCATATGGAGTTATTAATCCACCATCATAGTAGTGAGAAATTCTTTGTCTAATATGTTTTCAATGACTGACATGGGATCCTTGCATTACTTCCTTGGGATTGAAATTTCTCAGTATAACTCTGGGATCACTCTTTCACAATCGAAGTATGATCTAGATTTAATTTCATGGTTTAACATGGATGACTATAAGCCAAATTTGACTCCTTTTCTTTCTGGAGTGAATCTTGAGGCTAATTTTCCATCTCATTTGGTTTATGCCACTTCGTATCAACAAATTATTGGTAGTCTCATCTACCTTATGTACACTATACTTGATATTTCATATATAGTGGACATGGTCTCTATATTTATATAGGAACCACATTAGTTATACTAGAAAATCTATGTGGATTCTCTAATACATTTAGCGTCCTCATAGTTTTGGGATTCACTATGGAACACGCATCAATATTGACCTAATTATTTTTATAGATCTAGATTGGACTAGTAATATTCATAATCATAAGTGTGATTTAGGCTACAATTTATCCCTCAATTTAGGTCTGATTAGTTGGTAAAGGAAGAATCAAAATGATATTACTTTATCTTGTATTAAGGAAGAATAAATAGGAATTATTAATGCTACCATTGAAGCTATTTGGATTTAGAAGATTCTCACTAAATTCGGCATCTAGTTTAGATGGCTGACAATCATCTTCTATGATAACCAAAACATAATTTATATCTCTAAAAATTTGGTCCTCCATAAAAAAATAAATAACATATAGTTTCACATGCATTTCATTTGGGATCTAATCCATTATCAAGTCATAATCTCCACTACATCTATAAAACATAGCAAATTATTGATATATTCACTAAATCCTTCAATAAAAGTAGTATCATCATTTGTGGGATCCTCTTTGGGATCAGGAAGTTTTATCTTATTCCTCCTCTGGGGGATCATCTCTATGTACTTGGGTTTCTCATGATAGCTTTGTGATGGGACACCATTTTTTTACCCACCTAATCTATGCTTACTAAGTGGGTGAAGGAAGGAGGGTAGGTGAGGGTTTATGTAGGAATTTGTGTAGTATGTGGTTTTACCCACACATTATAATTATCTTGCTTAGGTTAATAATAGTTCATAAAGATAAAATTACTTTAAGTCATTTTTTAATTTTCTGAGTTTAGTTAGTTACATTTTTGGGTGACCTAATTCCTCACTATATAATCTACATTCCTATGTACTTTTTAGCTAATAAGTGAATGAATTGTCATTAATGCAACCTTTTCTTAAGAAGACAATCTTATTTCTCTTGTGAAATTTTCTTCAATTTTTACTAATCTATATAGATTTAACCTCATGCATTTGACCATGTCTTGTTAATCCTCGATTATATCCCATGCTAAATTTTTTTTGTAGTCAGTATTGTATTTTATGTTTTTTGATGACCATGCTATTTTTTTTTTGTAAAGGTTAGTTCCCTTATTTAAAACCCATATTTATCATTAATTAAAAAATTAATGAATGAAGTTTTAGTCATAAGGATTAAATAATATTTTAGGAAACTATTTTAGAACTTTTCTATAGGTTTGTGGAATTGATTCTTGATGGTACATTGAATGTTTATTTGTCATCCTTTTTAATATAATGATGTGGGTGTCATTTATCATTTTTATATTTAGAAGGTATTAACCTAATTCCAATTTAATCTTAATGTTTTAAAATAATCTAAATTAAAATAAATAAGTGAAATTTATTTCCTTGCTCCCCTACAACAAATGTTGACACATATCCTCAAGTGGTGTTCAGTGTTGTATTTTAGAATGGGTTGTGATGCATGAATCTATTGGGATGTGATGGTAATGATTTGAAAAAGGTAGTTTGAAAAGACAATATTGTGCCGTCATATAAATTTATTTGGGATATGTGATGCAAATTAGGATGGCATAACTTGGAGTAAACATAACATGAAATTTGAGATAGACCATAAAATTTAGAAAAGTAAAATATAGATAATATTGGACATATATTAGGTAATGGATGTACCACATATAAATTAAGTGAAATTTCACAAATTTGGGGGATAAAAAGGAGCTACATGTAGACATGATTTTCCTAAAATTTAGAAAATTGAATTTATATATATAATTTGAAATAGATATATTCAAAATTTGAAGATAATATAAGAACATGCATTGTATCAACTCAAGTCTAGTATCCAAAACACTAATTTATTTTAAAAATTATTATGTATAAGTAGATCAAACACATAAAATTTAAATAGGAACTCTTATTTTTTCAATAAAACTGAGTGGATAGATGGCCATGTGGCCAATCATTTTTTTATCAGCATTTAATATTTTTTCAAATTCTTGGTGAATATTTAGATAATATCTTCTAATTTGTGACCTTTATTTTTTGAATCAATTAATATTGTTTAATATTAATTTTTTATTTAAATAGAACTTGAAAACTATCAGAAATTTGATAGCTAACCATGTGGCCCTGCTAACTAGCTCAAAAAAATAAAAATTGTTTTTTTTTTAATGTTTTAAGAATTAGGCCTAGTTTATGACTATATATATTTTTTGACTTGGATGTATTACAAAAAAATTAAATGAACATCTATAGGCATGTATATTTAAATCATGTGAAATCTTAACAATGTTATAGTTAGAAATAAACATAAATTGTAACCTTAAAATAGTCTAAAATTTATAAAATCATATATTTGAATAGAGGAAAACAAGCTCATCATCATCATCATCATCATCATAATTTTTTGAATAATTTTATTAAAATTCCTAGTGTATTTATTTATCGAAGTTTAAATTTGTTATTTTACATCAAATATATCATACTTGGTTATAGATTTATAGTTCCAAGCCTTTGGATTGGGATCGATGACATTTCCAAGAACAAAAACTTAGGTTTTAAAATCAAACCTATAACACATACATGTTATGTTATAGCACATACATGTTATGATAATGATACATATTAAACCATAATGGGTATGAATTATACCATAATGTGTACATGTTATAATAAACTATATGTATTATACCATAACATGTATGTGTTATTGTTATTATAGATATAAAATAACTTTTAAACTTACTTTTTTACCCAATTTGATAAATTTGTCTTCATAGACATTCTTTTTTCACTTCTACAGTACTTACAAGCTGTGAACAAGAGTTAACAAGTGTGTTTTTGTGTGCCACCTTTTAAAATAATTATCCAATGGGTAATAGATCACATTTGATAAAAATAAAGAATTTAATGAAAAAACACTAGAGAAAATATAATAAATGAGAAACAAAAGAAGGTACGTATGTAAGCACTTCTTTTAAAACAAGGTAGCTAAACTATCTCTAATGAGACAAATGTCATAGACAATGATGTAATTGATAATAATGAATTAAATAATGATGAAATTGAAAATAATAAATTAAATAATTATTTAATTCACAATACTAAATTGATTAATGATGAAATTGACAAAAATGAATTAGATAATATTGTAAGCTCACATTCAAAGTATAGTATTTTGATTTTGTTGATGATGACTATATGCATTATGTCGTACCCCCCAACAATGAAGAAATTTTCATGGAAATAAATAATGATGAAATTAGATATGAATATAAATTCATTGAAGCATATAATAAGAAATGTAAAAATGAATAAAATGTCATCCCACCACTAATCATTAAAAATAATGATGATTTTCAAACTCTCTCTCAACAAGTTCCACCAGTAACAACACCTCCAATAATTGTGCATAAAAAAGGTAAGTACTTAATTGAATTCGACAAAAATATTTTGAAACAAATGCCTAGAAAATGCTTGATTAAAATTCAATAACACTAGCTTCAAAAATTTAGGATAGTTTATTTCATAATTTGATTCATGATACTAAAAAATGTCGATTATTTATTTCATTGATGAAATTGATTAAGATGAGACCTACCATGTACACATTATGGATAAGAACATCTACTATGGATGATGAAAATATAGAAATAGTTGATAAATTACATGATGAATGCTATATTATAGGCACTAAATCACATAATAAATATTATAATGTTGTCTAGCATATAATCACAACTTGTATAGTAAGTAGTCATATAGGGAAAAAAATTGATTTCATAAACAAGATGAACACATGATATAAATAAAATAAATTAATGAAATAAATTTAAAATTTCAAAATACCTAATCAACCCAATACCAATGAGATATAGGTATTCTCTGATAGACTTCCACAAAAGGACAAGGCTATATTCTATTCTCTCAAAGAGTTACTTGCACAATTTCGAAAGGACAATACTAGACTTTCACCTAATGCAAGAGATATAGTCAAAACAAGAGTTGGTTCTCATAATTGTGAACCACATTCAAAACATTTCTTGCATATGACTCTAACATAATTATATTTTATGTTTTTAGAAAAAATCAAAAAAATTCTATTATTCAAAGAAATTTTTAGATGGTCAAACTTTTTATGTAAAAATAAATCACACATGCACCACTTGTTATTATAGGTGACATAGTGAGTTTATAATACACTGTAATGTTTTATTCTATATTTTGTACATTTTAAACTAACAATATTATTTAGGAGTATAACTTCCTCCAAAATAAGCCATGAAATTTATTCAAACCATTTTTTTTGAAAGATTGAATGGATAGTTCTTTTATAACTAAGCATGTCTAGATGGAAATTGCAGGATTTGTGGTGGATTTAAAAAACTAAAAAAATATATTCATGAAGATGAAATAAGTGAAATTGGACAATAGTTAGTTATTTTTATCAAATACAAATATGTGACTTATCAAGTAAAAAATTGTAAAAAATATAAAAGGTGTGAGCTTGTTACAGAATAAATACTCGTTTTAGAGTTTGAAATAAAATTTAGGGAGAAAATTATTTATGAATATGAAAGGTACGCACATAGGGATATATGGTTGGATGAACATTTTTGTGTAATCAAGGACACATTACCACTTGGTTTGATTGTTTTAGTAAAGTTGACTTTGTTGAAAATTGCACATTCAAACCATAAATGTATGTTCAATCACAATATTACAACTCATCACAAGTTGCCATATTCATGTATATAGCATTCATACATGCATCTAAAAGTATTGATCAAGATTAAAAAATATTAAGCGCATCTTATTTCCACATCAGTAATGACTAATCACATTAAATAAAGTATGTGCATAGTTGGTTTGAGAAGTTCTATGGATGGTTGACTGAGAGGAACAATCATTTCAATCAACATAAGTTTATTCAAATAATTATACCTCATAATTCAAGAATGTACAAAATTTTTATTGCTTGACAAAGATACATGTTACCACTAGTGTTTAACATATTTGTATTTTCAATGAGTCTAGTCATGGAAAAAGGGAGCATGACGGTGTTGGAGTACATGTAAAAAGATCCATTATAAGGGAGGAGTTAAAATTGGATGAGGGTGTTAATTTGATTTAAAGGTAAAGAATGGATGAATGGTGTAATTAGACCAAGTGCCATGATTCTCATCCAAATTCTAATGTTTGTATATATTTTAGGTTAATGGAGGAAGAAAACTTAGCAAAGTATGAGGATGATCTGATGGGTTCAGGTGAGCTCCAATCATTTCATAGCTCAGATGCAGGTTCTTGGACTATTCATAGCAGACATTTGGCATGTTTTTGTTTTGCATGCATTGACTTTATTTTTAATGAGTTTGGATGGGATAATAGTTGGTTCCATTTATGTAAATAATGGATGTGTAAGATCAAATCTTGTAAACATGGACTATGATGATGAAGGCATTGTTTCCTCCTTGAATATAAAACATTACATTTATATTATTCTTTTTCTATAAAAATTAATTATAAGATTCTAAATTTGTAAATATATCTTAAATTTGATGTGACATTTATATAAAAGATACATGCATCCATGTAGTGGCCAATGACTACAAACCAAATATGTCTTATAAAAACTCTTCACTTAATACTATATCATTCAACCCCTCAAAACCACCAATGTTGTGACATTTATAAGGTATAGTACATATATCTCCATAAGATATATAAGGATAGGGTAGAGTACACACATTAGGTTTTGTATCTATCAATCATTAAAAGGCTATTCATATGTTGAATGGATGTATTAGTAAATGTACTAAGTGCATGCAATCTATCAATATCTATGACCTCTTTCATCACAGAGGGGATCTCTGTCCGAAGTGGGTTTTGGGTAGGGATCCTTATAGGTTGATTAGGCGCATAATGTGTATCTGGTTAATCTTTAAAGTATATTTTTCCTCAAACGTGAAGCTCACCATAATCAAAATAATTTAGAATATCATTGACAATAAACTCACAATAGATTTTCCTCAAAAAATAATGTGGGACCTCATAGTTGTTACATGGTGGATAATCAAACACAATCCACTATTGGTCCTATAAAATTTCTTTGATCAAATTATGTTGGCACCTATGGATTTGGAAATTTTTGTCACTTACAAGAAATGGTGCATTGGTGGTTGGGTCAATGAATAACACACAAATGACCACTTTTGATATTTATTTATTTTTGACCTAATGTGTTAACAATTTATCAGCATAATAAGCCCTAAAATTATCTTGATATTATTCCCATCTTTTAGTTTGACTTATAGAGTCAACCTGACCCAATACTGATGATAGTTTATTGGCTAGATAGGTGTGGTGGGTTTTAGTAGATGTGGGATCCCTCATTCTCCTAATTACTTGCTCAATTTTAATTTTGTTGTTCACAATGTATGAAGCAATATTTTCTTGGCTGCCTGGGGGATCTTGTGTAATTGTATGAGGATTAAGTGAAGGGTTAGCTAGAGTATTAGTATGTTTAGATGAAGGTTAGGATAGAGGATTAGGAGGGTTAGGCGGAGGTTTAACCACAAGATTAGCAAGGTTTGGTGGATGGTTAGGAGGATAGCTATGGTCTCTTTTAGTGGATTGGTTTGTTTCAAAAATATAATTTAGAAATTAAATAATGTTTTAAAACTTTGTAAAATACAAGGTTAATAGGTGTAGTTTCATATCAATTACATTTCTATATGGTGCCATTATGGATTTTGGGATGTGTTGAGGTTTCCAATGGACTTCTAGTGAGTTTTAAGGTCTTTGGAAGAAAAATGTGATCAGAGAATAATGCTTGTGAGTTAGAAAATGTTAAGTGGAGCATTTGGCTATGTTATTTTAAAAAAATCCAAAATAGGTAACATATACATATTATAATAATGTGTATGCATTACCATAACATGTACGCATTATGAATTGATAGTTTATTAGCCACAATGTTAATAATGTCTATGTGTTATAGGGTAATTAAATGTAATTATCCCCAAATCCATGCACATACAATTAAATATTATAATAACATATCTAAAATGGAAGACAAAAACTAATAAAATACTAATATAATTATCTAAATTGAAACACATTGGTTTAGAAATATTTAGCTATAATAAAGGCATGTGCGGTAGAATGTGTATGAAATGGCACAATTTAGTCATGTATAGAATAAAAATGGGAATAAAATTTAATAATTGGTGTATAATATTTAATATAGTTTATATCTAAATAATAGTTTATTTTGTGAAATCATCTTTTGTAAGATCGGGAGCTACCTCAATTCTTATAAAAACATTTGATATTTTTTTGTGGGGGAATGTTTAGCTAATTATATTAGAAAATAAAAATCCAAAATGATAAGAAAATAGTCATTTTTTACTTGATAAAAATGAGATTTCTATATTTACATTATGTTCAAAAGGGGAAAAAAATAATTTCATATAGAAAGGCAAAAATATCAGATAACAAACTGGTGTAATGGTTGCAAGCATCAAATTTAAATTGGTGGATACAAAATGAATATGATAATAGTGGAAATGGGTATAGATTTAAAAACTATATATTATATGATGAGACAGTACATAAAAACATAAAATTTTAAAAACATGAAGATATATCCCAAAAATAGACATGGATAATCTATTTTAGAGTTAGTTTGTGTCAAAAACATGAATGATGAAGAACATAGAATTGTACCTATTGATAAAACATCTTTAGGGAGTATTGTGTTTCTATAACTTTTCTAGGTCCAAATCCATACAATTTTTAGGTTAGATGCATCAAAGGTAGATGAACCTATATATTGTTGTCATAGACACTAAATAAAAATTTTATATCACCTAAATCTTGTATACCTATACATATACCAGGAACTCATAAATAAACTTACAAAAAATCACTCAATGAAGCATTCAAGTGAGAAAACTTTCCTTATTCATCCTTATTTACATATCATTCAAAGTAGCAAATCCTTGCAGGTCTAAATAACTAAAGAAGCACCCCATGAGTCATATTTTTGTATTTACAAGTTAGGTCACTATATGAACTTTATTATCACAGATTTCATCCTTATGAACACAAACAGAAACATGTAGGGATGAAATACTTATTTATGTGGCCCTATTCAAAGTATTGGATATGTAGGCAATGCCCATTGATGGTAGTGTTCTTGGGGTAGATTGAAACCATGTTCCCACTAATAAATTTTTCCCATGGTCACTTCAAAAGTGAGTAATCTATGGTTTTGATCATTTTACAAATATCAGTAACATGTTCAAAGAATCTATATACACCTAAATAAAGGTGACATAGAACCTAGAAGGCTCTAGTTGATCACATTATGAGCTAGTCACTACTATGTACTAGATACATGTGTTTGATTAAAACAGTAATTGATCACATTCTAATACATTCACTATTTTATATTAGACACATAATTCTAGTTAGACACCAACATAGACATAACTCTCAAAATTTGACACAAGCATTTGAGGCCACATAGTGAAAAATTACAAAATCTAATGACTCTTCCAATACCGTGATCCACTCCACTTATATCTAGTTCAAAAATAGATATACATGAAAAAAATAAAATATTTAAGCACTCTTATTATCAATTCATTTTAATTTCAATGAATAGTTATCCTTTTTTATTGTTGGCATATATCATCATTACAATTTTTTAATATTGTTTATCTGAGTTTGAAAACTAATTAACTTGTTATATATATGTTTATCACCCTTGTACTTATTAGTTTATATATTATTTACCTTAGATACCCTCATATATAAATTCTGAATTAAACATATGGTGAACTTGACCTCTAACCTCAAAACCCTAGCACTGACCTGGGGTTTCCTCTTTTTTATGGCTATATTTTTTTCAAATTCTATGTTTTCCATTTATAAAAAATGGAAAATGTTAATCATGGAAATCAATTTCAAATGGAATATAAATAATCATTATTTACTCATCTCAATAAAAATAAGGGCTTAATGGATGCATTTTTTATGTTACAGCAAAAGAAATCACTAAGCATGCTAAGGTTAAGGATACCTCACCTAATGATGGTGAATTCGTAGGTGGTACCCAATTATTGGCTTCAATCTCTATATAAAATCAAAATATGGGTACACATTGTTTGGTGACTTCTCAAACATCAAATATAAGTAATCATAATGTGCAATATCTTATCTAGACTATAAAACTTTTTCAAACTAAAGTTATAAATATTGAAAAAAGTACTATGAAGTCACCTTATGGTATTGATTTATAAGAGGTTTCTCATAAGCCTCTTACACCTTAAATATGTTTTTACCTATTACCAATTGCTTTTGTTATGTTAATGTTTACATTGTATGATGAAAAGGGTGATATTGAAAAACATCTTTGATCTTTATATGCATCATGTCTTGATTATGCCTCCAATGATAAAATTTTGACTAAACTATTTCTAGGGAGTCTCAAGGACTATGCTCTAATTTGGTTCTATTACTACTCATATAATATTTAAAATCATTGCAACCTCTTTTGGATCAGCTCCTCACACTCTTCTCTATCATAATTTATGAAAAGGTTTCTTATTCCCAAATTGGAAAGAACAAATAACGAACCAATTAACCTATTAATGAATATATCTTGAGGTACAAGAAAATTTTGGATAAAAGGACTAATCTAATATCAGATAAAGAGATTTAAGACATATTCAATTAAAGTTTTATTACCCCATTACATGAGTCCATTATTTTATAAAATTTTAAATCTTCTGATGACTTATGTCATATTGTTGAAGACTAAAATGAAAATTATCTCATTGAGTGAACATAAGTACATAGAAAACACACCAACTACATCACATACTAAGTTTATTATCAAACCAAGTTACAAAGCAAAACATATAAAAATTTAAAATGAAATAACTAATATGGTTAATTTAGTGTCAACAAAACCTAATTGACTTGTTTTATTCAATTCACCAATGAGATAATTTTCATGCTTACCCAAGTATACATCTTTACTACTTCTAAGGATTATTAAGTACAACATCATATCTCTCCCTCATCTTATTGATATTGATATGATTTTACCTCTATAAAATTTATATCATATAATTGCCTATTGAGACTATCACTAAGGTCCTAGGTATTCTATGAATAGATGGTTTACTTTGAATCATAAGATACAATACTTTATTCATGACCTAAAATTCAATTTTTATGATCCTCAAAGGAACTACGTTCACAACATGGTTATCATCAGAATCAAAAAATATTTAAATACATTATGGAAGATGATTCTAAAAATGAGATAAAAGTTTAAAATGGAATAAAAGAAACATCCTTTTGAACCACATTATGGGAACACATCAAATGGTATTATTCGTACTTATACATCAAATAAACCTCCCAAAATTTAAAGACCTTATATTACTTTTTATGATAGTAATATTGTGCATGATGATTCAGATCTTCATTCATTATTCATTTGAGCATAAATTGATCACCATCCATATACAATGTTATGATTCATAATGGTGCTATAGATAATGTTTGAACCAAGAATTTAATTACACATTTGGTATATAAACATTATAATTTACTCTATTTGACAAAATTTGGTTAGATCATTCGATTGAACCTCATAAAAAGTCCTTGGTGAGATTGACTTACCTTTATAGGTTATCCCAACACATATGGTCACTACATTCTAAATTATATCATACATGAGAGTATTTTATATATTATTCAGATGGCTTTGCATACATGAACCCTAAATAGTACCCTCTATAGTACATGGGTGTGTTAAATAAATTCATGCCAATAATGTAATTATAGTTTCTATAATTTCATATGAACATCCACTCAAACAAGAGAATCGTGTACCAAGCTATTTACTTATTAAACCTACTAAGGTTTGTAATCCACAAAATGGTAATAAATAGTTAATTCTATTTCATAGGCGACCAATACTTGAGAGACCATTGCGTCATAAATATACATTGGATTCCATAGAATCCTCATCTAATACTACATAACATTTTAAGTTACATATAAAAACTAAACATGTTCCTATATATGGTATTCCAAATATACCACATAGCATATGACGATGGATTACATGAACCCCATTCCTATTATTGTTTTGTCATGATAACATAGTATTCTTATACATATGTAGAGTGACACAAATCCTACAGTGAAAACTATTACACATATACATGCTCCTTGGTAGTACCACCAATTTATTACACTATGTTTTGAGTTGGGAGTGGACATACATTGGATGATATCATAGGATAGTGTTTTCTATTTAAATATTCCAAAAATAGTAAAAAAATTAAAACATTGAAAATTTTTAATAATATTTGGTATTTTTATATCTTATTAGCCCCTTGACATATATGTTGTTGGTTACATGTTAGTAGAGAAAATATCATTTATTTATATACACACACATTTTTCACACATCTTTTAAGTGTTATACATGCATACCTAGACATATTATATTTTTAGATACAGATGTTAAACCTTTCATTTATTCACATCATCAGTATAATGAGGTTATTTTCTTTTTTGAACATGTTATTCCCAAGTTACATTATTCTCTAATTGTTGTCCATTATCATGATTGAGCTTATGTAATTACACAGGATTTTATCCCTACATATATCTATCATAGTGTACTTGATATGTTATTTACTTAGCACTTTTCACTAACACATCCATCCTGAGAGTAGTATGGTATGCTTATCATTCCTTATCTTCCTTTTTAATGCTTAATTTAATGTATTATTTGAAACTATTGTATTGCATTGTATTACCTGTTATATCATTTAAATACGCTCCATTGCAATGCCCATGCCTTTATTTTTCTATTGTGACATTACAACATGTCATAGTTTATTGTATCTAGACATTTGAATATGACATTACATGTTTTTTGGACATTTAAATAATTCACATTTGTTTGATTATGTGACATTAGAACATGACCCTTATATGATGTCTCTTTACACTATTTCCTTTTTTCCATTTGAATACTCTTGGGTGTGTTATTAATTCATCATTGAGCTTGTATTATTACCCTCTAGATGTTTTCATGATTTATATAATATATGTGAGGACATGATGTGATCACATTATGGTCCTTCAATGATAAATCTAACTATAGATGTTCCTCATATATGTTATATGATTCATTTATAGCTTATGTCTAGTTATATTATCCTTTCAAAGGAAGATAGCTACCATTTTATACTTCCATCACCTCAAAATGGGGATTATATTAGTGAGGGCATATCATAGTAGCATGACATCCACATTATTCACAATTTTATATTATAGTGGCCACATGTTATGTAAACATGTTATCCAAACTTATATGAGTTCTCATATTCTTTAGATTCAATGGGGAAATGTCATGGTAACATCTCCTACACACTTGTATAATTTTAAAATTTTATAAAATTTCATAGTTATATGATTTAGATAGTCATTTTTTGCAACATTGTATACATCGGTACCATTATTATACCTAGGTTCTAGCTTGAGACATATATGAGGTGAATATTCCAAGTAAAAGTTACCTTAATTATAAAAATAGATATAGTTACATATTTAAAATACTACTATAGATTGTTATCATACCCAAGATGGAATTTTATGGACTTTTATTAAGCTAAGCTATTGTAGTAGTTACTTCACCTTTTGTCAAGGTTGAGGTGATTAAATGACTCAATATTACTAATTGTATAAGTTAGACTTGATAAAATTATTAAGCTTCACCATAATTATAGGATGGAGTGATTAAATCATCCACACTCACTAAGTACATAGTGTTATTTTATGAGAATACTCACACTCACAAAGTTATAAGTATTATTGGGTGGCATGATTGAGATAATACTAATGGACATGGTGCAACTCACCATTGTGTGTGTGTGTGTGTGTGTGTGTGTGTGTGTGTGTGTGAATGCACTTTCATGTTTCAAAATTTTCCTAATATTGGCTCCAATGTTTTGTAAAAAGTAATCTGTTCAACTAAAATTGCCAAAATGCAAGATAGTTTCATTCACACAAAATTTTACTCCTAACATTACTCTCTTTAAATTCAAGAAGTCCAAATTCTTTCAATATCATTTTTGAGACATTGATTATATATTTTGATTTGTGCTATTGGGTTCAAGTCAATCACCAACAAATTACTCAATATATACTCATGCAAATACAAGGTTTGTCATACACACCCACATAAACATTCATTTTCTTTTAAAATAATAATTTAATTAATATATTAAATGGAGAAAAATTTAGACACTAAATATAAGTTATATATCACCTCAATCTTTCATACCTAGAAAATATTGGGAACTCATAAGGAAACATAACAAAAATCACTCAATCAATCATTCAAGTGAGTAAACCTACTTTATTCATTCATACTTCTATATTAGTCATAAGAGAAATATCCCCATAGATCTGAAGTATTGAAGTAGCATCCCATGAGCCATATTTTCCAAGTTAGAATCTAATTCATTGTATGTACATGCTTATCATACATTTTATCCTCATGTACACAAAATCTAACACGTAGAGGATAACTACATAAATATGAGGACCTATTTAAATTGTTAGATATGTAGGCAATGCCTATTGACAAAGGGGTTTATGTTGAATTTTAGTGTCCCATATCAAAATTAACATGGAGTTTTTTGGTGAATATCTAAGTATGTGTTTTGAAACTTTTGAAAAAGTTAACAAATAGTGTTTACATGAGAAGGCAATTGAACAGGAGAATTATAATAGGGTTTAGAATCTAGATAGGCATGTGATAGTATAGAAAACTTACATGCACTTCATGCCTTTCCTACTAATTAAAGTTGTCATTATCGTTATGTGGGTGGATTCATATTTACATATAATGGTGAATAAGTTCATATTGACTTTCAACAGAGTGGCAAATTATATTTATATGTATGATATTTTTATGAAACAGTAGGTGAGTCAACCTATAAAATTAACTTACACCTAGTTAATATAGGAAAATCCAAGTTATTAATCACCCCATAAAATATCCAAATTATAATTTATAAAACAAAAATATTCATGAATTAATGAAGAATATCCACTAAAATTTACCCTAAATGGGTCCTTAGGAGAGCTTGATGAATATAAGGTTTTGATCATTTTATGAAGAGTGATAAATTATAGGCATAATGTGTATACATCAAAATAAATGTGATATAAAACCTATAATTTTTGAATTATTTGCATTAACATCCAATTCCTATATCATACTAGACAACTAAGTCTAGTATAAACATTAACATCAACACAACTATCCATATCTGACATGACCATCTAAGGCCACAATGAAAAATTACATAATCCGATGACTATTATAATATCCTAATCCAGTCCACTTCCATCATATGTCAACATAGATATACATGCACATAGTAAACTAGATAAGTACTATTACTTTCAACTCATCATAATATTAATTAATATTTGTACTTTCTATTTGTTGTCATATCTCAACATTATGAATTTCAAATATTTTTTATCTGAGTTGAAAATTAATTTTCCTACTATAAATCTATTTATCAGCCTTGTTCTTATTCATTTATATATTATTATCCCTAAATACCCTATTTAAGGTTAAACAATTGTTATAAAAGGAAATAGAAATCTCAAGCTCCAGGGGAAAATATTTATGACAACCTAAAATACTATAAGTGAAAATGATATTTTTTAAAATCTTAATTACTCATAATGTCAATTTTATGATTATTGTGATATTTATTTACTATTTAGCTAGACAAAATGATGGTTTTCTATGCAAAATTTCCAACCATTCCTATAGGTTTTCATTGTTGGGATTTTTAAAACCATTTTTAATGATGACATAATGAAAATTCATGCACATGATATGTTTTACCCTAAATAACATCTAGATCAATGATTTATTAAAGGGAATGAATCAAATATTCCTTTGTCTAGGGTTTATATTAGAACTTTACATGGTGATCATTAACCATAAAGGAACACCTTAATGGTTCAACAATTCACTACTTATTACTCTGTTATCACATAATCAATTCACCTAATACGTACCAACCCATCTAATTTTAAAATTATCTTGAAGGTATTTTTATTTTGATTGAAAAAGTGAGGACAAATACTTGGTTTTAAAATTATGTGTATTGATGAACTTCTTATTCCACATGACTCATTTTTATTGAACAACCTATACATCATAAAACATTTCATGATGAATGTAATTTAATATATTTAAGTGAGTGATGTGTTTCTTTTAACATTATGTAAATAAGATCCAAGTGCCAATTCAATCCTTAAAGTTATCATTTATAACTATATGGGAATAAAAACCTTTCTTACCATAGACAAATTAATATGGTTTGGACCTAGTGTTCATTTTACATGTGTTTTTATATGCCCAAACATCCCCTCAAAGGAATCTTTCCTAGTCTAGGTGGTGTAAGGATAATGTTTCAATCAATGTTTTTTTTCAAAATATTGGTTTTTGAATTCTTCTTGGCCATTGGACTATAGTTAATATGTATTTAAATTTTGATGGCAAACACATACTTATGAACAAGTGCTATAACTAAATTCATAGTGAATCATAACCCTTGATTTATGATAATTTTTTTTCAGACTTCATACATTGTAAAAATCTATTTGTGATCAAACACAAAAAACTTAACATCCCATACATATTTGAGTACATTTACATTCATCCATTTAGTGATATAACATGTACATAAAAAAGGAATTGCCTCTAATTAGGAGACTACTTGTAGGCCTAAACAATACATCCCCTATTTTTTAAAAGGTAATTACAAAATATGGGGCTAATGAGGCATCTCAACTAAGCATGTGTATTTTCACATACATTGATATATATCACATTATCTCATATATTTATTTTTATCATTTTTTTTAGTAATCCAATAATATCATATTTTTAGAATATTATTCATAGTCCTATGTGTTATAAAATTTCCCCCACAAGGTTCATGACAACCACAGAAAAGGTCAAGGACCTCATCTCCTCTCACATAGTGATACATGACTATGTTAAGCCAAATGTAGATGAGATAACTTCAAATCCAATAAAAATGACCAATATAAGTCTTGAAATTATGTTTTTACTTTAGTTATAAATGCTATAGAGATGTACATGAAAAATAATCGTTATAAATATCTAAAAGCAAATGTGTTTTTTGATAGATATTGTTTTGATGAGATCAATACCCTATATTAATAAAAGAGATTACACAACAAGCCAAGCAAAATGATCATGTCCAAGATGAACCAATTATGATAAATGGCCATAAGGCCACAAAAAAAATTAAATAACATCTTCATCTACTACCAAAACACTTA
>JARHVA010002011.1:182500-210000 GCA_037957365.1 Torreya grandis | reverse complement strand
CATTTGTTTATCTTAACTTGGGTTGTGAAATCCAAGATAGGTTAAAAAATAATCAATGTTTTTCTTATATGGTCCCATGAGGACATATTATAGTTATAAAAATCATAATACATATAGTTATGTATTTCATCAATCATTCACACAATTTTCATAAATTTTATAATCGTAATTTGGTAAGTGATAATTTAGTGTCCATAGTCACAATAATGCACTACAATCAAATATCCCTCTTAATTAATCATGTCACAAATCTAATTACCTAGTATCCAACAAATTCCATTACATCAAATGTGTACTACATAATCTAATAAGACTTTGAAACAACTAAGAGTGAGAATATTACATGGGACATGGTGATAGGTAAAATATGATCTCTACATCACACTACTAGAGTGATTCATGGATAACGTTAGGAAGATAAAAATAGGTAACTAGATATCCTATTATGGATCATTTCCCATAATTTTAGTGATGTATTTTAAAACTACCATACCACTTATCACTAATAATTAACATAATTAGATCCCACAAAAATCATAGGTGAGAATGTAAATATGTATCTTGATACACACCAAAGAGGGTGAGACAATGTATTAAATGGTTTATATCGATGGCTATGGAAGCTAAGAGATATAAGATCTATATAATTATAGCAAATAATTATTAAAATGAAGTGAAATTCTTATTATACGATGAAAAAATTCATATATAATGTTTTTATATGAAATAAATAGTTATCCCTCTTATGCCCTATAAGTGTCCAATGATAAAGTGGAATCCATAAATTTAGCATCCAGAACAATGTATTTAGATCCCAAAATATTTAATTAAGGATTACAAAAATATAGCCATTACTTTTGAAATTCTAATAGTCATTAGAAACAAGTACTAAGGTGTCATTTATTGTTGAACTACATGATGCAACACAAATTAGAGAAGTAGAGTAATAATATATAATAGTAGTGAATTTTTGTGTAATAATGTAAAAATAAATTCTAATCATTGACACAGAGCAATAGAAACATGAGAATAAGACTGATAGATGTTTAATTAATGATTTAATCATAAGTAAAATTCTTGGAGAATAAAAAATGGAGGTAAAAGGTATTGTTTATTACTCCTTGAGGTCAAGGAAGACATGTGGAGATCGAGTGGTCACATACATGCCAAATAAAAAGGATGATAACCATGGAAGAGAGGCTAGATTTATCTACCACTTTATCTATCAAATATATTCAGGAGACTCTAGTAAAACTGTTTGTCAGAAATAGAGATTATCCCTTTAATAACTAAAAACACAAATGAGAGGAAAATATAGAAAGTGAAGAATAAAAGAACAAGGAAGATAAAAATAAAAAAAGTTTTCCTTGTGTATATTTTGAATCATCAAAATAATAAGAAATTGAATCATAATTAGAGAATGAGGAAACAAATCTCAGAGAGACACATCTTGAATGCAGAATATTAATGTCATGATGTAAGAAGAAAATCAGAGTAGTGAGGTAGGAATCATGTGTTATAGATTAATAGACAAGAAAATAATAATGTTGTAAATGCATTAGTAAAAAACATATATTATAACCCATTTATCCTAGATTGTATATTAGAATTTCTCTAACCTACTCTTCAAAAAGATATAATTCATGCATAGGGAAAGTAAAATGAATAAAATCTGGTGACTAGGAAATATAAATAAGAAACATTATCAAAAATAGTAGTCAAGACACCAATGTATGTAGAATAAATTTAAAGGCTAAAAAAACACAAAAATTATACTTTTTGTTGAAAAAAGGACCAAAATGTTAGCACAAAATATAGTCAATGAATAATAGCTTTAGAATCTAAAGGAAAAAAAGAGGTGGGTTCATAAACATAGTAAGAGATGGAAAAAAAGATAACGAAGAAAATAAAAATATATAAGAAGTAACTAAGAAATATCAATAGGAATGTGAAAAGGAGAAGGAAAAAATAGTATAAAAAGAAGAAAAAATATCCCATCCTTTGTTATAACTTCTATATTTAATAAGATTGATGGCAAAAAAAATTAAATAAAATACATTCAAATTTGTGCTTAATTTCAATACTTTATGGTCTAAATTAATATGATAGATTTTATATTAATTATACCAAGCATTAATCTATACTATATTTAAATAATAGTATGAATGCATCTTCTGATATATGAATTGATGTTATACAATCAAAACCTTGATTTTTCATGGGTGCTAAAATGTTTTATAATGTTTTTTCTTATGACTTATTAGTTAATTAGTAGATTTAAGGTTGTTCTTATCAATTCGAAAATAATTCATAAATTATTGATAAATGTGTGTATGTGTGTGTGTGTGTGTGTGTGTGTGTGTGTGTGTGTGTGTGTGTGTGTGTGTGTGTGTGTGTGTGTGTGCGTGTCTATATATATATATATATGACCTATTTTGTGTTTATATATGATTTTTTTTTATGTTATCATGTTTTTGACATGAGAAACATATGGGATGACCTATAAAAATGATTTGATTTTAAGAAGAAAAAAAAGACTTTTCAAAGGAACACATGCACCTTTGGAAGAAGTGGATAGTTATGTTAAATGGAGGTATCCACCTCTAAAGGAGGTTTATGTATATAAATGAAAATGCAACTGATCTATTAACTAATCTTAACTCATAGAGTATAAATCCTACTCACACTTTTAATTGTTGATACATTAGATATTTAGGTCATGACCAAGATTGATCCACCACACATCCCCAAGGTATCTCTTACCATAATAACATCACTAGAGAGGGTTCCAAACCCTCTAGTCAAGAAACACTATGCAATAACCCTAGCTAGGTCCTATATTTTCATATTCACTAAGTAAATGACAAGTAAATAAAAATATAATCAAGTGCTCACCAAAGCTTATGGCACAAAGTTGGGGTAATAATTATAAAATTTAAAAATGCATTGGATACTTCTAATTAAGATATGTATAGGTAAAACCCTAATGCATAAGAGATAAGTACAAATGTAAATCTATCTATTCTTACAAAGTAGGAACAAAATTAGGAATACTTAACTTTAAAGATGAACCCATTGAGCCTCAATCTCTCCCTTGGACAAGGTGCTTCATAAAATTTTATGGTATGTTAGGATAATAAGGATAAGTGAAATCTAGGCTACACAACTTCTCTACACATTCAAAATACATCTCTATAGGAAAATATCCGTATATTTAAAGAAATTATTGAAACACTAAGATATATTCGTCAAGTATAATGGTTGATAAACATATGCACAATATCTTATTCCTCTTATTCTCTTATCTAATAAATGATAGAAATAGATGTGTATATATAGATGAATCTAACCCTAAACCTTTCTAAAAGGTTAGCCAATAGGGTCGACCTAATCTACTATGTATGGTTATTTGATAAAAATAAATTAGGTCTTGGTCTAGGTTAGGCAAGGCTGACTAAGACCCATAACAAGAAATTTTCAATTAGAATATAGATTTGGCCTAGGTAGACTTAGTATTGTAACATGCTCAACTCTCAAAAAAGAGTAAACCTAGGTTGACTTAGTCTTGTAGATGGTAAAATAAGGTTTGGGCTTAGGCAAGGGATAAAAATAGGTAGTATAAATATATAAGTTGATATTTAAACATGGACATCTAGTTTAATATACTTTAAGTTATATTTTATATTTATACTTTTAGAATGTTTGATAATTACTTTTGACCTCTAGGAGAAATAATGAAAATTATAGATTTTGGAGGGTCCTATTGTTTTTAAGACTTAAACACATTTTAGGGTTCGAGGATTTCATATATATCCATATTTTAGGATTCTATGATTTTAGGGAGGCATCATAGATAAAAATGGATAGACACAATAAGAAAGTTAGATAAATATTGGGAATGATATAAAACCACAATATTATTATGAAGCACAAATGGTTTGTTCACCCCTTTCTCAGTACACCTTTTAAGGCATGCACTCAGAGAGAATAAAACTCAATAGGTTTTTGCAAGAGAGAAAGTGTTATTAAGTTGGAAAGGTAATATAAATATTTCATGTATACAATTTATAATAGAAAAATAATGATATAATGATCAAGAAACAATATAAGAAGGATATTAAGTATAATGTGTATATATGAGGGATCTCTTATGGGTGAATAATATACAATTAGGAAGATCATAATCATATAAGGAAATTGAATCAATCATAAATTTATGCAAGAGACACATGATTAGAGGATAATCACATGTAACACCTAACAACTTAACTTCTTTATTTGTATAGATATAATTCAAACGTTGATTGACCAAATATGGTACTGATAATATTTTATGTATTTGCAGACTTCCTAGTAATATTTTGAATTCCCATATATTGACAAAACATAATAACCAAATAGTAATTATTGAATATCCTACCATAAATAATAACAACATGCTCTCAAGATTATTCTTTATACTAGGGAAAGTGAATCCGATCTACAAATCAATCCTAACATGGAAAGACAATTCATTTTTACCGTTTCACTTGTTGGTACATTTAGATAATCGAGGTCATGACCAAGATGGATCCTCTATACCTAACCAAGGGGTCCCTCTCCATCATAATATCATTAGATATGGTTATAAATCAACTTATCAATAAACACTATGCAATAACCCCATCTAGGTCCTATGTTTTCTTATTCACAAAGTAAATGAAAAAGTAAAGTAAAATATAACCTAGTTCTCACCAAAGCTTGTGGCACAAAATGGGGGTAATAAAAATGAAACTAAACATGCACAAAATAATTATAATTAATTAAATATAGATATAACCCTAATGTATGGAGAGAGAAAAACATTCAAAATCCATTACTTATGATACTTTTATCTACTAAAATATAAGAGTAAGAGTTAGAGATACTTACCTTGAAGATAAACCCATCTTTACTCAATCTCTCCATTATCCAATGGTCCTTTAGAAGAGGTTGTTATGGTTTGTAAGGATCACTAAGATAGGCTAAATCATCCAAGACTTTTCCATAAGATAATATTATTCTCTAAGTGTAAACCCTTAGTAATGACTCCTCAAGTATAATGGTGGAAGATTAGATTTTAAAGAAGTGAAAATGAATGATTAACTCTATCCCTCAATGAAATGGCAGAATTGGATGTGTTTATATTATTGGATCTAACCCTAAACCCTTATAAAATATTAGTATGTTGACCCTGTATTGTTAATTAATAAAATTTGTTATATCCCAAACTATATTAGTCGCGGTCGACCTAATCCCATAATGTGCTCATATATTTTAAGTAAAGGGTTGGACCAAGCTAACTTTGTTTCATAAATGTCAAAAAGTAATTTTAGATTAGGTAGGGGTTGTTTAAGGTGATGTATTACTTGGATAAGTCTGTAAGTGATATTTCATACCTTAGGTAAGTGTATAGTAGAGGTTTTTGTTTATTTCAAGTGGTGTTACAAGGTACAAATAAATTTTAAAGCACCATTGGTCTGCCCACCACTTTCCAGGTGCGCCCTTTGAGGCATACACTCATAAATATTTAGACTTGATGGTTTCTTAAATGATAAAAAGTATTAGTAGTTGTTAAAGTTTGAAAGTACTATGTGTATAGATAATCCCCACTTAAATATCATCACAAGTCACTCATGTTTAATGAATGTTGGTGCTTTGATAATAGAACATAGCAACACACAATGTTGAAGCTAAATAAATTATAATATTTTAAAGAATAAAATAATTTTAAATAAATGTCTATAAAAGAAACAAGTAAAATTGAATTAATTTTTATGTACCTTGACCTACCTTTTTTTCTAGGTTGTTATATGTTGTATTTGTAGTTTTTATCATGGAGGGTGTAGAGATTGCTTTGGATAAACTCAAAGATAGAAAACTAAAGATCAAAAAAAAAATGCAGGAAAGCCAAGATAAATTAAATGTGTAGGCATGATGTACTTATAAATTTGGTAATCTAGGGTGATAAATTCTAAGTTAGGACCAAATTACCAATCCAAAATTTAGAGTAAATTAGGTAACTGAAAAGCCAAGGCTACTAAATGACCAAAGAACTCAAAAAAGTATACCTTAAGTAAGAAAGGCAAAAAATAAAATCAAACTGAGTATACATGTAAAGTTAAATTCTAACATCATTGTGAAAGTAGTAACAATCCTTACTTAAACAAAGATGGGCAAGAAATGATAAAGAAACATTGATGAGTGAGCAGTAAAAATCCTTACCCAATCATCAATGGAAAAAGTACATTAAAACTGAAAAAACATTGGTGACTGAGAAGTAATAATATAAACTCACTCAATAATGGAAAAATTAATGAGAAATATAAATGGATGCAATTGTCGAAAGAAAGGAAGTACAAAAACTATAAAATTGAATGCAGTTGTCCAAAAAAAGGAGATGATAATGAAAAAAATCAAATGAAACCAAGTTAATTCTATAAATGGTGTAAATAAAATTATCCATAGTCACTCAAGCATTCTATTCTATTCGAAGGATAGGTAAAACCAAAAACAATTAGTTCTAGCATGTTTCAAGAATGGGATAATAGGGAATATAGAAGTGGGGAACAAATTTATAATCAAAATTGCATGTAAATTAGGGAATTGAAATGGGTGGTTAGGGAAATGAATGAAAAAGAAAGGCATAGAAAATATTTATCAAAGTCAAGACACTAAAATTAGGTTAGTCAAAATAAGATTACTTTAGACATTAAGGACTCTGGATAAGTTTTCCTAACCACATAAATCTTAGGTCATAAAATGAAGTATGAATATCATCCCATGAATGTTATATGCATGAGAATTACAATGTGCCTACCTTCCCACAATGTGTTCCCCATTATTCAAGACCCCTTATATAGTTTTTAATCTAATATGATGATTGGTTACATACACGAGGAATTAGGTAGCACTATAGTAATTTAAATTCTCTTATCACATTCTACTGTCGTATCGTACCCCACTAGACCTTGGATTTATCATGAGGTCAATTATGGAATTTGAGCATCGATTAGAGATAAGAGATGTCTTATTAATCACATATTTTGGCATAATGTTGATGTATTTATGTTTATATTGACTTTTGATCATATTTTTATATTTTAAATGATTTAGATTTTAACTTTTGATGGATTTTTATATTCCTCCTCCATATGAATTTAGAGAACCAAACATGGGTGATAAAAATGACTTTTATTTGAAAACGTAGGACTTGGTAGTTACTAAAGAGGACTTAAAGAGAATGGTGTCTAAGAGTCTTGTTTATTAATGTGAAATAAAAGTGATATCTTTAATTTGACCTTGTTTAATCTAAAGTTGAATGGAAGGAAAATAATTCAATATAGATGAACATAAAATAGTTTGAATTGCATCAAATCACAAAACATGTGACAAAGTGAAAAAGGATACAATGACAAGTAAGTATAAATCAGTATCATGTTAATGTATGTAAGTCTAGATAAACATGTTAACATACTTTTTTTTTAAAGTTTTATCTACAAAAGGAATAATAATCCAAGATGAGAATATGGGATCACGAACTTGAAACTGTTTCTTAACATTATAGAAAAGGAACACTTGCTTTGGTAAAAATATTTTTAAATAATATGTTGATGTTATGAGGAGAGAATGGTCTTATCTTTGTTATTAAAATATAAATCATAAAAGAAAAACCCAAGTGGGTGAAAAAAAGTAAAAATTTGTACTTATGAGGAGGGCCTAGCCCTATCCATGGTCTTACATTGAAACTCACAAAAGAGAAACCCAAGTGGGTGAACAAAGTATTGGAAAATAATAAGCTTGATATGAAAAATCAATGTATGAAATAAAAAGGCATTCATGAGTAAAACTCAGTCCTATCCATGGTATTATAATGTAGCTCACGAAATAAACAAACCAAAATAACAAGGGAAGGAACTAAGGTTTTTGTAAAAAAATATTATTTCAAAGGATGAGATCCTTATAAAAATCCTAAAAAAAGTGTTAGTATGATAATTTATATAAGTATGATAAGAAGGGAAATATTTAAGCAAAGTATTCCTCCAAAAATTTCACATTATTAGGTTCTTTAAAAATATGGCATTCACTAGTTTGTAGGTGATATGTGCTAAGACCAAGAATTTATTTCACTAAATAAGAGCCCCACCATTTTCATGGGAATTTGCCTTCTTTATCATCGGTGTATTCTAACTTACGGACTAGATAATCCACATTTAAAGTATATACTTTAACCTTTTTATTATGTTATTTAGTGATGTGATCCTTGTATAAGTGATTATGTTGAAAAGAAGATAGATGGTATTCACCAAAAAGATCGAGGGAATGGAGCTGAGCTTCACTTAAATATTGATCAAGGATGATATTGTCAAGAGATATATGTAAGGAGGGGAGTTCAACTTATAATGGTAATATGGACACAAAACCATAGACAAACTAGAACAATGTTAGATAGGGGGTAGTACATATACTAGTATGGTAAGCCTAACGTGTGGGATATAAGTGAAGATGCCAATTAGTGTGTGTTTATTGGATGGTGATTTGTATAATATTATTGATAATTTTTTTAGTGGCCTTATGTTGACCATTGAATTTTGTATTATAATATGTGTAAAATTTATGGTATATTTTAATTTTATCACATAACTATCTCATGTCCGTATTTTTGAAATTGCTGCCATTATCAAAAATGATAGTGTGGGGAAATCCAAAGTGAAAAATTATTTGGTTAAGGATAAATTTATAAATAGTGGTTATTGTGACATTGACAAGAGGTATGGATTCTACATATTTAGTAAAACATTTAGTAGTGGTAGTGATAAAAACATGATCATGCTGTGACTTAGGTAAAGTACCATGAGATATAATCCCCACATGGAAAATGATGAAGGAAACTCCATAGTTTGAAGCTTATCTCATGGTAAATGGATTAAATCACCATAAATTTGGAAATGATTACAATTTTTTGAAAAAAATTATAGCATCTTTTTCAAAATTAGGCCAAAATTATCCCATACATAAGCATTTTTGTGTTGTATCATGTTTGCTACAATGACCATCACAAATAACCCCATGTGCTTATTTTAGAAGAGGAGGGACCTCTTATTACATTACATTACATAGTAGAGTGTGGTACCTTTTACATTATGGTAATAAAAATATCACATTAGAAGACATATTTTCATATTTACGTATTATATTCATTTCATGACAATCTATGTTTGGAGGATAGGTTTTATGTGTATAGAATTAGATGATGTTTTTCTATCATGGGTTTTATGATAGAATCAGTGTGATAGATGAGCAAATTCATGGTTGGATATAAGATGGTGATTTTATTATTTGAATAATAAGTTGGGAATCATTAAGTACTTGGTTGAGGATGAAATAGATATGATGTGGAACCAAGAGAATCAATGATAGATTTATTATCTCTTAGAATTTTCTCAATGGTAAAATAGGCAAACTCTTTGGTAAGTTTTATTTCCATTTGATTATAGGTGATAAGATTTTCATGTTTACATTGGTAATCACCATAACTTGGTAGTAGATAATTTGGGAGTCAACCAAAGCATGTGCATATGTGATATATATGTCAATTATCACTTGTATACCTAATATTAGGGATTCATAATTTTCCATGTTATTAGTGACATCAAAGGTTAGCTTGAATGCTAGAGGGATGATCTTACCATGAGGGTTAGTTAGAATACAACATAACCCAAATTCTTGGAGTCATTTAACACCATCAAAATGGAAGGTCCAAGTGTCTTCATGAAAACCAATGGTAACTTCTGAAAGCTCTTAGATAACTACTTTGGATTTAGTAATATCATGCATGATATTATTATCTTCTTGATTATTTTCCTCTAAATTAGTAGTGAAATTATGGAAATAATTTGTAAGGGAGATATCCTGATTAATACCTTCAATATAGAGAATGTTTTCATCATGGAGATTATCTTAAAGGTGATTTTCAGTGGGTATGGGCGCCACTACAAGTTGGTCAGCAATGACTTTCCCTTTGATATTTTTTTATGTTATGATTTCAAGTTCAAATTACTTCAAGATAACCATCCATTTTGTGAATTCTATCTCCATGTAGAAATGCTTTGGAGAAAAATGATGAAGTAGATCAAAATGGACAATGACATAAGTAGTTTAATAAAGCATATAGTTAGAGAATTTTTATATTGTGAAGTAGCTAGGAAGGAAATTACATTCTACTTCAGTATAACATTTTTGATAATCAATGAGACTTTGATTAATATAGTAATTAATGTGTTATCTTCATGTATCATCTTGTTGGGAAATCATTACACTAAAAAATATGAAAGTAGAAGAGGTGTAAAAATTTAAAGGACAATCATTGGAAAGTGGGTGAAGGATGGGAGGATGGACTAAAGAATCCATGTTATCGAATGTTTTTGGCATCAATCAGTCCATTCTAGAGCATTACTTATTTTAAGAATGGAATTAATAGAGTATACATGATAAGCCATTTATGGGTTGAATCTTCGGATTAACCTAATATTTCCAAAGTAAGTGTGAATGTATGCTATAGAATGAGGAATGGAAATACTAACTATAGAATTGATTTTATAAAGATTGACATCAATACAATGAAGAGAGACTAAGAATCCTAATATTTTATTAGATGTGATTCTAAAGACAAACTTGTATGGTTAAATCTCACTTTTTACGTGATTAATTGATCAAAAATGATATATATATATATATATATATATATATATATATATATATATATATATCATTTTTAATCAATTAATCATGTACAAAGTGAGATTCAACCCATACAAGTTTGTCTTTAGAATCACATCTAATAAAATATTAGGATTCTTAGTCTCTCTTCATGGTATTGATGTCAATCCTTATAAAATCATATATATATATATATATATATATATATATATATATATACATATATATATATATACATATATATATATATACATATATATATATATATATATATATATATATATATGTACATATATGTACATATATATGTACATATATGTACATATATGTACATATATACATATATATATATATTTACATATACATATATATATATATATATATATATATATATATATACATATACATATATATATATATATACATATATATATATATATATATATATATATATATATATTGGTGAGATGTGTTTTATAAAAAATTTAGTTGGAAATGAGATCATCCACATAGGTTTCCACAATTTTATGTATAATATCATAAAAAATGTCAGTTGGGCACATTGATAGGTAGTTATAGAATTTTTAAGGCTGAAAGGCATTTTAACATAGCAATATGTTCCCCATTCCATATAAAATATTGTTGTGTTGGTCTTCAAGGGATATGTGAATTTTGTTGTAGCCTAAAAAATTGTCTATGAATGACAACATCCCATATCCAATATTGGAATCTACCATGGCATGTATTGAAGATAATGGAAAATTATCTTTGGGACATGTGAGGTTAAGATTACAAAATTCAACACATATATGAATGACCATGGTGATTTTTTTGCTAATAGGGATAATTTTTGAGACCCATTCATAATATTCAACAGGTTTAATAGCATTGGAGTCTAGCAGTTTGATAATTTCTTTATGGCAAAGGGTGGAAATTTCCATTATTTTTATCATATAAGTTTGACATATAGGTAAGTGATGATGTTATTAAAATTTATAATAAGGTTGATACATGGCATGTCCTCATATGACCAAGTGAAATTTTCATGATATTTATTAAAGAATAGGCTAAATTTATCATGTTCAATCAACATGAGGTTTTTATAGACTGTTATGGATTGAGGACATGATGGTGTATCATATTCGATTCTCGTAATTTCTTTAACAAGCATAGCATTTCCATCTTGAAAATGATATGGAGCATTGTTATGAGAATAAATGGAACTTTTTTTTGGATCTACGCTAGTAGTTAATTATTACAATGGGGATATTTTTGTTTAAAAATTCCAAATTTATGATGTTATGGTGGAAGTTGAGGTTATCTAGCATGGAGTAACTCAAGTATGGATTCATCACTAGGGAGTGTGTGTAAGGGTCCATACTATTCCATTTGTAATTTAATATTAGTTATTTTAATACCATAGTGATCATATTCAAAATGTATTTGGTGAACATCTGTTGCTTTAGCATCAAGGTAATTTTAGGTGTAGGTGTAATTTTTGATAAAGGTTGATTAGATTTAATTGGATTGATAATAGGTATATCTATAGAATAATTGGCATGGAGGAGATATGGTAGAGCTATTTGTGATATTAAAGGTATGTAAGATTTTTAAAGTTATTAAATTATGATTGGTAAAAAAATTTCAACAATTAAAAGGGTATCGAGAAGTGGATAATTAATTGGGTATACATGACCTTCAGGTTATAACTGACTATCTATGGAAATGACATGATCATAGTGGTTGAAAGCATGTATTTTGTCTATGGATTAATTATAGTGTTGAATGTCCAAGTCTCATGAATGAGATTGGGCCATGATGTAGTTATCATTACAAGTGTAAGAAATTGTACATGTTTGTGTCTCTAGAGGAGCATTAGAAGGAGATACATCTAGATCACTAATTTTTTGAGGTGACATGGTTAAAGGCTATTTAAATAACTTGTCCACTTTATATTCATTATATGTGAACTCATATTATATGTAATATGATTCATGTTTATTACATGGAGGATGGATTTCAATCATCTCATCTATGAAAGGGATCACACGATCATGGGGTAACAAGGAAGGAGGGATCCACTCCAAAATGTAAGGAGGAAATTGTTGACTAATTTGACCCATAGTCAAATTAGGTAAACCCCTGGCATAGTCAAATTTATCATAGGGTATCCTAGGTTTAAAAATGTTCCTATGGTCTTAAATGAAGTCAAACATTATTTTTTAGCTTTATCATTCTTGTCTACATTGGTTTTATGTCATATAAGGCCAGATTTTGAGTCATTTAATAAATTAGTATGGTTTTTATGAAATACCAAGATGTCAATATGAAATGTAATGTCCTACATGTTTGAATATGTCAAATATGGAAGTTTTGAAACTAAATACTATATGTTTAAAGTCCATCCAAGAATATTAGGTATTTTCAGGTGGTTTTAGGTAGTTGTACAGCTTGTACAATAGTTATGGCATGTGGGAAGACTTTAGGAAGGGTTTATTTAGATACATAAGGAGGAAATTGTTGACTAATTTGACCCCTAGTCAAATTAGGTAAACCCCTTGCTATTCAATTTTTTCATAGTGTATCCTAGGTTTAAAAATGGTCCTATGTTCTTAAATGAAGTCAAACATCATGTTTTAGCTTTATCATTCTTGTCTAGGTTGGTCTTATGTCATATAAGGTCACGTTTTGAGTAATTTAATAAATTAGTATGGTTTTTATGAAATACCAAGATCTCAATATGAAATTTAATGTCCTACATGTTATAATATGTCAAATATGGAAGTTTTAAAACTAAATCCTATAGCTTCAATGTCCATCTAAGAAGATCAACTAGTTTTAGGTGGTTTTAGGTAGTTATACAGCCTGTACAATAGTTATGGCATGTGGAAATACTTTAGGTAGGGTATATTCAGATACACATAGTTTAATTACATGCTTGGGAAGCTTTTATGGACTTAAAATTGAGAAAATATTATTTTCCTTTCCTAATACTCTCTTGGACAAGTTAAAGAGGTCAACTGGTTTCCACTTGATGTAGACAAGAAGAGCGGAGTTCAAGTGAGTTCCCTTGGTGGGTGAAATTAATATCTATGTACCCCAAATTCATGTAAATATTTTATGGTTTGGTGGTTTATGCTTCATGAACCATCACTAATAGTACTAGTGCTTCCAAGATCCCTGTACATCCCCAATGGCTTCAGTTTTCTTCTTTATTTGGATTGATCTAAGAAAACCAAGTGGTGTACATAATGTTAAAGAGTATGAAAATCCTTATCACAAGTTTTTTAATCTATTTTTCATGTGTGGTTATGAACTAATAATCATGGCTATCTCATTTTATTAGTAGAAGACTCCATTACTAGTATGTAGATAATGTTCCATCAATTACAAAGCTTATCTTCTTGTATTGGTATTTATAATAAAAGTGGTATTTTGTATTTAATCCCTAATTATAAGGTTATTAGTTAGCCTTTGAAGGATTAGTATCAATACTAGAATTGATGGAGTGAAAAGTCCAAAATGCACACACAATCACATCTCTTTGTGACTGTCACCTACAATCAAGTGAGATTAACCCTTGATTAGTAATTTTGAATAAATAATAAGGTTTCAAGGTTGTGAGAAGACTCCAAAGTATAAAATATTAATATTGATCTATTAAAATAGGTAAAATATTTGTTGTGAAGACCATTTCAATATACACAGTCCTATATAATATTAACCTATAGACAATTTCTAACAGTCATCTAAAGTTAGTCCAAATGAAATAGAGGAGTGCTGAAATGAAGATGTTTTAACTTAGTTGAATCCTTAAATTATGGATAAGAGTAAAAAAATACCATTATAATAATTATTAATCCATTTTATGCATAAAGACCTAGAACCATGTCTAAAGGTTAAAGAATTTTCAATTACAAAATTTTACCTTAACTTATCCAAATGAAGATTTTGCCCATACCCAGTGCCATCTTTTGATGAAAAAATTGAGGTGTGTGTGAGTCTAAATGTCTTATTTCCTATAGCCTAATCCTAGAGGTCTCATTTGAACATGATAAGGTGGTTTCTTGATCAAAGGAGAATGATATTTGAGTGTTTTCTAAATAAAATAGGTTTTGACCTAAAAAACTCAATAAAACATAGTGGTAAGATCACTAAAAGCAACACAACTTGTAGCGACCCATAGTAGTGAGTGATACTATGGTTTCTAGTTATGAGATGAGATTATATAGGTGTGGAATGGTCTTAGTGACCTCAAAAAAGATCAAACAGGTGGAATTTGAGTGTTATGTCATACATAAACACCTATAGGAATCACATGATTCCATAAATGAATCATTTATAGTCTGACCTATAAACCCATAGAGTGTTAGTGGTAACAGATAAGAAGAAAGGTATACAAGAATATCTATTAATTAAATCTAGAAATGAATAAATTATCCATATATAATCAAGATAATATAATGTATTATTCTCACACAAATGATCATCTATACGATTCTCACAACTTATACCTGTTTCCACCTACATTTTGACACATATAGTAGACTCGTTCTAGCTAGTGGAGAGAGGTAGTTTGTAATGTTGGATGAGATGTAAGATGGATTAATATGATGAAAAACACTATCATACTGGAAATATCAATAAAATATCATTCTTATAGAAATAAAATAGACCAAAGACATGTTCTAAATTGTCACTTGGTCTAAAGTTTCTAGACCCTATAGATAATACACAGACTTAAAGGCTACTCTTAAGGTTTTTTGATCTTAAGAAATTTTTAGAGGTCATCAAGACTTGAAAAAAATTTAATATGTTTTTAATGATGTAATATATCCTCCCATGGTCTCAATTTATCTTGGTAAATAGGTGAAGTTTCCTCTATTCTATCTTAGATAGATGGCACTCCATAGGCAGTATAATCTTTAGACCTAGCATAGGAATGTTGAATGGATGAAGGGAAAATACTTAAAGATGTCATGAAAAGGTTATAAGGGATTTTTTAGATATGTAAAAAGTTTTTTAAGGCCCTAAAACCATTGTAACCACTTACAGGTGGTCATAGGCATAAAAATATAGTCTTTCTAGGCCTAGAACTAGACTTAAAACTTTAGGGTGCTTATTTTGGTTAATAATACCAAATGATCCTTAAAAATAATTTAATGACCTTTATGTAATATTTTATAGTATATAACATCCACTGGTTTTTATCGAAGTATCCCAAATTGATCATTTTAGCCTATTTTGGTCTGAAGCATATTCAAAACACAATGAAGGAGCTCAAGGACCAGTTTCACTCACTCATATCTATATAGAGCACATGCCTAAGACTATAATGTTTAAATAATATTTTAATTGGGTATATAGTTCAAACTCAGTGGAATTTGTTTAAATTTTTAGTATCTGGTTTTATGAACCATTATTAACAGTCCAAACCACCAAAAAACCACCTAAAACCCTTATCCACATGTGACGGAGAAAAAATAAATAAATATGCATCTAAAATGGGTGAATTTTCCATTATAATGACTTTATAATGTATATTACTCACCTAGACTCCATGAAATCCATTTTATTCATACTATCACTTGTACAAATAGACCAAAATCTAAGTTTTTTACAAGATTTATTGTGTTTTATAGGTATAAAAGAGGATTGGTGGATAAAATAATTTTAATGAGATATAAAGTGACTTATTATAACTCCTTATACTCGTATCTCATCTGATATAATAATATAAACTCATTTTCTACACTATTCATTATAGGCAGTCTAGCATAAATAGTGAAAATGAGAAGTGACTGCCTAGTGAGAAGATGATAAGTCTAATATTTGATCATTTTAAGGTCTAACTAATGTATTAGAAGATAAAATTAATTTAAAAATATTTCCTAATGCCTCTTCCATGGATATCCTTATGGAACTACCCATCACCTTGATGACAAATGTTAATATTGAATCCAAGACAGGTAATAAGTGACTACAGATAGTGAACACAAGTGTCAAGAGGAGGGATATCAGTTAGGGGGGTATATGATGGATATAAAATATTTTTTCCATCTTCCTATGAGATATATTATGTTCCAAATCATTCCTAAGGGAGTTTAGATAAGTCACGTGGACTCAGGACCAAAGGATAGTTTGAAAAAATAATATGAAGAGTCTTTATGCCAATTTGAGTGGGAGTGATGCAATTATGATGGACACTTGTCTATGAAAACATCCTAACCTTATTTTTTTTCTTCATTATTTTTAAATTTATATACTTTCCAGCTCATGATGCTTGGCATTGTGACCTTTCCACTTTCATCCTTGTTTTTCCTCTCCTATGCTTTATTTATGCAAGCCTTTTTGCTTTGTAATCTAATCCACACATGGTATGGAAAAGCCTTGATAGTTTGAATAATATATTTACCTTTTAAATAAATATTTAAAATATAATTTTTATTTCATAAGCTTCTTCTCTAAGTTTTTAAAGTAGTGTATAGTGGAATTCCAATTGATAAGTATCCATCCTTGTCTTCTCTTTACTCTTCCATGTTTGATGCAAGTAAATCTCCCTTCAATAGGTCACATGAAGTGTATTCAAGTAAATTTTTTTATCTTTAATTTTTAGGATTGTAATTAGTGTCTAAAATAATACCTTTTATTCAATCACCTTTAGAATTAAAAGGCATATTACCTCCATGTTTTAAAAACTTATATTAAAGTAATCTAGGATGTTAAGACTAGGGTTGTGAGTCATGTCTCATAGTGAAAGTGTATAGTAGTCTAGTGTAGATATATTTGGTGTATCACCTCTTTATAATAGGTTAATTTTATGTTTATTCTACCCCTTTTTATTTAATCAATAAATTATTATAGGTGATAATCTATTGAAGACTAATTTATGGAGCTAGCCCTTAAACCTAAAGTCTTACCTCTACTATACGCAACCCATAGGCCTAGAGGTAATCCAATGTTTCACTCAATATATAGAATTATTAAAAAAAATTTATAGGGTGAAATATTTACTGAAAATAGTTTTGGCATGCTCGATGGGACTATTGTCTCAAGTACATCTTGTCAAGGTGAATGTTGGTCTTCACAACATCACAGTTATATACGATTTTCTACTTAGCATTTTGTGACTCCACTCAAGGTAATATATGGTTTTAGACCAATTTTATCCATATATTTTTTATACTTAATTTTCCTTAATAGTTCAAATAATAAGAGAGGAAATTATCCTATAGAACTACTCCCTCAACCTGAGCTTCCTCTTGAAGTTCAACACCCTCAACATATCTTGACAATTGAAGAGAAAGAAGAATTTGTAAGACTAGAATACTGAGAAAGTGAAGAGGAACTTGAGGATAACATGGTTAGGTAGTATGCATTACCAGCCTTTAACACTAAAAATACCATACACCTCAATACATATGATGATATCCCTTATAATGTTACCAAGAGTGTTCGTACTTTCAATGGGGAAGGTCCAATCACCTCTAGTGGTAATATTAGGGAAATTTATAACTTATAAAACTTTAATAATGTCACTAAAGTTAACATTGTTGTTAGTTTTATTTCCATGTATCTTAGGTGAAAATCCATTAACTGGTATAGGACATTTTGGAAACGATGTATCACCACTTGGGATGAGTTTGGAGAGTTATTGACCAAAGGTTTGAGGATAAAAGTGGTTGCACATCACTCATTCATTGGCTAAATGTGATTCAAAGATGTCCTAAAGAGACTATGCATGAATTAAATGAGATATTTAAAATAACTTAGTATAGGTTATCTCCTCCCATGGGACCACCTACAAGCTTTGTTTTCCCTACATATCTACAGGCTATTATAACTAACATAGCCAACATGTTATAGTCCATGGGTGGATACTTTTCTTAATCTTACGATATAGACATTAGAGATAATAAAGGTGTAATGTAATGTTTTAAACTCACTCCAAAATTATCTATACCCATTTTTCCAAACATGTCTTCTAGTTCCCCAAGTATTAATCCACTTCCAAGGCAACCACTAAGTCTAGAGCTGCCCAAAGAATGTAGAAGATACCATTGATTGGGAGGAAAGGTCTAAAGCCTTAGAGGCTCAAGTTAGGAAAATAAATAATAAATATGGATTTAACCAAAATTCCTACTCCTATCCTCCATAATTAAATATTTTCCCACCACATTAATATGGTCAAGATATAGGGAAAGGAAAACCTAACTTCAATAGGCCACCCCATGCCTATAATCCAACTTCTACATCCAACACAAGAGCTATAGTTCTAGTGCACAATAACTTGGTATGATGAAAGGAATAGCAGTCTCAAAGACATTACATGGATTCCAATAAAGGTGAATGGAAATGCTTGGTATCTCAAGGAGAAGTTAATCCTCAATTGACAAAAGAAGATTAGAATTTCATGCAGGTAGAAACAAATAAAGAATGATAGCCTCAAAGAGCAAGCCTTGAAAACATTGAAGTGTAAGATACATTTATCTTAAATAAAAGTAATTTAGTGGAATATAATACAATATTAATTATTAAGTATTTGGGATATGTTCATGGTGTGACACAAGTTCAAATAACTCTCTTACAAGGCAAAGAAGTGTTAATGCAAGTGTGATAGTCTCTACAACTTCTATACCTTTTCAAAATTAGAATGTAGGAAGGGTGACTTAAAGTGATCCATTGTCTAAAGATCAAGGCACTTATCTAACTTAAATATTTTAATAAATTGTGAGTTTTCCTACTTATAATATTGTTGATTCTTTGAAGAGTGCTAAAACATCTATATTTCTTTAGGAAGTGCTTTACATGCCTAGTCAAAAGGAGCTTCTTCAAGAATATCTATCCCAAGGCCAAATGATTCGTCAACCATAAATAAATGATGTTGTTTCACTCACTAATTATCACCTCATATTTTTTAACCCTCTACAAAATATAAAAATCCCCCACCCTTCTACCTCACTCTCATTGTGGGAGACAAGCTTGTTCACAATTGCATTGTAGATAGTGGGACAACTACCTCAGTGATGCCCAAACTTGTCATATATAAATTGGGATTGAAATATGAACCATATATCAATGGATTTATAAAACATGATGGGTCACTATATAAATCAATTGGACTCATCAAACATTTGAGAGGCTTTTTGCATGATTGTCCAAGCTTCCCAATCCTTCAAGATATAGTGGTGGTTGATTTGCCTTCTCATTTTACTATAATCCTATCAAGTGATTTCAAAAAAACTATAGGGGTATATCCCTAATCTAATTGGTCCTTAGTTTAATTAAATAAAAGGTATGAAATTAAGGTAACCATTAGGACATAACCATCAACACAGATTTATATTGAGCTATATGTGGAAGCACACTCTACTATTAATTGTATAAATAATGATCAAGAGGAGTATGTTATGGAGGATGGATCATATTACAATATTGAAGGTATATCTAACATTTTCCTAGATCAATATGGTTTAAACACTTATGGACATGATCTATACACTTTCATTGAATAGACTAATCTTCGCACATACATCATCCATGAAGAAGGTGATGGAAAATATGGGGTAAGCATTGATAATTATTTTTCAAAATATGTTGAGGGTAATTACCTTATTCACATACATGATGGTGATGGTTTTAAAATAATGGCATATAAATATAATGAGGAAGATAATTCTATTCTACTTACACAAGATGGAGTAGTCTGTGAATGTGACATCCCTTAAGAAGAAGATGATCTATTGTAGTAGTTCCATGCAATAGTTCAAGAATTTTAACAGCTATATAAGTCAACTCTCCTTCCTAAAAAAAATAAAATTGATATTAATGTTATTTATGAACCTAAAAAATATGAATCATAGTGTCTTATTGAGCATAAAAAATAGTGTGAAACTACTATCATAAGGGTTGTAACCATGAAGGAGTCCAATGAAAACAAGTGAGTGTGATTGAGGAGCAATCTAAACCTCAGTCTGATATTGAATCACTTTTAGACATGATAGATCAACAAGAGTAATATATTTATGTTTCCAAACATCAATTGAATCATGTTCTATAAGAAGGTAAAGTTCAAATAACTTTGATGACTCTTCAATTTCAATTTGAGAGGAACCACTTGGACATGACAAAAGTCAATCAATCTACAAGTTCAAAAAAGATTCTTGGAGGCATTGATGGAGTATTCATGATATATCTAAGTGTCACACTTTAATTCATTATGAGATCTAAACATGGTAGTTCATTTCACTATCTACAAAAGCAATTATTCATTGACAAGCATGCATCACATGAAGGTATGTTTTCATGGAGCAACAAGTATGGAAGAAGCATTTTATTTAACCCCAGTTGAAGTAATGATGAAATTTTATTCACCTCAAGTGGTTGGGGTATTTTACATTATAGGATAGGTGTGTCCTTTTCTTATATTGTATGTGTGTTACCTAAGTGTTGTTGAGGACACAAGAGTGTTTGATTTGGTGTGTTGTATTATGTGCTTACTTCATATTTGTTGGTGTGCTTTGGTGTCCTCTTAGAGGAATTTCAGTGTCCAATGTAGTGTGTAGGTGGCTCCATAGCCTAGTGGATAGGATATGGCTACTGGTCTTAGCATAGCTATTTTTATACCCCTAAGAAATCACCAAAATGTTTATTCATTTGACCCCAAGACAAAATAGGTCAACCCTTTGCATAGTCAATTTTTCCATAGGGTCTCCTAGGTTAAAAAATGGTCCTATGGTCTTAAATTAAGTCAAACATTATGTTTTATCTTTGTCATTCTTGTTTAGGTTTGTCTTATGTCATCTAAGGTCACCTTTTGAGTCATTTAATAAATATTTATAGTTTTTATGAAATACAAAGGTGTTAAGATGAAATGTAAAATCCTACATGTTAGAATATGTTAGATATGGTAGTTTTGAAACTAAATCCTAGAGGTTCAACATCCATCCAAGAAGAGCAAGAAGTTTCAGGTTGTTTTAGGTATTTATACGAATTGTAAAATAGTTATGTCAATTGAGAATGATTCAAGAAGGATCTCTTAATATCCCCAAAGTTTAATTCCATGTTTGGCATGCTTTTATAGACCTAAAATTGAGCAAAATTGATTCTCATTTCCCACTTCTCTCTTGGACAAGTCAAAGAGGTCAACCAATTTTTACTTGGTATAGGATAGGAGGAGAAAAGTTTAAGTGAGTGAAGTTGGTGGGAAAAATTAGTCTCTAACTCGAAATTCATGGAAATATTTTTTGGTTTGGTAGTTTTTGATTCATGAACTATCATTAAGATTTCTAATGCATCCAAGCTGCTTACACATCCCCAATGGATTTAATTTTCTTCTCTATTTGGATTGAGATTATAAAACCAAGTTGTGTACATGATATTAAATAGAATGAATATCCTTATCACAAGTTTTTCAATCTAGTTTTCATGTGTGGGTGTGAAATGATAAACATGACTATCTCATTTTTTTTAGTAGAAGACTCCATTGCAAGTCTATAGATAGTGTTCCATCAATTACAAAGCTCATCTTCCTATAGTGGTCTTCAAAACAAAAGTGGTATGTTGTGTTTAATTCCTCATTATATGGTGATTAGTTATATTTTGAATTATTAGTCTAAAGGATAGAATTGATGGAGTGAAAATTATAAAATGCACACATAGTCAGATCTCTTTATGACTGTCACCTATAGTCAAGTGAGATCAATCCTTTATCAGTTATTTTGAAGAAATAATAAGGTTTCAAGGTTTTTATTATACTCCCAAGTAGGAAATAGTAAGATTTAGTTATTAAAAGAGGTCAGATATTGGTTTTGAAGACAAATTCAATATACATAGTCTTATATCATATTGACCTATAGGAAGTTTCTAATAGTGGTTTAAAGCTTGTCCAAATGAGATAGAAGAGTGTTCAAATTGAGATGTCTAAACTGAATGGAAACCTTCAATTAGGTCTGAGAGTCTATAGAAGACCATTGTCAAAATGATGAAGCCATTAGGTGCAGACAAACCTAGAACCATGTCCACACTTTGATGAAGTTGTAATTGAGAAGTTATACCTTAACTTATCTAAATAAGGATTTTTCCCATACCTAGTTCTATCTTTTGATGAAGAATTTGAGGTCCTTGTGAGTCTAAATGTCTTATTTCTTGTATCCCAAGACTATAGGTTACATTTGAACATGATAAGGTGGTTTATTGATAAATTTATAATGATATTTGAGTGGTTTAAAACTTAGATAGGTTTTAACTTGAAACATTCAATAAAACACAATGGTAAGATGACTAAAAGTAACACAACTTGCATTAACCCATAGTAGTAAGTGAGACTATGGTCTCAAGGCATGATATGGGATCATATAGGTGTGAAATGGTATTATTATACTCAATAAATATAAAATATGGTGAATTTAAATTTTAAGTTTTACATCAACACCTACAATAATCTAATGACTCCTTGAATGAACATCTATAGTTTGACCTGTAGACCCATAGTGTGTTGATGGTGAGAGATAAGAACCATTATCAGTAGACATAGATGTTAAAATAGGTTTTAAATGAGCAAATTATATTAAAAATAATAATGTGAATATAATTTATTATTCTAACACAAATTATCACCTATATGGGTCTCATAACTTCTACATATTATGACCTACAGTTTGACACATAAATTAGACTAGTTCTAGCTAGTGGAGAAAGGCATTTTGGAAAGTTTGGTGATATGTAAGATAGATGAATATGATTAATACCAATATTATATTTTAAATATAAATATAATATTACTGTTAGAGATAAAATATACCAAAGACAAGATCTAACTTGTCACTTGGTTTGAGGTTTCTAGACCCTATAAACTATACACGGACTTAAAGGATAGTCTTAAGGGTTTATGTTATTGATCGATTTATAGATATGAAAAAGCCTTGAAATTTTTTTAAATTGGTATTAATAACCTGATATATCCTCCCATGGTATTATTTTATCCAATTAGATAGGGGAAGTGTCTTTTATTATATCTTAGAAGGATGGCACTCCATAGGCAATACAATCTGTAGACCTAGCATAGGAATATTGAATAGATGAAGGGAAAAGTCTTAAATACATCATTAAAATTAATTAAGGTTTATTTAATATATTTAAAGTAGTTTCATTTACCTAAATACATTGGAACCACTTAGAGGTGGCCATAGGTATAAAAATATAATTTAACCCTTATAGGCCTAACACTAGGCCTAAACCCTCATGGTGTTTATCTTGGTTCACAAGACCACATGATCCTTAAAAATAATATAATGAAATTTAGGGGAGATTGGATAGCCTATAACATCCACTAGTTTTAGGTAAGTATCTCAAATTGAACATTTTGGCCTAATTTGGTCTTAGGTCTATTCAAAATGTAATAAAAGAGCTCAACGATCAGTTTCACTCACTCATTTATACAAAAATGGTGTGCATGAGACATAAATGATTGTTTAATAGTTTAATGGGGTCTCTATCTCAAAATCAATGGAATTTTTTTTGGATTTTTAGCATTTGGTCTTTATGAACCATTGTTAATAGTCCAAACCACCAAAAACCCTATTAAAACCTTTATTAAGACCCGATGGAGAAAAAATGAAGTAATATAAATAAAAAATGGGTTAGATATCCATTAGAATGACTTGATCCTATATATCACTCACCCAGGCTCTATGAAAACCATTTTATCCATATTGTCACTTATACAAATATACCAGAATTTGCATTTTTTACAACTTTTATTATGTTTAGAAGGTACAAAAGAGCATTGGTGGATGAAATTAATTAAATGAGTTATAAAGGTACTTATTTTAACTAAATATACTCACCTATCAGATAATAAAATCACATAAACTCCTTTGATACACTATTCACTACATGTAGTATGGGACAAATAGTGAAAATAAGAAACAACTACCTAGTGAAAAGATGAGATGTCTGATATTGGATTTTTTTAAGTATAAATAATGGATTAGAAGAAAAAGGGACTTTTAAAATATGTAATAACAAATATTAAATATATATCCTTGATCAAGTACTAGTCACCTTGACGTCAAATGTGAAGATTGAATCCAAGAGAGCTAGTAAGTGACTACAGACAATGAACAAAAGTGTCAAAAGGAAGGCTATCAGTTATGGGGGTATATGATGACCATCACATATTTTTTAAAACCTTACATGATATATAATATATTTAAAAGGGTTTATAAAGTATTTTAGAATAGTCAGGTGGACTCATCACCAAAGGGTAGTTTTAAAAAAGAAGATGAAGAGTTTTTATTCTAATTTGAGGGGGAATGATGTAATTATGATGGACACTTGTCCATAAAAATTATTGACCTATTTTTATAATTCATTAAAATTAAATGTAACTTGTTTAAAATTATTGAAACTTGTATTTTTTACCTTTAGAATTATGTTATTCTCTCTCCCATCCTATGCTTTATTTATGCAAACATTTCTGGTTTTGTAATCTAATTCACACCTCGTATGGCAAAGCCCTACTGGTTTGACTACTCTATTTTCCTTTGAAATAAATATTTTCAATTTTTTTTTGAGTTAATAATCTTATTTTATTAGTGTGTGAAGTAGTGATAATAGATTTTGAGGTGATAAGTAGCTATCCTTATCTTCTCTTTACTCTTTCATGTTTGATGCAAGTAGTTCTTTCAATAGGTCATATGAAGTGTGGTCAAGTGAATTTTTATATCTCTAAATGTTAAGAGTATAATTTGTGTCTTTAATCTAACCTTTTTTAACTCACCTTGATAAGTACTAGGCATATCATCTATATGTTTTAAATACTTATGTTAGAGTGATCTAGGATGTCAAAACTAGTCTTTTGAGTCATGTTTCATAGTTCAAGTGTATCACATCATTATCATAGGTTAATTTTTTGTTACTTATACCAATTTTCATCTAAGAAATAAATAGTGTATGTGATAAGCTATTTAATACTAATCTAGGTATGTATCCCTTAAACTTGGAAGTTTACCTTTGTTATAGGCAACCCAAAGGACTAAAAGTAATCCAACGTTTCACTGAATTTATAGAATGATTAAACAAGATATATAGGGTAAAGATTAAGTTAAAAAAAACAAATTAACATTATTTTAAGTGTTTTTAAATTAATTTTTCTCATCATCATCAAAATCAACAAGAGTGGCATATAAATACAGATTCATGTTAATGAATTTAGGTAAGAGTGGACTGTTAATTTCTAAAATTGTTAGAATTTGATATTGATATTTGGGGTTGGGTAGTTGAATTCTCCATGGATTAGGATTGGACTCGTTTTTATAAAATTTTACATTATTAATAATATTGATGCATTGGCTACTTAAGGAGGTAATATCCCTCATGTGATGTGTCCATGGGTGACTTAGGAGTATATTATAGGATAATGGTAAGCCAAAACCCATGATCTTGGTACATATCATTTTATTTCCAATAGTGAGAGGGAGACAAATACAATAAAGTGATTTTTTATTGGTCTTTTCAAATCCACAACATGTGAGATGGGTTTGTTTGAGATGATATTTTTTATACCTAAGTTGTTGAATTAGCCAAAGGGATGTAACATTAATTCTCAAACCTTATCTACTAAAACTTTTTGAATAAGGGTGGTATCAATTTTTATTTTAATGAAGAGAGGTGGGTCATTAGCTCAAAAGATAATTTCATCGTTGATCATGTCTTGTTTTAGGAATTTAATGGAAGGTTTGAAAAAAATGCAAATAGTTTCAATAGTGTGAACTAATGTTAGTGTAGGATCTTGGAGGTTATTCTACTTCAATGGAATGAGGTTGTTCAATTTATGTTAATTGTTGCATTAAGAATTTACAATGATATTTAGAATTATGAAGTAAATTAATGAGACTTATTTTACAAGGCATAAAGTTAAGTTCCTATAATAAATTCCAATAAGGTTTTGAATACGAATAACCAACATGAGGCTTGGAAGCAAAAATAGTTTGGTAGGAAGAGAGATAGTTTGGGGTTTGGATTAAGGAAATATTTCCTCACTGGTTTCAAAATGTATGTTAGTGGTAGTGGTGCCTTTTAGAAGTTTTTCTTTGAGTGATGGTTTCTTCGTATTTGTGATGGGATATTTATGGCTAGGTTTACATGTATAATTGACTTTAGTTACATTCACACATTGAGAATTGGTATAGTATTGGTCATAGCCCATGTTAATTACATATATATCCTTATTTTAATGTTGTGGGTTATAGGAGGTAGAAAACATTTTTGGGTTGTTAGAGGAAAAATGTTTGAAAGATTTATTCTTTTGAGAAGAGTTAACATAATCATAATGACATATTTTGATCATAGAATCATGATTGAATGCAAATCCTAATGTAAAAGAAATGGATTTTTTTTCAATATAATTTCATGTTTCATGGGATTGATTGACGTCAACATGAAACTAATAAAAAAAAAGGATCATACCATGTAGGTGGATTATTATCATAAGTGAATGGTTTAGAAGGCATTAAATTTTTTATCATTTATTAAATAGTTAGGGTTGCATGCAAATCTTAGAGATTATCCTATTTTTGTACTCATAGTTTTGGTCAGGGAGGATTAGTAGTGATTACATTTATGGAGTTTTGGAAAGATCCCTTGATGGTTTTATTGTTTGATAGCATCGTTTAGAGTTTAAGGAGAAAAAACAATGAACCTTGTATTAAAGGGAAGTTGTTAAGATAGTTGTGAAAAGTTTCAAAAAGTTATCAGCAGTC
>JARHVA010002011.1:170000-172500 GCA_037957365.1 Torreya grandis | reverse complement strand
TACCAATGAAGTATATTATTGCCAATTTATATTCATCATATCATAAAGTTAACTTAATCTTAAATAATATTAACTATAATGAATTAATTGAGAATTTAATCATTCAATCCATGGCACACAACAATGCTTAGTAATTTAAAGTGAAAATATTATCCTCTAGGAGATCTTTTATAAGACATAAAAATATTAACTACTTAAGTAATTATCCCATCTTTATCTTTATCACACATTCCATTGATTAATTATAGATTTTCACATAAATATTAAACAAAATACAATCCATTTATTTTACCAATTAAATTACAAGGATTTTATTTAACTAAATTGTAAAGTTATATTTCAAGCCTTTAATGAAGTCTCAACATTTTAATTAATTAATCCATGTCACCCATAGGTTTCATAATATCTAGGTATTTGAAATTTTCATTTAAATAAAACTTTTAACTCTACCCATATTTACCATATTCAATTCTTATTGCAAGTAAACATATTCAATGAATAGGGTAGCTTAGCTTGTATAAGCTTAACTTAAACAAGTAACATTATATTTCAATTCCTCATACTCCATGTAAGAAAATAATCATGACATACTCAATCTATCTTTTACATATGAGTTCAAACACTATTATTTGCATATTAAAATAAGCAAGTAGTTTCTCAATCACAAACTAATGATCTATAAGTACATACCAATAGACATGAATAAATTTATTGGTCATGAGTCAACACACAACTAAAGATGCCATAGAATTCAAATCAACTTATCAAACTACTTAATCCAATTAAGTGTCTAGCTACTAGTACAAATTAATAACTCATAACTATGTTCATCTTATCAAAGTATTTATGAATAATATAAATTCATATTAAACTAGTAATATTAGATTACTCAAATAATCAAATGATAAACTATGATGATGTCGTATTTCAAACAGACATGACAATGCTACATCACTTTGTATTGAATACAATAATGACAAATAACATGAATTACATCCATAAGAATTACATAAAAATTAAAATTCATTTTCATCCAACTATCATAACTCAATGTAATAATAAATGAATCCAATCATTGTATACAATACAGAGAAGTTAAACCCATCTCGCTAGTCCAAATGAGCCTAATCATAAGTGTCCCTAAACAACTGCAACCATCATATGGATATATATTAGGGAAACAGAGAAATAATGGAAAAAGGATTATGAAACAAATTAGGCTTCATAACATTCAAATAAACAATTAAAATAAAGAAAACAAAACATGTAAACTAACCCACCAAGATCCATTAACCTAGTACCTAATTACAACTGTAAAACTCTTTTTTAGATTCATGATTTATGGTCCATATTATATTCCATAATATAATGTCTTGTAAATCTATTAACCTATGTACCAATCATATTATGTACTAACTTTATAAATGTGTATGAGTTAAAAATTAAACTCTTAAAAATAAGATAATAGTTTCAACCAATTAAGAATTAATAAAATAAAACATACGTAAAACTAAAAGTCACATTATGGACTTTACTAAACATAGTAGAAGTTTAAATGTCAATTGTAATGATTTACAAAATCATACTAAATTAAAATAATCAATAGATTAATGATCTCAAATATAATTCAATGTAACCATGAACTGACAATAAGTTCCATTATCATTTCTAGAATTAATCCACTAATTCAGCATGATTTCAAATTCTTTGGTCATACTAATAATGACCAAAAAATTCAATCAAAGTCAAAAAATAATGCAAAGATGATGATGATAATAATAATAATAATAATAATAATAATAATAATAATAATAATAATATTATTATTATTATTATTATTATTATTATTATTATTATTATTATTATTATTATTATTATTATTATTATTATTATTTTTTTTTTTTTTTTTCCCAAATTCCCATGCAATCATTTCAAACCCCTATGGGGAGTCCATATGTTCTCTCCCCCATTTTTGGCTACTATTCAAAATACCCATTAGTTTTCTTTAAATTTTTTTCTTAAACTCCAATGTATCTAGGTTAAGGTTTTGAATATAAACCAAATAAAAAACACAATTCACTTAACCTAGTCGTAGATGTAATAGATTCAAAATTAATCAACAACTGAAACACCATAGCACATCCAATTCATAATGTCTTTGAATAAATATAAAAACTCAAATAATATAACATAATCGATCCATTTAATAAAAAATATAGTCATTTAACTAAGACCATTATGGATTTTATAAAAAATAATAATAGCTTAGTCAAGGTTTTGAGTTTAATAAAATCACACACAATAAAGAATAACCCAACTATAGGTTATTTAATAAAACAAAAAATATCAACACACATAATATATTAACCAAGTCATAACCTAAAATGACCTCAAAGTTGTTTGTAACCAAAACATAGATGTAGTGACTATGCACAATCACTTTAAACAAAACCCAAGCCTTAAAATAACATGAGTTTTCCATGAAATAAAAACCCATTAT
>JARHVA010002011.1:160000-165000 GCA_037957365.1 Torreya grandis | reverse complement strand
GAAGGGTGGGATAAAACACCCCGCTAGAAGATATAACTTATTATAGCCACCTTGTATCCTATAAAGGACCTCTATGGAGTAACTATGGATCAAAAGTAGATGAAATGAAGATTGGATCACCCTTAAATATTGAATTTTCCATCAAGTGCCTAATGGATATCGAACCAAGGTGTGGTATTTATACAAAGAATTGTGCTCCTCATGGTTAGTAGATGGGCTAACTACTTTATGTAATGATGGTGCATCAAAAGCAGAGGCAAAGAAATACTGTGGAATTCCTGGTAACTATGGACTAGACTTCTTGATGTTTTATGAGTCTTGAATGAATGTATCTCTTCCCTATAATGTTTTAAGTATACCATAAGTACATGGATCAATAAATAACTCCTCAATATCTAGAATATGCCAAGAAGATAGTGGAGATGTGTCCCCATCACTATTGTACTCATCTATGCTACAATAAGAGTCATCATCATCATCATCAAATCAATTCTAAGTGACTCTGATAAATAAGAATGTGAAGGAGAGTCATGTACAAAGTGTGATAATGTATACAATTGGTTCTAATGATTCACTATTCCCACTACAACTTAGTATCATTATTCAACTCTCTGATATACATTGAATATAGATTAAATTCAACTCACATGCTCAGATGAAGGTGAGTAATTTGGTATACTAATAGGAGATTCGTTTAAAGCGAGGGAATACATAAAACATTACTAAATGTTTTGAGACTCACTACAATATATCCTCTCCTAAAAATTCATGTATAAGTGTTGTCACCCTACTAAATAGTAGACATGTCACATGTTTAAAGGAAGTAAATTATATTTATGAATAATACATGTGATGCGATTCACCAAAATTCGATAACCCATGTAGGATTTGGAGGTAAAACTTCAACTTGGGCTTTGCCTTTAACTTTATCCTTACTATTTTATTTTGCCTCTTCTTTACAATTACCGTTTAGCTTTGAGGATTCTAGGGTTCATAATTTTTTTTATAGACTGAGGAACAACTATATTATTCTTATCAAGAAGTTTATGTTAGGATAAATTAAAAACCAGATTTATCCCTAAATCGTATACAAGAGAAACTATGAAAAAAATTAATCAAACATTCAAAAAATAAACATAAACATGCACATTATAGGAGATGTTAGATTCAACGTGGTTCACCCAAAATGGGATATATCTAGATAAATTGTATAGTATATTATTTCTAGAAATACAAAGGAGAAAAAAAATCCTATAACAAACCCTTTTACACCTCTCTACCTTTTTTGACTCCTCTTTGTGTAAAATATTTTATCGTATATCACCATCATACATCCTATCCATATATAAAGATATTATTAAGGTGAAAAACACCTAAACATAACCTCTACCATCAGATCTAAAAATATTTATTCAATGGCCTAGATTGACTATGAAATTATAATTCTACAAGGTAACTTTTAATATAAAAAAATTGCTTTGGGGGTGCTACCCCCAAACCCCCACCTAGGCACATAGCCCTGAAACTCCCACTGGGGAGGTCATCCCCCCCTTGGACCCCAAAATGGGGATTCCCCCATTGCAACCCTCCACACCATGAGGGATTCAAATAATGGGATCCAGACTTGATTGAAATAACATCAACATTTTAACCTCTGATCCTGGAAGATAATCAGGCTCCACACCTAACAATATATTTAGGTGGTCAATATTATTTTTAAAACATTTGATTTAATCATAAGTTAATAAACAATACTCATATTTTATCTTCTCTTTATTAGTCTAAACACTGGAAGAGGAGGTCCCATTGGTTGATTTGGTGGTAGGATGATTTTGACCATTTTCCTCTTAATCATTGTAATTATGTTTCTTATGTTTGTTATTTGAATCCGTATATTTACCATTTTTATTAAATATATAATGTGGGTTTTTGGATTTTAATGTGCCCATAAGTACTAATTTATCTTATTCTTGAGTCAAGTCAATAACAAAGTCATCTAAAGAGCAAATTTTCCTTATGTTTCCAAGAGAACTTTTAGTAGAATAGAGATTATAAGGGTAAATTTTAGTGCAAAATTTCCTTTAAGTCACAAATATTTTAGTTTTAAAAATTAGTATTTGGTGATTTTAGGGAGTAGTGAATAACATTTATTCACCTAAATTATCTATATGTAATTAATTTTTATGGGTAGGCTCACCTACTATTTAAAACAAATTTCATACTTTTATATATTTTTTATCACTAGGTCAAAAGATAATATAAGTGAATTTGTTAGTATATGTATTATATAATCATATGATGACCAAAATTTTGAAGCATATATACATTGTTGTATTCTACCTCTTAGATTAATTCACCTACTTAGTTTTCACCAGTCTATGATGGTGTCACCCATCAGCATGCATGGTAGTTTCCAACATTCACATCACTCAACAAAATATATGTGCCATTCAACATTAGTTTTGTCTATCAACATCTGTTTGCTCTATGAGTGTTCATGTCACCCAACAATGTGTGTGATGCATGCCAACATTCGCTAACATCATCCATGTTGCTATTCAACATTTTTTTCATGTCGATAATATAAGTAACTCCAAATAAATAGAATCTATGGGGAATGTTAAGGGGGTGTGATAATTAAAAAATACCCTACTAACATATTTTAGCTAGCTATAACAAATGCCAAAGAAATTGACATCCATAATGAATACAAGTACTATTCTAAATAATTAAATTTATTTTTGTTTATTTTTAGTTTTGAATTTATTTCAATAAATGATTCAAAAGTAAACGATATTCAATGTAAAAACCATAGATAATGACATTTTGGATGAATTAATTAATGACAATATGTCACCATTTTAATATATTATTAATAATGACATGCCATAACTCAAAGACATTCCTCACTATGACTATGAAATGCCACAAGCAGAGGATAATTACAAATTAGATGAGGTGAAAATACAAGAACAAACTTCTAAAAATATTGAAACACTAACTTCGGTTAAAAATTCATATAAGAATTATGTGAGAAGGAAAAGGAAACTAGAGGACATTCCTAATAATGAGATCCAAATACTGGATGAGATTTGTAATCATAAAAAAAAAAAAAAAATGAAGATAACACTAAGTAATTTGTGAAAAATAATATAAGCATACAGATAATTAATAAGTCTTTTAAGTTAAACTAGGTGGCTAAATATCTATTCATTGAATTAGTAGATCCATAAAATGGTATTGACACTCCAACAAAATGTAGATGTACAATATATAGTTGGAAACTAGGAAAGGAACACAAAAATTAACTTAATTGGGACACAGTTGAGAAACATTATGAAAAAATATTTGTGTCGGTAAAATGAAAAAATGGAAAAACTAGAAAACATAAATATGGAAATATACAAAATAATACATGCATGTAAGGTATGAAACAGAGTATGAACATCACCAAAAACATCTATAAAATATTGATGAGAAAGGAATACAATAACAACTTAGTTAAGAAAATATACTCAAGTTAATCTTAATGGCAAAAATATACAATTCTCTACCATATATCACATTCTGATAAAAGGTATACCTATAAAAAAAATTAGATTATAAAATTTTATTACAACATAATGTATTTCATAACATTACACAATCCCATTGGTCAGATATCAGTGCTTGGGAAATCACAAAATTTCTCAACATGATTAAGGAGGATTTGAAATAAAAATTATAAAAAGAAACAATTCATGTCACACTCAATTGATGAGGTCGCAATAGTTGACAACACATTATGTGTTTGCATTAATGTTTATAATTTACATAACTATTCAAAGTAATCTTATATGTTGGTTTTACATAGAATGACAAAAAATTGTAATTTTGGGAACCTTTACATGTAGATTATTTCAAATTTGAAGGATATGGCTGGGATGGATAATTATACTATAGCTACCAAGTTAGTTTGTGTTGGTGTTGATGGTGCATCAGTGATGAAAGGGCATAAAATGAGTCTTTATGTTCAAATGTAAAAAAAAAATCCCCATATGTGATTTCAATTCCTTACATGGATCATATAATTAATCTTTATTACAAATTTTTAACACATTTGAAATTGTTACAAAAGTGGAGGAGCTTATTTGTGACATGCATGCATATATGTCATGTAATCCAAAAATAGTTTTAGAGTTTTGAAAATTTATGATTGTAGTGATAGATGGTAAAAATATTTTTAAATATTTTTATACAATATGGATCTATATGTCCAAGCCAACATATATAATTTTTGAATAATATCCATATTTAATAGGTTTTATGTCTAAATACCAGATGTAAGTTGACAAGGCAAAAGATTTGTTGTTCCATTTAATAGGCATAAAAAATTTGTTGGCATTATGTGGTATTCTACTTATGTTGAAAGAAATACAATTTTAAAAAAAACATGTAAAATAGAGATCCATACATATTTTTGACTTCATATGGTTGAGAAAATGGATTTGTTGATCTATATATATGTTCTAATTCTCACAACAATGATTTAAGGGACCAGTATTTGGAAGCTAAAAAAGTTTAATAGCTATTAAAGACACTAAAATTTATATGAAGTTTAATATTAATTATCATATTTGTATCATGGTTAATGGGAAGGACATACCATCACACACATTCCAAAAACATGTTGATTTAGTAAGAGAAAAAATAGAAGAAGTTCCTATAACACATATACAATATGATACTATTATTATGAGATGAGAATGAAATTAATAAAGATTTCTCCAAACCTTTCTACTTAATTTGATATTATCTTAAAAGGGATTACTTTATTTAATCCATGGGAGTGATTAATCCCATATTTTTAACACTACAAATAGTAACGAACTAACAATTAAATTATTTGTCAAATACATGGGTACTCTCTTTGATCATTTCAAAAAATCTATAAAGATCAATGGAGTAGAAATTAAAGTTATTTTGTGAAAGGATTTACTGATGTCTCAGTCAAATAATTT
>JARHVA010002011.1:95000-155000 GCA_037957365.1 Torreya grandis | reverse complement strand
CATTAATTTTTGCATCAAAATGGCTTAAAAATTAAATTCAAGTCTTCAATTTACCTTCCCTGGTCTCTGCTTACTTGTATAATTACCTCTTAGACCTAAGAATAAAGGCCCAAGGCAGTACAAAGAAATAATTAATCTCTGACCTTCTTAATTCTCTACACACAATCGGCTGCCTCATAACCTTCATGTAGAAATTCACCCCTCTTATATGACTTCCAAGTCTGTGGCTCAAGTGGTTAAGGGATTATCCTTTTAGATGAGAGGTCCTAGGTTCAAGGCGTCGGCCTCCTTCTTAGGTGCCTTATTTTCATCTTTTATCCCACATTTGGGAAATCAAAACAACTTCAAGTCTTTTAATAGTTAGGTGTCCTCCTTCAAATCTGCTGACCACCCTTTTGGTAGGCTCTCCATGCCAAACTTAGCATGGGTTCGTTGGTTGCTTATCAACTCAGAATATTCACTAACTTCATGTCCTCTTCTCACTGCATGTGACGTGGCAAGTTGGTTGGTTTCTCTCCCATGTGGTCGAAACATGACACTAACAAACATTAATTACAATAAATATTACAAACAATTTTTAAATTATCTATGGACTGGGCAATGTGTAATTTTCTATGGACTGTGCAAATCATAATTTCTACATACTTTGCAAATGCACAATTTCTTCAGGCTTTGCAAATGCGTAATTTCTATGGACTTTGAAAATGTACAATTTATACGGACATTGAAATGTGAAAATCAAAAGACAAAATCACCCAAAATTTTTAGACACCCATTGATTTTCATGTGTCACCTTCTGATTGATTCATTTGGCATGTCCACATTGCGCCACATCACTTTTTGATTCCTATTAATTACCTATCATAAGAATACTTCATCAAGCTTTATCTAGAGCATCTAGACTCCATTTTATATTATAGAAGAAGCATCAAAAATATCTCAATGAACTCTTCGATGTGTAAATGGTTTGACTAGAATTTGAAGACTTTCAAACATGAAACAATACATAGATCTACCTAGATCAATCAATTAGGCCTACTCACCCATAGAGTATAACTTCAACTCCTTGGCCACTTTCAGCTTCTACTAAACCTTAAAACACATTATAAAAATCTAAAATATACCATTTATTAATCCCTCATGGGTCCATGCCACCTGGAACAAAAAATTCAATACTTGAACCTACCAATTAGGTCTCCTTGCTCTTTAGGCCTTCATACATAGAAAACATAGTCTCAAACTTTTGAAGCAAATACTCAATTTTTTCACATATCAATATGATTAGATCACATGGGTGAAATATTAAATTCCTCTACAATAGCTCCATGTTCCTTAGACACTTCAACTCAGGCTCTAAGAACTCAAATCAACTCTCTCATAATGACCACTCAGACTAGTCATATATATCCAAAATATAGTTATACTATTTTGACTCTCCATATCTAGTCAAGGGAAAAATTATGACAACCAATGCTTTATCATAATCCTTAAGAACATCTCCATGCTCATTTTCTTCTTGAATTCTACTTAGAAGACCTTAAACTTAACTCTATAATATGGTAACTCAAACAGTCAGTGTATTCAATAAATATATTCAACTTAAAAGCCATTGTTAGTACTAAATATAGATTTTTCAATCCTCCAAAATCCACACAAATGGTACTCATGTAGTCCAAAACACTATCTAATAGTTATTTCATCTTGAAACATCAAGACACTATTAAGAAGAACTCAATTATCCTTCTTTGGTTAGTTATAGAACATGGTCAAATACGTAGTCAAATTTAGATCTCAATATCTTTGACTGTATGAACATTCAAACATTTTAACTAGTTTCCATAGATGTACGCTGGAGTCCTTTACAATTTTTCCTTTTACACTACCATCAAATTCATCCTGGATTAAAAGATATATCTGAAAAACTATAGATTGATTTTCATTAGTTAATTTGAATATTCAAACTCCAATGGTTACTGATCAAACACAAAACATCAAACATTTTTTCATCATCTCTTGATCCCTATAAATATTTTAAAAATACTCACCTTTGATCTCCTCATAAATATCCTAGTCTTTACCTTACAATGCTCACTGTTGATCTTAAATCCTCACTTCCACTATTGTGCCACTTGGCAACTCTACATGCCTTCTACATACCCTAAATTCAATCTTTCAATGAAATTACACCACTTGGTAGCTCCACGTGAATTATAAGTACTCTATTTATTTATTGACTGAATATTCTCCATTTAATCATAAACTGTATGATCCCACGCTCACCATTGACCTTTATCTGATAGGTTTCACACTTGTCATTAGATCTGCCACTCAAACTCCATGATTATGAAACATGTCACTAGATTTTTAAATATTGAGTATTTAAATTTAAACCATGCTATTATATCTTTATTTGGTCAAATAAAAAACTCACCATTAGATCTATGATCTGATTAATACTCATCATAGATCTTTGATAATGTAAATTTGGGTATGGCAACTTAGTGAACTATCTAAGAAGTCAATTTTTCACCTTAATAAATTTTTCTACGCTCCATGTCTAGACCTAGAAATTTAACCTTATGATTTCATAACATAGGGGAATACTTCTATGTATTAAAATTCTCTGAAAACTTTCACAAATGTGACATATAATGTCATCAAACTGCTTACTTGGCCTTATCTGTCAAGATGACTACTTGAGCTCAGACATTCATATGATTGTTCTACTAAATTTCATTCACTTACATAAGAACTCTAAGCGTTCATAACATCCAATATGGTATATTAAATATTTCCATACCATCAATATCATCCATCAATTTCCTCACTAAGTAAAACACTAAATAACTATGTAGGAACACTCAAACTTGTTGAAACATACTTTGTCATTATCATTCTAGCATACATGACACCTCATCAACATATTTTGTAACCTTGAATACATCATTGAAAAACCTCCAAAAATATCCACCTTATTCATTGATGTCAAACACCAATAAAAATCTTATTCTTAGACTTTGTCTCTCTCTTCAAGTACTTTCTCCCATTTTGACATAATGAAATATTGGGCTCATCTTTTGATCCTATGAACCTGAAAACACATTAAGGACCAATAATAGGAAAGAACCACCTAGGAGAGATAATATATACTTCCCTTAACATTGTGCATATCTCTTTTTACCTAGATATTCTCAAGCATACTTCATGACTACACTCTTATTTGATCATACATAGCTTCTATGAATACAAAACATACATGAACATATAAACTGCATGAACTTATCTTGAACATATTAAGAGGGACTCCACTTAAGTCACCGGAGCTTAAGCACCCTTTTGAGCATCCTTAGACCATAAACAATGCTGAGTCAACATAATTTACTTCCCACCTTCTCATTATACTACATAATCCTTTGTTCTTAAGACCTAACCATTTATAAAGATACCTATTTGTTTATGCATGAGGATTCAATACATTTTCAAAAAACATCACTTGGTTTGATCAAGTCATCATACAAAAATGGTTGAAATCATACTTATATAAGACATATTCATATCTCCAATATGATTGAGACATCTCACATATACTCCCCCTCACATCATTCATAGATATTTAAGCCTTTCAAATTATTTGAATTAGCCCCCTCAACTCCATGTTCCACATGGATCATGATATCTTCAAAAATACTTCTCAAAGAACTAGATCTATCAACAACTCTTCAATACTATCCACACTTAGTTAATATCCTTATGAAGCCACCAATATATCTCATATCTTCATTATACCAACTTAAACAACTGAAGTAGACATGAATAACTCTCATAAGTATCTCAGAACAATTTTCCTTTGTCCTCTACAATCCATCATGGTTTAGAACCTTTTCAAATCATGCACATGGAACTATTTCATCTTCATAATACTATGAACTCCATGACAAAAAGAATTTGTCATATATAGAAATATAAGACCTTCTTCATGATATCAAAGATACGAAAACACATTTTCCTTGTGCTCTATATCAACCTTATCTTTAGTCTTTCAACATTTGATCAATCACTTTAAGCAACAAAAATTGACAAGTTCTTATCTTCAGGGCCATAAACCCTTAATACACCTTGAGCACAATATAACATGATCAACATACCTTTATATGGAAATAAAACATATTGATAACTTACCATCCTTGACTAGACAGCTAGATAGCTCCATTCCTTGCTTATAGACCTTGCACACACAAATTCATTCTTCACTATTTGACTAACTGTATCATCCTTCAGATCAACAAACTTTTTCATTTGTTTTCATAGTAAGCTAACACATCCTCTCATGACCTTTATTTTCCAACAACAATAATAAAAAACACAACATCCACCATGATTCCTTTTTTTCATAAGTGTCTCCTTGAAGCCTAGATAGAGACACCCCTAACACACAATGTCCTAGAACAATGTGAAACTAGGAGTTGCCCAAAACTCCTCATATTTTCTCTCCTTCTTAGAAAACTTGAACTGATGATTCTTCTTCTTTTGTTTTACTTAATTAACTTTTTTATCTTCTTTATCACTTTCCTTTTCTTCTAGGATGGTATTGAAAATACATGGAGACAATAAATATTCTTGGGATACCTTTTCCTTGGAGTATCAATCTCACATTTCAAAGCATCAACACTTGACATTGTCAATTGATACTATTTATAATAAACTTTCTCAATATCATTATGATATTCACTTCCATCCTCTTCATTCCCAAAGTGAGAAAACAATGATATATTCTTATTCTCTTCAACCTTTATAGCATTCTCTACCATGGTAAACAGTCTACTTTGACCTGCAAACTAATCATGGTACATACTTTCTAATTTTTGTTTCCATAACCATGTATGATCTATTCTTTGCACATTAGGAGCTTCATATACCTTATTTTCTTTGAGAACTCATTCAACCTATTCTTGCAATACCTAGCAATGTGACAAAATTTATGACATTTGTAGCAAACCTTTCTTCTTGAAGTGAACTCATCTTGCCTTACCTAATTTAGACAAAATATTGCAATGTATCCTATGTCATAGCAACTAAAGCACTCAACTTTGATCATGCTATTTTATTGATGATTCCATTCATTCTTAGTATATATTCTACACTCTCTATCCCTATGACCAAATTTGTTACAAGTATAGCAGTAACCATTGAAATTTTCATACCTTATGGCATTTTCTTGTCTAATATGATTTTTCCTCATTATGCCAACACCTTCATTCCTTGACTGATGATTTATCTTCAACGTCTGATTGTATTTGTTCATATTGGTCTTTATATTTTCTTGAGTTACATTCTTTTGTTCTTCTTTGTAACCAAGTCCATTTCTATCACTAGTAGGTTTTTGACTATTTAGAATGTTGTCTAGATCACTTGATCTCTTTTAAAACATTATATATGACTTCATCTTACCAGATGTCTTTTTTTAACTGAGATTTCAATGACTCATTTTCAATCACATACCTTAAAAACTCAACTTCTTTAGCTTTCAAGCTTATAGATAAGACTTCTAATTAATAACTGAGATGCTTGACTATATATTCATGATCCTTGGTGTCTTCATTAATTCTTTCCTCAAACACACTAAATTTATTTTTATAGTATTTTATTTGAGACTTCAACTTCTTGGTTTTATTCTTCTCAATCTTTAGATCATCAAGGGTATTCATCAACTCAGTCTTACATATTACCTTGTCTTCTTCATCATTTGTATCACCTAAGCCACCTTCAAACCATGTAGATTCATCTTGATATGACCAACTACCTTCTTTAGCCATAAAAATAAATTCATCTTTAGTAGGACCATTATATTCATGTTCATTTTTAGAATCAGTACCATCATTCTTATCAGATTATCCTAAATATCCCTTGGTGTGGAGACTCCTCTTAGCCTTGTAAAACTTATTTTGGCCATTATACCTTTTAAAACTATTCTTTATCTTATCATACCTAAATTTCTTCTTGTCATTATCTTGATGTTCTTCATTTTATTCATTATCATTTCCGTTATTCTTATTAGGTCCTTTATTATAAAAGGGACCTATCTCTCCACACTTGAAACATTTGAAGGGAAGTTTACCCTTAAACTTTCTTGAACCTATTTTCATTTTTCTTGTTAACAAAGTTATTAGTTCATCATCATCAATATCAAAAATCTCTTCGTCCTTGACCTTATTACCTTGGACATTATTCTTTAGATACTTCGTTACATTGAGATCCACTTCTTTCTTTGGTGGCTTGTACTCATTAACACTCATCTCATAGATAAAAAGAATGCCATGCAATTTGTCCATCTTCATTTTAGTGAGATCATGACTTTCTTATATAGTAGAAACTTTTGAATCGAATTTGGAAGTGAGAGACATTAATACATTTTTCACTATAGTGCCTTGTTCAATAACCTTTCATATGCCTTTGATCATATTCACTACCTCATCAACTCTTAAAACATAAGAAGCCATAGTATCCTCTTCCTTCATTTTGAGACTTTCAAATTGCATTTAGTAGGTTTGTAGTTTATCTAACTTAAATTTTGAATCTCCTTCATAGATGAAATATTATTTATCTTAGATATCTTTGGTATACTTGAAATAGATTACCTCAGTGTATTCAGACTCAAAAAGACCACAAATGATAACATTCATAGCTTTAGAATTGTTCTCACTCGTCTTCTTATCTACAACACTAGTTGGAACATTAGGTGGCATGGAATAACCATCTAAAATAGATTTCCAAGTTTCAAACCCAAAGGACATTATGTAGGTCTTCATTCTTCCACTCTAAAAAGCATAATTGGAGCCATTGAAGAATAGAGATTGCTTAATAGATAAACCTTGAGAGCTTGTCATTGTACCTAAGATTACCTTCAAATGTTTAAACTTGTATAGAAGGTATTGATTTGATACTAATTATTAGAGGTACAATCACTGAGCAGGGGGTGAATCAATGAGTCAAGATATTTAAAAACTTCAATATAAGTCCTTCAAACACTTAGTCATACACCATAAGCAATCAAGAAGGAAGTAACCCACTCATAGAAGTGAACATGAAAGATAAGTAATATAACACAATATCTATGTATGAAACCCTCTTGGGGGAGAACCCACTCTCAATCCTATAAACACATGGTGTACTTGTCTTATAAGATGATTACAAACATGAGACTTTAGTGAAGTACCCACATCACAAGAAGCAACAACCCCTAAATATGACATGCACCAACTTGCCTAAGATTTTGAGGACCAACATAATATATAAGAAATGAAAAAAACTATAAATCTTATTTCTTCTCAATATGATGGAGAAACCCTACAAAATAACTTCATTCAATCCTCTTCACTCATTTAAACCTTCACACATAAGTAAGGAATACAAAACCACCTTTTGGATCAATCTACACACATTTTATTATTATTATGCATCAAAGTTATAAAGACATGCAATCCACACTATAATATGCCTCTAAATACATCCACAAGGATCTCATATCCTTCACAAATATTTTGCTCATATACTCACTTCCAAAACTAGCATAATTAGTTCAATTGGACCTTATACTTATACCACACTCTTCATTTAAACCATCTTGGTTGGATAAGATGCTTTAAATATTTTAACCACACTTAACAAAGATCAATAAAAACATTACATATGATAGACATAATTTTCATAGGTTTTTCATTACCTCATTATCTCCAAACAACCATTAGTTCTTGGTAAGACCTAAAAAAATTAGGCCTACTCACCCATACATTACAACTTCAACTCCTTCGACAACTTTCATCTTCTAAAAAATATTTTAAAACATCAAACATATCTCCAATAGACCCTTGCTAACTCCCTCATGGGTCCATTCCATATATAAGACCAATTCAACACTCAAACCTAACAATTAGATCTCCTTATTCTTTAGGCCTTTATACACATAAAACATGGTCTAAAACTTATGAAGAAACTAATTGAAATTTTCATATATACATATGATTATATCAATTTTTTGAACCATTTATGACCTATGAAACACCTCCCTATGCCTTAGACACTTCAACTTAGGACCTAAGCACTCAAATCAACTCTCTTAGAATGGCCACTCGGACTGGTCACATGGAGTTAAAATAAATTTATACTATTTTGAATCTCCATATATGATCAATGGAAAAATTATGACAATAAATGATTTATAATAATTTTTATAGACTTATATAACATATTCATGCTTATTTTATTCTTCAATTCTACTCAAAAAACCTTCAATCTACCTATGCAAGATGGTCACTAAACTATTAATGTATTCAATAAACAAAATCAACTTCGAATCCTTTGTTCATGCTATATGTGGATTGGTAAAACCTAAAAAATCCACACATATTTTCCTAATTATAAATTTTTTGATTGGTCATTTATATTTAGATTGGTCATTTATATTATATCATCTTAACTAATTATAACTTTTTTTAATGTTTGAGTTATATAATTTATATGGTTTTGATTGCTTAGTATATTCCAAACAATGTATTTTATTTCTTTGAGATTGATTGATTTATTTATTTATTTTAACGTGTTTACATATTTTATTGAAACATATGTGTTACAAATTTATTTGCATTACACTATATCTCTTGAAGAGTCATAGTTTGAATAATTTGATTAGATTATTTATTAGATAAATTTAATATAAATTATTTTGTGTATTTTATGTAATTTTCTAAACATAATTCCCATCAATTTTAGTTGTTATTTTTATATTAGAAACACTATTTTTCAATGATATGTAACTTGTTTTAAGTCTTTTTAATTCCATATTATCTAAAAAAATTAATAAACTCATTAGAAACCTACTATCTATATTTATTTGTCCTACAATTTTTAAAGATGTATCCACTTAATTTCTATTATAATATTTTTAACTTTAAATAATTTTAAAATGTCTCTAATTTTTGTTTCAATAAAAGTATTTAAGTATACTCATTTGAAAAAGACAATAAATATCATAAGATACTAAACATTTCTAATGTTATGTCATTCAATAAATTCAAAAAAAAAACATCCAATATAAAATTTTATTGGGAGCTCTCGCTCAACAATTTTCTAATGGAAATGCATCTCTAATTTTTTAAAATAAAATTACATCCTTTACAAATTTTAATAGATCTTTATGTCATACACAATCCTTTCACCATGTAATTCTTAAAAAAATAACCCATTTGAATGACCAATCTATATTTTCAAAACTATAATTTATGTTTTAATATCATTTTAAATATAATTTCACAACCATAATTGATATTTTATAATAATTTTACATATAAAAAAATTAAATTATTTTCATCATTAACACTTTAATATTTACCTATCATTGTTATTATTTTCAAAATATAATTTGGTTGAATTGTTCCATCAAATTTTTTTTAAAACTCCTCTTTTTTTGGGTCATATGATTTTTTCAATTTAATAAAATTAAAATTAACCCATATAAAACCGAAGTTTTCATTTTCATTTTATTTTGAAAAAATTAAAATTTATTTATTTTATCATTGATCTTCATCTTCCACTCAAAATTTTATTGATTATATTATTTTTCATAATAAACATAGATGTTTTATTTATTATATCCTTGATTTTTTCCATCTATACTATTTTTCAATTGTTTATTTTTCATTCTATATAGTAGTTGGTGGTTGTATTGTAATACATTTAATTATTAATTTCTACCAATTTATTTAATTTTTTGAATGTTTTTTTGGCACAAACTCTGCATGTACCACAACCCAACACTATAGTAATAATAGAATAATTTGGGGAAATTTCACATGATCCAAACTAGTCACTTATCTATCTCATACACACGTGTTGCGCACAATCTAGTAGCCAATGGTTATGAGAAAAATGGCTTGAAGGCAATCCACACATAGCCTTTTTGTTTTGTTGGAATTCACTTGGGCTTCCTTCTCTTGAACATCTCATGGACCTAGGGAAAGTAAATTATTATTCAATATCCTATCCTCCAATCTTGTAAATATTTTTTCTTGTTTATGCGAGACCTCTCCCAAAATCTTATGACCATATTTTTACCAGTAGCTGAAAAAAATTGTACCTATCCTTTAATAACTTATATACCAGGTATGCCTGCACCTACATCCACCATAACAAGCACATGATTTTTCAAAAACAATATACTACTGTGTGTATTTGATGCCCAAATGAAATGTATTATCTTATTTAGATATTAATGTTTTGCCGATACTCATAATGTCAAGCTCATAATTAGACAATTATTATGGATGCATGAAATTATGAAATGAAAAACATATTCTTAATTATAATTCACATTTACTTAATTTTTTAGAGCTGTGTTCTCTAATTACGCATTCATTTCCATGTTCCATGCACTTTTCATGGTGTTATCACTCAACCCATTCATAACATATCAATAGTCTCACCCAATCAAAACATACATAAATATCCTTTTTCATATTTTTTTTTGTTAACAAATGCACAACTTGAATATTATAAAATATAAAAAACTCTAATACACAATCAATAATGAATTTTTGTTGGTGAAAAATGAAATGTTTAAATGGGAGTTAAAATAAATTGATTACTTTAACATACTCTTTGGGACTAATAACAGATATACTAGTTATTAATTTCTTTTTGATTGAATATATACTTTATGTTATTTTGATTATTCAATTTATCCAAAAAGATTACATTTTTTCCCTTTTTGACATTTAATTTATTCCTTTTTCTTAAGCATGTGTACACATGCTATGTAACCATGTATGTTCAAAATATATTTTAATTACTACATGCCTCTTGAGATATAACATTATGAATATTTTTTTCATATATCTCTTAGATAAATATACTAAAGTTGCTTAACCTAATTTTTTTGGAATATTTTATTTTATTTTTCAACATAGTTACCATAATTTTTAGTTGTTGTTTATATATTGGGATCATTATTTTCTATGATTTATAATTTATTTTAAGTTTATTATTGCATTTAATTTAAGAATATTAATAAACCCATTAAAAATATATTTTTGACCGCTATTATTCCTACATTTTTTAAAGATGTGTCCACATTATTTTTATGATAATAATTTTGAATTCTAAATATTATCAAATATATCTGATTTTGATTTCAATAAAAACATTCAAGTCTATCTAAATTAAAACATCAATAACTATCATAAAATACTAACTATTTCTAATAATGAGTGTTTCAATATACCCCTTAAAAAAATATGAATATAAATTTTTATTGTAAGCTCACTCTGAACAAATTTCTAATTTGAAATGCAATTCTATTTTATTTTATAAAATAAAACTTTTAAAAATTTTATTTGGTTGTCATATCATGGACAATCCTCTCATTATGTAATTCTCAAAAATTAGTTCACTTAAACGACCAAATCTAAATTTACACAATCATTATTGACATTTTATAATAATTTTAAACACAATTTCACAATATATATTATTCATCATTATAAAAATATATATTATTCATCATTAATACTTTGATAGTTAACCATCACTCTTATCATTCACAATCTTTAATTTTAGTTGAATTGATCAATAAGTTTTTTAAAACACTTCTTTATTTTTGGTCATATGACTATTATAATCTTTATGAAAACATAAAAAAATATACTTTCATTTAGAAAAATTAAAAATAATTGATACAGAACCAAAGTTTTCATTTTCATTTTATCGTTAAGAAAAAAAATTGCTTAATTTATCATTGATTTTTTCATTCATTCTCAATACATTTTTTTTTAATAATTAAAATAGGTGTTTTATTTATCAATGCTTTCATTTCTTCCTTTTGGTATGGTTCTTAAATTGTTTATTTTTTATTCATTATAATTTTTTGTGCTTATATGGTAGTACATTTAATTATCAATCTATGGATGTACATTTCGCAAGGGTTATGCATTATATATTTAAACTTATTTTAATAATAAATAATAAGTTAAATTTAATGTACATCTTTTTGTATTAAAAGGAATTGTAATTGTAAGAAATCGAATCCATTTGTATAAATTTAAAGATTCAAAATTGAAATGCTAAATGAAATATTGAAAGCTTTCAACATAAAATATTAAATAATAATTGCATTAAAATATTTTATAAAATGCATTCACACTTATAGTAATAAAATTTATGTAAAATTATCAAATGCATATGTTGCTGTCAATATGACCCTTTTTCTTTCAAAAAATGGTAACCCCACAATCCATAATAATTTGTTGGGAAGCTAAGGTTATAACAACAAAAACTTATAGAGGTTATTTTTAAAAAAACAAGGTGGACAATGATGTTTAATGAAATTTTGGACCTTTTTTTCACAAATTTTCCTTATGTATACCTTTAAATAAATGGACTACTATAAAAAAAATTATGAGTTTGTTTTAGTGAAATTGTTTAGTTCCTCTATGTTATTGAATGTTTCATAATTATTATTTTTTGGGGTATTAATCATCCTCTGGTTGAGTTGGTGCTAATTTGGTAGGTTTTTATGAAAAATAGCTCAAGTGTTGACATATCCACGATGTCCCATGATCCATCATACTCAAATGGTGTGGAACTCATGTATATTTTTTTAATTTTTTCCTATAATTTTGGGTACTATTTAGACTTTTTATACAAATTCTGAAGGTCCTAAAATCCCACGACTATAATTTCATGTAATTTCACACAATCTCATAAGTATAATGTGGATGGGATACATTTCACCAATAAGCTTTAAAGCTAACTCCAGGCATGTAAAAATAACATTATTAATCAAAAAGTGCTTAATAAATATGATCGAAAATTTAGAGTTAATAAACATGCATAAGTAATTTCCATCACACTAGGTTTTGTTAAAAAATATACAAGATATTTTGAATGTGAAATTCAAATTTCATATTATTATAATTAGATTTAATAAAATATCACACAATACATTGAGTAAAAATCTTGAGTTATTAGTAAAAGTATCATGTGGTTAACTAATATTCTTGTGAATCTATCTGTGTTGATATCTGACATGGCAATGTCTCCTTCAACCTCTAAGCACACTCAAAAATTTAGAGAAATAATATTCATATCAAGTTTATTATAGTACAAAAACTATAATAAAATATTTATAGTGGTAGAAGATATTTAGGAAATTAAAAAAAATAGTGTTTCCACCTAAGATGAAGATGATTTATCAATATACTTACAGGCTATCCAAAAAATTAAATCTTTTTAGGGTGGATGCAAAGCTTAAGGTAAGCCATTGTGGGTTTTTTTTTATAATTTGTGTATATAAATAATTAGAATGAAATTGAGAATTGAAAATATAAATTAGCTTTGATTTCATGTGTGGCCTATAATAGGTATTACTAACTTCCATACCCCAACATCCTTTATAGTAGAGTCATTGATTTGAAATCGATGGAGACACACACTGTTCAAGAAAGTCAAAAAAACTAAGATGCATATCATGATCACTGGGTGAACTATGAAGACATTTAAACCTATACCATCAATACATTCAACTAATGAGTCCATGTGGGGATGTTACTAATTAATATTTTATATGGTGCGCATGACATTGTGCATGTCAATACCTTTTAGTTACCTTTCCTTAGATTGATCATAGATGACATGAAAATTCCTACACTAGGGATGATTATAACTTTGAATTTGGCTGAACATCTGATGAGGATTAAAAAGTGGTAGATCTTCTACATTTTATCTTATTTTTTGGATGCTTTTGGTGCCACAATGCCCTTCAATCACACTTCATTTCCTTAATGGCCACCTTACGATCCTATTCTACACTTGGTCTAATCTAAATTATATTTCAAACATGTTTGAGGATGAACATTAATGAAAATTACAGTTAATTCTAACCACGCTTGTATTTTTAACTTAATGAGAAGAAGATGCAAAAGCTATCATATTAAATGATGGAATAAATTATAGACATTGGGTCCTACGAGTACTATCAATAATTAATAATGATGAAGTTTGAGCTGAGAGGCGAGGGGGGGACTATATAACCCCTCTCAAATTTACTCATTATGTGTAAAACAAACTCGTAGAGCATGAATTATTGTATAATATGTTGACAATGTATAAAGTCATTTTAATAATAAGATATATGATCCGAACTCATACATACTTCTCAAAATTGATCAATATATGCTTTGTATAACCACAAACCATTATTTAATTTATCACAATTTCATGATGATAAATAATAAATTTCTCAAAGGAAAATAAAAACACATATACAAGAATTGATGAATTGACTTGAGATCACCTACATTCATGATCCTCATTAAAACTATTTAATTTAGCTGAATATATAATATGATAATGACTAAACAATGGGAACCCATGGACAGAAAGACAAAGTTTTAAAAGGACCTAGTGAACTCGTTTTGCTAAATATCACACCGAAATTTCATATGTTTTAGATCCCTGAAGGTGGTGAGTAGCCTCCCAAGTGTCATGGGACACATATTTCATATGACACAAGATTATTTTTGAACGATGCATTTCAATAGAAATTTATAAATCAAACATGGTTCTACTCTAAAATGTGAGTAGCAGTTTGTTAAAAATGATGATTTTTCCTTTTTAGATTACGTTTGCGATAACGTCATCCTAGACATAGAGATGATATTTCCTAATTTTTACAATAAGCTTAATAAAAAACATACAAATAGTTAGATCATTTAGTACATGAAAGGAAACTTCAATCATTTTGGTTATGTGAAAAAGAAAATCATTCCATTGTAAAGGTATGTGTATAGAATAAATTAATCATGAATTGTTCATTGAGGGATTATGCGACATACAAAAGAGTTGAGAGAAATAGAATAAAAATATATTAGTGTGAACACTATTTTTAATGTGCTCCTTTAAGTTTCAAAGTTGAATGAGGGTAAGTGATTGTTTTAAACATTTCATGATATTGTTTTGTGCTCAAATTTTATTATTATTATTATTCATGTTTCATTTCAACAATATAAACTATATTTAATTCTTTTTCATTTAATGTTTAAATTAATTAAATATAAGTAAAAATTAACATTTAATTTCTAATCAATAAGAATTTTTAAAATTACAAATTATATTAATATTAGAATAGTTTGATCTTTGAATATTTTATGGGAGTGGCTTTATATGTTAGAATAAAATTAAAACATGGTGAATAAGATAAATTGAATCCTTATGGAACAAATGTTTCTATAAGAAAATGCAATTAAGAAATGAGAAAGATAAATAAAAAAGGCAAAGAATGTAAGATATGTGTTATATGCATTAAAACATTTATACTCTTTATAGACATTACACACTATAATACATAATATTGTCAAAGCATTGCCTTCTCTAAGAAATATATAGGGTTGAGGTAGGGTCTCTTATCCTTAAATAAATAGTTATGACACATAATTTTTATCCATAACAATATTCTATGTGTGGTTTTCAACAAATGGTTTTATAGATATTATATATTTTAGTACCATATAATATTGTCACAACTATAATAATAATACATTAATTTAAATTAAACAAAACTAAAATTAATATCTTAATATTTTTTGAAATTTTGAATTAATATATTACAGCTTTTTTTTCACCAAATTTTTTTAAATGTTAAATAAGTTGTGTATAACAATTATGATTATACTATTATATATATGTTAAAATTTGGTTAATATTTATTCTCTAGCATCAGGGTAATCAATATTATTTACTCTTCATTTTTTATAAGGTTAGGGTTTAACTAGATATTTAAAGAGAAACGACATCTTGTTTATGTAATAACCATTTTCTTGAATGTGATATCTTTGTAGGTGAATCTTGTGTATAAAAGAGAATGATAGAAACTCAATGATACAGATAGATAAATTAAATGGGCAAATTTTTTAATTTAAAAATCTTGATATGGAATATATTTGTACAGATAGAGATAAATGTGATGATATGCTAGGAATATATTCTTCTTGATATATTTTATTTGCTAAAATAGCATTGGTTTTAGAATCTTAATTTGTGGAGTGTTGATTGTTGCTTACTATTGAGTGTATTTTTTATGGTTGATTACTATCTTTTAAGGTGGTATTTGATCCCAAAATTGTGCTTTAGCTAAATTTATGTTATTTATCACAAGTTAGTAGGAAATTGACAGAGATGGTAATATAATTATTATTCAACATGGTATGTGAAAAATTCATGATAATAAATTTGAGAGTTATATATCTTAACATATTTGAGATAATTGTATTTAATATATATTTACTAATAATTATCAGTTGCCTCAAAACATTAAATTTTTTACCTCATATAATTTCCTAAATATCAAACATTCACCAAAGTCATATGCTTTTTATCAAAAATATATAACTATTCATCTATGTTATGTTTGACAATGGATTGAGAATTCACCTACCATTCTACATCATATATATTTTTTGAATCCTTAAATAATACCTTCTGAATGATAAGGGCCAATCATCCCACATGATGTGTTAGAAGCAATGAAATAAAATTATATTCATTCTCTATCTTAACATGGTGACTTTTATCATGTATTAAACAAAGTTCTTGTTCTAATAAGTGAATGCCTATTTATATAATATTAAATAATTATAATATATTATATAAATTTTAGGATATGATTGGACAAATTAAATTTTTCTACACAAAGGAATGTTAAATAATAAATGGTAATCCTAAAACTATAATGTTACATGAACTAAACTCATGAAAACTAATAAGGCAACATAAAAATAATGCATTCAAAAACAATTTATGATTGTTACTACTTAGTTGTTTGCCTTCAACATCAGAATTTGAGATTCATCAAGGCGTTCAAGAAGCTTGCTATAAAAAGTTGAGTCAACTACATTGGAATTAAATTACAGCACTATGCTTGAATTAAATACTTAAGGGTATTTAGTATATTTATACTAATTATACCGACACTAAATTTCATCCCTAATGGTAATAAACGCGATCTACTAATGGTTCATTAGCATGAAGGCACTACAAGCTATAACCCTACGAGAAATAAAACTAAGAATGAAATTAAGTTACTAATTTATATAGAATATCATAAAACCACCATACCACCCATGAATACCTTAATCAAAGATAACCATTCATATTGAAGCAGAAAAACTCAATCTCGAAGCAAACAAACTTGGCTAGCTCACCTCCGAGTCCAATCTCAAAATCGTTAAGTTACCTATGAAATGACGACGGAAAAAATACTTCCATGAGGGGAAAAATATTTATGAAAATAATTATACAATACATTAGATACATAATACCACTAGTAACTTATAAAAAGAATTTACAACATTTTAAATGCTAAAATAACTCATCATTCTAAATGGGTTTCATGCTAAAATTGATTTTGTGAAGCAAATTACGAATAAAATAGATTCAGGAATAAGATCACTAAAAATAATAAAGACATCTGAAATAACTAAAATGAATCTATTGTATAAATTTGAAAGTAACATGAACTTCTATCAATCACTGGTATTTCCTTTGGATTCCTCTATCTATTTTTTGTAACTCTATTTTGAATCGACTTTGTAGGATGAAAAATGAAAATTGGTGTATAAAATTACCAATTGCCATCAGAAATAGATCCACCAAAAATCAACAAAATGGGGTAGATAAATAATGGTTAAATATTTTGATTCATATAATATAAACTAGAGCTTACAAATTTATGTTTCAATAAACTCAAGTTTGTTAATTAATTTAGAGTCTTTCTCTGGACCAATTTAGTTGATATTAAAATAGAGAAATTTATAATGTAAATTTTCTTGAGATCTCAAAAAGTGCATGAAATTATTCAAACTTCCACCCAAATGATCCTAGAGGATGATAAAACTATCCATGTGCTTCATATGATATAATTTTAATCTCCAATATATTTACATTATTCTAACAAGATTCTCAGTGATACATATACACCCACAATAGTCGATCTACCCAAAATAGTTTTGTACAACACCAACACTATGGAAGAGTCACACTATTCACATCAAAACACCTAGGATAACCTAGGTAAAATTTATTAACTTGCTCATTAATTTCAACTTTAAAGATAAAACTCAAAATTGATTATTTAGTTATTTTATACATTAAGTATAATACATGAATTTTAAGCTTGAAATATAATTAACCTCAGTTATATGACAAGTTTATGATTATCAATTTTATATTTCCATATAATATTCTCAATGTTATTTTCTAATCAATTGTGTGATGGCAACACTAATGTTATCATTCAACTATGAGTCAAGCACTAACCTACACTAAGTGACAAAGTATAAAGTGTTATAAACAAATTGTCATCAACATAGATTAAGGAATATCAATGTTCACTGATATTATAGAGTATTACAACAACCATTATGGTAATAAATAATATAAGTTACAACAATGATCTCTTCAATACTAAGATAATTTAAGTTTTAAAACAATCTCCAAGGAGTAACATTACAATTGTCTCTATTATATAACAACCATATAATCCTTATCAGTTTAAATCATGAATTGAATAATAGTTCAAATGTTGAAAATATAAATATAATAAACATTAAACCTCTATATTGTATTTGTCACATGTAGTTCTTTCTCCTTCACTAGGACATAGGTAATGGTGGGTCAGCTAACACTGATCAACCAAAAATGCCCTCAAACATTCTTATTTATTTTTGTATATCAAAGGACCATAAATAAGATAAAAATGATAATTCAACACTAATTTTATTAAATACAATATATATTAATATATATTTAAACATATTTTTACCAAAAGCATATTGAGTAGATAGATAACAATTTACTAATTTCTCTCCATACCTCAATTATATTCACTGATATATGATTGTTCTTAAAACTAGTTATTTAATCACTTATTGAACTTAACTCCTTACTACTACTTACATTGAATATCATATCAATTTCTACCTAATATATTACACATTGCTTATAAAATCTTGATAATCCTATATATATATATATATATATATATATATATATATATATATATATTTCAAATCACAAATGTTATACAAGAATACTCTCCAAAATATATTTAATCTATTTCTTACACCAAACATAATACTTCAGGTGTTAAGCCCTTATACATTGGCCTATACTCCTTAACATCTATAACTTATTTAATATGCTTACTCTTTTATTTTTTACTTCACACACACACACACACACACACACACACACACACACACACACACACACACACACACACACACACACACACACACACACACACACACACACACACACACACACACACACACACACACACACACACACACACACACACACACGCACGCACGAATTCACATATTAGATTTATAACTCTATAATATCAATCTTAAAAACATATTTATAAATTTGATATTAATGTTTCAATATTGAAACATAGTCATATTTATGATAAATGTTATTACATATATATATGCTCACTACACTTTATTCATTTCCCACTTAACTACCATTATCTTTGTTCATTGAATGTAAGATAAAAGATAAATTATAAATATAAATATAAATTTAAAATATAATTTATAAAATATTAATTAAAGAATATAAAATAAATGACATAAAAATAAAACATAGCCCTCCCTATTAATAGAGGGGGTCAGTTGGTCGACCCCTCCTCCCTCCCTATTATGGGAGGGAGCAGGGGTTGGCCCAGATGTGACTTCCCCTCTTCACACAACAATAAAAAAAATTATATTATTTTTTAACTTGCTTCAATTATAATTTTTTTATTTTTATTTTCTATATAACCTTTTTGTAAGTTTTATTTTTTTTTTAAATAACAACATATATATATATATATATTATTTTATTTATATATTTTCTTTAAACCAAATGATTTGTGCAACACAAACACACGCGCGCATGTGCGCACACACACACTTATGTATGTGTGTGTGTTTGTGTGTATGTATGTATTAATATGCATAAATAAGAATACATATTTACTTCAATAAACTTGAATATGTATAAGGGAGGTATACATAATATGTATATCCTCCATTATCTGGTCTCTCTTCAAATAATAGCTCAATTAGAGTGTTTTCAAAAAAATTGGAAACAAAAAAACACACAAACAAAGTTACCTAACTCCACAACCTAGAAGAAAATATTATTCATTGCTTACCCTGTTTACAAATCTAAGAAAAGAATAGATAGATATATGAAGGAAATTTTATTTGCCTGGATACACTTGAATCTAGCTCTCTCTACTGAGCTACATTCCCCTGCTTCCTTCTCCCTTCCTTGTTTCACTACCCTAGTAACATCAACACCTAAGGAGGAAAGAGTTTGGAGGGGAAAATTAAATTTAAAAACCTTAAATTGGTTTAACATTTTCCCACCACTTCTTGTTTTATTTTTATTTATTTTTAATCTTTAAAACTGTAACTAGTCCCGTCACATTTTTAGTACCCACTACGTGGGTCTAGTTATGACCCCACTTACTTTAACTCCACTAAAGAAATTTATTAACATAATAAATAATATGTATATAATGAAATGTGTTACTATAAAATATTAACTTCCTACCTATTTGGTAGAAAATTATAATATATTTTATTATTAAGTGTGTTAATAAATATCTCTTTATTAATTTACTTATTATAAACTTGGTCAAACCATTAGTTATTTATGTTAACAACTAAATAGTTATGACCATAGATTATTAAGTATCAGTTACCATTTGTTTAAAGAACCCAACTATATCTCCTTTGTTCAACCATACAACACACAACCATGGAGAATTTTAATTGCAATCAGTGTTTTACTAGTAATGAATATATAATTATAACACACAAAAATAATCTCATATTTGGGGTCTAGGATTATCACGCTTAGGAAATCACAAATAATATCTCAAATAATTGTTGTGCCAAAAACATCCAAAAGGTAATCAGTAACTAATAATATGAACAATTGCATATCTATTTATAACTAACAATAAAAGTATATTGTAGCTCAAATTGTAATCCTAGATTATTCCATTAAGCTCACTTTCAAAACAATAAATAATCTAATATATAGTGTATAAAAATGCATATAATCAGACTCAGACACAAACAGGATAACACTAGGTATCTCTCACTAACATTTCCACATACTTAATAGGTTCTCTGCTTCCAATAAAATGATAAAGATAGAAATAACTATGATGGTTTGACATGGGGGTATTACAAGTTTTTATTCTCATATTTACCTATAAGATCATGCCTCCAGTTGTTCATCATAGCACCCCACTTAACCAACCATATTTTAAAAAAAATTGAGGTTGAAAATGTGTAGTGGATATGAAAATTTCTATCCCACAAAAACATTTTTACATTATTCAATTTAGTTTTATAAATTTATTAAAAATAGATGATGTAGACATTTTGTATAATTTCGGCAAATCTATAAATTAAAATTCAACCCAACTTAGATATTAAAAACATTTAACCACATCGACTTTAAAAATGTTTTTCATCCTGAAAATCGATGGAAATTCTAAAAATTAAGGTGTACAACTTTCCAATATTTTATGTTTTTAATATAAATTTTGGGAAACTACATAAATTATAATGGTTAGAGATAAAACAAAGTATATAAAATGGTAAATCCCTATTTAAAAATAATAGTGCTATAGATGTCATCCATGTATCTAACATTAAATTCAATTTAAAAAATCATTTTCTCATAGTTTCATCACAAGAATAATGAAATGTTTAGGAATATAAGATAAATCATCAAACATGTTTTCAAATTTGAAAAAAGATAAATATTAGGTTTTATGCTTGTGACTTGTCATTTCTTCAATTAAGTCATTTGGTCCTACTCCCATATATTAGAGAGAAAAATATCCTCAATTTTGTGATGGATATATTTAAACTATTTTAACGTTTATAACTCAAGTTTATTTATTTCAACAAATTTGGAAATAAAATATTTCTATGATGTATAATGAAACATATTCAATGTATCAATTTTTATTTTTAATTAAAACTAAACTTTTCAATTTTGAAATTTAATTATATGTAACATTCCACCTTTAAAAGTATTATTCAAAAAAGTATCTAAAGTAGAGTGACTTGAAAGTAATTGATAGCTTTGATAGCTAAAAATCATTAGTTGATTTACTATTTTATTCTTTTGAAAAAAATTTGCATGTAGGGGTGGGATATGGATTTTTTAAAATATATTTGAATTATATTAAAAATATTTTTTAATTATCAAAATACATACAATTATAATGTAATAATTATATTTAATTGTTGATGTAGAAAAATTAGTCAAATTTTTGGAGGTCATATTGTCTTTTTTCATAATTATGTTAAATCTCTTCCATATGCTAAAATGATCATATCAAAAAATTTGATTCTGCCATAAGCCACTCTACCCACTTGAGATATTTTAAATATTTTTTGGAGGACAAATGAGACCATATAAGGGTCTAAAATTATAATTTAGTGTTTTTTTCAATATTTTTGTATTCTTAAAAATTATCTACTTTTAGAACTGGATGTGAGATTTAGTTTAAATTCATATGATAGGCTAATTTTAGTATTTAGGATATTTAAAAAAAAATAGAGATGCACACATTTGCATGTGAAACTTACTATAAATAGTAGCTACGATTTTTTTTTTTTTTTAATATTTTAGTTTTTTTAAATTTTGCATCTCAACTCTAATTATGAGTTAAGGATTATTTAAGCATATTTTGGGTTTATAATTATTTCAATTCATTCAATATGAATAAATTTTTGGTATTGTTTCATATCTTGGCCTATTGATAATTGTATTATCTTAAATATTTTTTGGGCTTGTTATCTAGTACAAAAGCAAGTTTGAATATTGGAGGAGGAAATAAATGACAAGAGGCTAAAGATGTATTTTAAAGATGAACTAGACTATACAAGAGATACAAAGGCAAGTGGAACAATTAATCGAGATTATCACTAAATAGAAAACTAGGCAAGGTGGTGACGAGAAAGAAATAGATTGTGATGAAGAAATTTGTCAATAAGAAAACTAAGAATAACCACCATCGATGGAAGAGAGGATGGTCTAGGCTTTATAAGGAAGAATTGAAGGAATCAAAATTGATCTTAGATATTATTGAGGTAGTTTAAAATTAGAGGAGTTGATAGATTTGACGAATAGCATGGAGAAATTCTTCAAGTGGAAGACTATGAGAGAAGATAAAAAGGTAAAGTTTGCATACATGAAATTGAAATGTCATGCAATGATTTGGTGGGATCACCTTTAAAAAGAGAGACAAAAAAAATAAATAGAATATTAATATGTGTAAAAATATGGAGAAGAAGTTGAGGGAGAAATTTTTTCATGTGGATTACACATACACCCTATACAAAGATTTTAGAATTTGAGGTAAAAAAATCACAGTATACAAGAGTATACGGATGGGTTATATAATAATTATATATGAATGGACATTGATGAAATGAAATAAAAGATGGCTAAAAGGTATGTAAATGGTTTGAAATTTACTATTCAAGATGAACTAAGCATGCATAGAAATCTTTACATGGAGGAGGCTTGTCAATTACCTTTGAAGGTAGAAGAAAAACAATATATACATAAGTTTAGAAGAACATATCTTGGTCCAAGAAGAGTCAAATACCCTCCAATAAGGGCACAAGGTGGTTTTAATACCACTATAAGTGGGTTTAATACCAATAAACATGAATAATCACATACTGTAGAAAGGCAAGATGAGAATAGGTAAGGGTTTCAATACCAATAAAAAGGAAAAGGGTTTCATAGAGGATGAGGTTACGGTGATGCTAGAGGATGGTTTTTGAATCAATTTAGATCTTATTTTTGTTATAGATGTGGAGAAGAAGGGCACAGAGAATTTGATTGTCTACACTATCAATATCAAGAAATTAGGTGAGAGGATCACCCAAGAGTGAATCTAGTTGAGGTTGAGATAGAAGAGAAAAATACTAAAATTATACCAGCATATGTTAGAGACAATCTCATGATGAAAATAATAACGATCACTCTAAGGAAGGAACAAGTGCAGAATAAAGAACTTGGTGATGTATGGTTGTGTTCAAACATTTTTTGAACAAAATGTGCTTTAGGTAGAAAGGTATGCAAAGTAATTATAGATGGCGGTAGTTGTGAAAATCTAGTTTCTACAGAGATGATAGACAAACTAAATTTACAATGTGAAAAACATCATAATTCTTGTCAAATTTTATGTTTTAAAAAAATAGAAATGAGATTAAAGTAGATAAAAGGTGTTTAATCATGTTTTCTATATAAAAAATTATAATGATGAAATATCGTGTGATGTTATTCTAATGGATGCATGTCATTTATTATTGGAGAGACCATATAAATTTGATAAAAAGTTAATTCATGATGGATCAAAGAGCATGTAAAATTTTGGGAAAGGTGGTACAAAGGTAGTTTTCTTACCTCTTAAAAAGGTAGGAAAGGTAGAAAGCATGCTCTCTACTAAATAATTTTTTAAAGATATGAAAATGGCAAGTTGTTATTATGTATTAATGGCAAATAATGACAACATAAGAATGGTACAAATACTAATAGAAATAACAAGAGTGTTTAAATAATATGTATACGTTATGTCTGATGAGTTACAAGATGGTTTACCACTTAAGAAAGATATTTAGCATCATATTGATTTGATTCTAGGATCAACTCCACCCAATCAAGCAGCATATAGGATGATTCTAACATAATATACATAATTAAATGAACAAGTTACTAAATTGTTAAAAGAACACTGATAAAGAAGAGTATGAGTCCATATGCCACACAAATATTTCTAACTATAAACAAATATGAATCATGGAGAATGTGTATAAATAGTAGAGCAATTAATAAAATTAGAATAAAATATAGATTTCCTATACCATGTTTAGATGATATGATGGATGTGATTGTAGGAGAAAAATATTTTACAATGATTGATCTAAGGAGTGGTTATTTCCATATTCAAATTCATGAAGGATATGAGTAGAAAACTACATTCAAAACTAGGGATGGCTTACATGAGAGGATGGTGATGCCATTCGGATGATATAATGCACCTAACACATTTATGAGGGTGATGAATATAGTGCTATGAGAATATATTGGTAATTTTTAGTTGTTTATTTTGATGATATTTTGACATTAAATAAGTCTAAATAAGAATACATAGAACATTTGAGAATGGCACTATATTTGTTAATAAAGGAGAAGTTATATGTAAATTCGAAGAAGTATAGGTTTATGAAAAATAGTTTAGTCTTTTTGATATTTGTAGTTTCAGCAAAGGGGGTGAGAATGTTTGAATAAAAGATAAAGATAATTATTGAGTGGCCTATTCAAAAAATCATTATACATGTAAGAATTATCCATGCTTTAGCAACTTTTTATTAAAAATATTAGTACGATTGTGGCACCAATAACAAATTGCAAGAGAGGGAATAAATTTATATTAACTAGAGCAGCCATAGAAACCTTTGAATTTTTTAGAAGAAGATTATAGAAAGACCAATTTTAGCATTACTACATTTTAACAAAGTGTTTGATGTTGATTGTGATGATTAATTTTTAAAAATTGATGTTATGTTGAGTCAAGAAGGAAAGCCTATAGCATATTTCAATGAAAAATTGAATGAGGTAAGAGCAAAGTGTTATGCCTATGATGTTGAAATTTATGCAATTGTACAAGGATTAAGACATTGAAGGAATTATCAAGTCCCTAAAGAGTTTATCCTACTTATAAATCATGAAGCTTTGATGTAAGTGCATACACAAAGGAAGTTAAATAGTAGGCATGCAAGTGGATATCTTTCTTTTAGGGGTATACTTTTGTGTTCAAGCATAAATAAATAAAACAAAATCAGGTAGCTAATGCATTGTCCAGGAGAGTATCATTATTAAATACCATGGTGAGGGAAGTAGTTGGAGTTTAAGTTATCAATGAATTATATAATATTGATCCATATTTTGGTAAGGTATTTGAGCAGTGTAGGAATCTATTACTTGGTGGAACAGAAATTAATCATGGTGAGTATCTTATAGAAGAAGGTTATCTCTTCAAAGGAAAACAATTATGTATTCTACTTGAGTCTTTATAAGATAATATAATAAGAGAATTACATATTGGAGGATTGGTTGAACATTTTTGTAAGATAAGACAATAGATTTAGTGGAGGAAATGTATATTTGGCCAAAGATAAAAAGAGATGTGACATAGTATGTTTCTAGATGCAGGATATATAAGGTGGCTAGAGGACAGGCAAAAAATACTAGACTATACATACCATTATTAGTTCTAAGAGGACCATAGACATATTTGAGTATGAATTTTATGTTGGGATTACCAAGCACACAAAGAGATAGTGATTTAATTTTTGTTATTGTAGACAAATTTCTAACACGGTTCATTTCATTGCATGTAAGAAAAAAATTATGCCACTAGAATTACAGAATTAATTTTTAAGGACATTGTGAGATTGCATGGTGTTCCAAAAACTATTAATTTAAATAGCGACACAAAAATTTTAAGTCATTTTTTTAGGACTTTGTGGAATATATGGGTATTAAGATATAATTCACTACTGCATATCACCATCAAATAGATGGATGGAAAGAAGTTCTGAATAGAATCTTGAGAAATTTATTAAAATGCCTAGTGGGAGAGAAGCCCAACAAATGTGACTTAGCTTTACCAGAAGCTAATTTTGCATATAACAGTTCAGTGAATAAATCAGTAGGAAATCACTATTTCAAATTTTCTATGAGAGAAATCCTATAGGTATTTTAGATTTGGCACAATTATCAATGAAGATCAAATTAGTGATGATGTAAAATCATTTATAGAGCATATGTAGTAGTTGCAAGGAGGAGTAAATAGAAAGTTGCAAGAAAGCAATGAGAAATATAAAGCATCAAAAGATATCAGAAGAAGACCCAATGTATTTGAAGGATATTTGGTAATGGTTTACATGAGGAAATAAATATTTCCAAAAGGCACGTACAAACAAGTTTAAGTACATGAAAATTGGTCTATGCAAAATTATAAAAGAATCATTGACAATGCTTATGAAGTGAGTTTACTATAGAATTTTGATATATCTCTAGTATTTAATGTTTTAGATTTATATGAATTCTATGTAACAGATGGTGAAAGTGATGAAGATGAAGAATTAAATTGGTAGTAGCAAGTTCCAAAGAAGAAGAAAAAAATAGTGCAAGTTTTGGATTTGAAGACAATGAGCACAAGGCAAGAGAATTATTACAAGTATTTCATACAGTTGGAAGGATTGTGGAAAAAATACAACACCTAGATTATATAATGGGAGATAAATAAGATTGAAAAACAAAAAATGGTAGTAGTACAATCAATGTAACATGTAGATGCTGAGTTGTTTTCGACGATAGGAGAATGATGCAGAGAAATCCACCAAACTTCTGGAGGCAATAACATTCGACCCATAGCTCCATTTGAGCTCTTCCATGACCAAAATGACTATCTCAAAATTTTATATTTTTCTATAATCCTCTAAATCCACTCAGAGTCATTTTCAAGATTTTTTTTAGGCTAAATGAGAACATTTGATGGTCTAAACTTATAAATTAGTAATTTTAGTCAAGGATTTCTATATTTTTAAAAATTGTATATTTTTAGGATTGGATGTGAACTTCAGTTGAAATTCATTTGAAAGGATAATTTTAGTATTTAGGATATTTCAAAAAGAATTTAGAGTTGTACATGCTTGCATGCAAAACTTACTATAAATAGTAGCTCTCAAAAATAGTTTTTTTCTATATTATAGTTTTTAATTTTATTTTTCATGTCAACTCTAATTCAAATTTGAGGCTCTTTTAAATATGGTTTGGGTTTGTAATTATTTCAAATCATTTAATATGAATAAATTATGAGTATTCATTCAGATCTTGACCTATTGGTAACTTTATCATCTTGATGTTTTTTTGTTTCATTAATTATGGGCAAGACAATGTAATTTTTTTAGATATTTACACAATAGTGGCAACTATATGATGTTTTATTTATTTGTATTTAATGGCATGGAGTTTTTTAAGGTGATAAAATATTATTTATTAAATGATAGTGTGAGAAATAAAATGATTTAAAAAAAAACACCCATAGAATTAATAAATTTTCTAGGATTCCCAACAAATGGATTCTTATAACCATCTGCTCACCTATAGCTCCTAGGGTAACCTATAAGTGTCACAACTCTATGTTACTCCTAAGAATCTTAGGGGTACACCTATTGGAAACATCTAAACATTTCTAATAGTTTTCTATTGATAAAGCTTATGCTCTTATCTTTCCTTCTCAAGACCCTGAGAATTATAAACATGATTAAAATTTTGTAAAAGGAAAAGAGTGTCTATTTGAGTATTCAGTAATATTGAAGCTATAGCCATTCATCCCCTAACTCCTATCCAGGGTCTCTTTTTATCCATACTAGACTGAGAAGGCTCGTTTGCTGACGTAAAAAAGAATGGTATCAGAGTGATGTTATCTGTGAAGATATACTAAATATTCTATATGAAATTCTTGTTCCCATTGACTTGATTTTAAGCTTCTTTTCTTGCAAAATTTTCTCTGAGTTATTTTTTGCATCGATTCATCAGCCATTTCAAATTTTCATAGGCCTCTTATATCTCTATAAGTTTATATACCCTCTCCAAAAATTTCTTGATTTTCAGAACCTTAATCTCTTATCATGGAATTTGGAAAGTCCCAAGAATCTTCCATAGTCAAAATTCTCAATGACTTATAAATGGAAGGAATATATGAATTAGCTTCTTTTTTTCTAGCACAACTCTCTAAGTGTCCTGACATTGAAGTCACAGAACAAAACCTTGAAAAGGAAAATAGCTTGTATAAACCCCCAATTTTAATGTTTTCTCAAGTATATAAGAAATACTAACTTCTAAAGTCTACATTTGTTTATAACACCACTTATATGTGATTTGTAAAACCTCGTATTAAGTTAGTAGAACTTACCTTAAGTTATAAGCGCAAAAGATCTTTCTAAACAAATTTGTTGTCTTTATTAGCAAAACCAGAAATTAATTATATCAGATCACATGAAAATGTCAAGTTTGTCCATTTTGGCCTTATCCAAGTTCATATAACTCCTTTGATCCCATGTAATATAATCCCAGTTCTATACCTGGCTTTGTGTGATAGAACCAAGATAGTTTTAAACATGCTTGTTAGTTATCTAGTCTAGGATAGATAAATGACCAAGTTATCTATTTTGAATTTTGTCCTAATCTTTTAGTTGTAGTTTGAGATAAAGGATGTAAAGAAGTCAAGTATGGATCTTTAGATTATTGGGGATTATTCACATCATTGTTTATTCTACATTGTTTGGTGAATATAAATATTCCTCTATAAACATAACTATGATATATAGTATGACCAATATAAATCACCCCAAGATTTTACCAAATCTTCCTTATGCTCATAGATTGAGTGGAACTATCTAGTTAGAGAAGGCACATATAGAATATGTTGAAATCCACTTTGATTGGAAGCTTGATTGGATAAAGAAAGTCTCACCTAAAATGAAAGGTGAAGCTACTGTCCACAAGACATATGGAGGAACAATAAATATTGTACCTAGGTCTTTGTCTCTTAAAATTTCTTCTAGCTGGTTGTCTCCTCATAGACCTTCATCTTCCTCCTCAAAATGAACTATTAGATCTGGTCATATTACTATAGAGGATGAAGAAATAAATCAAGGACCTAATCCTCGAGATCAGCTACCATACACAATGATGAATCTTCTTAGAGCTGAATCTCTAGAATTTCACATACAAAAATAGGTTAGTTTGTATAAATGTGTTGTTAGCTACTTCTCTATAGCAAATCAAGGGGATGTCGAGCCTTCTAATGAATTCAAGAAAAATAATTATGTATCAAGATAAAATACACACCTTGCCAAATTTTTTGATGAATTATGTAAAGATGTCTTGTATATTAGACATAGTTTAGATGGATTAACCAATAAGTTGTCTTCCATATATACTAAGCTAGCGGCCTTAGAAGAAAGTCATGACTGGTTAGATAAACAAGGTCTGGATACTTCAAATGATGCACAAATACCCATACTATCTTATGAGGTTAAGTTTCGATCTAACTTCAAACCTCATGAATGAAGCATGAATCATAGTACCTCTCTAATGCAAAGAACATAGATACCCCTACAACCATGGTATCTTAATATAGATGATACTCTTAACCCTTTGAATGAAATCTCTGCTTGGTGTAATTCAATGAGGGTCATTACTATAGTATCCCATTTAGATCCACCTACTACTACTATTTTTGTTTCAAAATTCTTCTATGGAATTATTACCCAGTGGTGGGATCCTATGATAGAGCAGGAAAAACATGCAAGAATCCATCACCAGCGAGATATTTTAGCTACAATATATCATAAATTAATTGATGAGTTTGCACCTCCAGTTGGTAAACATGAAATGGAATCTAAAAAATAGTTTCTCAAAATGGAGGTATGTGATTTAAAATAATTTGATGCATTTACTAAGAAATTTCAAGAACTGGCTTATGAAAGCAAAAGTTTTGGTTCCATAGAAATCAAATTGAATTTTTTGCATGCCCTTCCTTATAATCTCATTGATAAAGTCATTGCATATATTGATCTCAAAATCCTAACTTTGGATGAGCTATCTCTTACTGATGTCATTGATTTTGCCAAGCAACAACCCATGCAATTAGTCTCTGACATCAAAACCATCATGAAGCTCACTAAGCATCAAGCCTCCCAAATTGATCTTGTCTTTCTAGAAACTACTCTATTCAGTTGTCAACAATTTTTCTAGCCCCATAAGCACCAAAATAAATAGCATTGCCATCATCTCTCCTTCCAGCACCACTCTTTCCCATCAAAGTATTCTTATGCTCCTCCTCACCACTTTTTGAAAAAGTGCAGCACTCCTCATCCTCCATCCAAAACATGTATTTGATATATATGTCACAAACTCAGTCATATTGCTTCATAATTCCATTACAAAACTCCTACTATCAAAGCCATCTTTTCCTCCAATGCAATCGCGTGGTGGGATGTTATTAACATAGAAGAAGATCTCTTCCAACAAGATGACATCTATGAACCCATTCTAGATGAACACTTTGAAGCAAATTTTGCTGATGCTAATGCTCTCTAATCATTAGCTAATGATTTAAAACAACCTCTCATAAACATGCAAAGGCCAAGATCTCATGACTATTCTATCCTTCCATTTAAAGCATATGGCAAATGGTCTCACCATCATGATGAAGTGCCAGAATAGGATTCTAGAACAAGAAATAGAGGACCTAAAAGAGGAAGAAGTAACTCTAGAGGAAGGCAACCTTTTATGCCCAAAATTACACCCACAATGCAAAGGCCTTTTAACCTCCTTTTGCAAGTTTCAAGTTCTTTCAAGCCTAGTGATTCTTGGGTATGAAACAAGTTCAGAAGTATGGAACCCCCAAAAGAGATCCACTCTCTAAAGATCGAGCCTCAATGGGAAATCTTATTACCTATAAAAGACAATGAAGAAGACACAGAGATAGATGATTCTTTATTTTTTGAACTAGAATCTTTCCCTTAAAAAGGAGAATGCAGAATCGTCGAGAAGAAGAAGATGAAGCATAGCAAGAAGAAGAATTCTACCAAATTCCACTCTAAGATTTGAAAAGGCACAAACTAGTATGTATAATTATTCCTTTATTGGAAATACCACAATCAGTTTATCTTACACAACTGATCAATGGAAAATTTTCTTAATTTATTACTATTTAGATTAATGGAAGATTGGTAGATGCACAAGTTGATACATGTGCTTCACTATCCTTTGCCAAATCACATATCATCTAAGACTAGAAAAAATTAGATAGTTCTCTTGCTTATAATAACGTAGATGTACTGGGGAATAGTTTTGTCTGCAATATGTATGAACACCAATAGCCCCTTAGAATATAAATTAAAATATTACACTGTGATTTTTTTGCACTTGATAAAATACATATAGATATTCTTCTAGGTGGAGCCTTCATATATAAATACTCTCCTTATGGTTTGACTACTAAAAGTGTCATGCTTAATATTGAAAATGAAAGGGTAAGGATTCCTTATTTGATATATGATATTGAGCAATTTCCTAGTTCAATGACCCAAAACCCTAAAGATATGTTCCCTATAGAAATCCAAGAAATAGGAAAAAAGATTAAAGCCACTATCTATTCTGATAACCCTCAGAAGTTTTGGTCAAAATCTATGCTTCAAATGGAAATTAAAATCATAGAAGGCAAAAAAATAAAAATTAGAAAGAAAATTCTAATTCTTGACCAAGATTATAATGATATAGAAGCCCAAATAAAAGAATTAGAGGCTAATGGTTTTATATAAAAATCAACCTCTCTTTTTTGTTATTATGCCTTCATGGTAAACAAAGATTCTGAAAAAAAGAGAGGTAAAAAGAGGATGGTCATAAATTATCGACAACTGAATGCCATCACCTAGCCTTATCCATATTTGATACTAGATAAAAGCTACTTACTAGAGAAAGTTTCCAAGTGTAAGTATTTCTCACAATTTGATTGTAAATCTAGTTTTTATCAAATCAGGGTCAAAGAATCTGACAAATAAAAAATAGCATTCAACTGTCCTTTTAGCCATTTTTAGTGGACTATCATGCCATTTGGTCTAACAAATGATCCAACATTCTACCAAGCTCACATGGACCAAATATTTAATGGCACTTCTGATTTCTTCTGTGTATACATAGATGATATTCTGATTTTTAGTAATTTTTTTTTTATCATTACTCCCATCTTTCAAAATTCTTAGCACTAGCAAAAAAAGTAAGAATAGTCTTGTCTAATAAAATGATCCAACTTTGTCAAAGAGAATGTAATTTCCTTGGGATGATTTTTTAAAATTCCAAATTATAGGTCTAGCCACATATCAAAGAGAAGGTCATCAGTTTTCCTGAAAGGCTAGACAAGACAAAACTCTAAGTCTTTTTAGGATTGTTAAATTATTTGAATAGTTTTTATCCTAATTTTGGTGAAGATAGGTTCATACTTCAAGAGACTCTCAAGAAGAAAAACAAGACTTTTTAATGGAAGGAAGAACATACAACTGTTATCCAAAAAATCAAGGCTAAAGTCTCTTTGCTTTAAGAACTCCACATCCCAAAGTCTGACCATTTTCTGGTTTATACTAATGCCTCTGATATAGCATGGGGAGGAATGCTTGTTTTTAAATATGAAAATTAAAAAAAAATGTGAGTTTTCTAGCGGTGCTTTTAGTACAAATATTTTAAAATGGATCTCTTCAGAGAAAGAGAATTATGCTGTGAAGAAATGCTTAGAGAAATTCATGTTAAAAATCCTCTATCTGCCACATTTTGTTGTAAAAATTGATTGCACTAGATTTCTCACCTTTAGAAAAAAAAATCATGGTCAGAAAGATGGTCACGATAAAATTATTAGATGGCAGGGCTTTTTTAATCGGTTCAATTTCTCTATAGATCATATAAAAGGCACTGAGAATATAACAACAGATTGGCTTAGCAAAAATCCACCAGCAACCTCAATGTACCAACCCTATCTTGGTTTTAACTTAATCAGAATATATAATCAAGGATTTGCTTCCTTGAATATTCTTGTCCAAGAGCAAATATTAAGAGAAGGGTTGAATCCCCACTATACAAGGATTTCTTATGCTTCTAGTGTAGAACTAAAAATGTCTTTTACAACCTCTATCCAGGTAGATCGACACAATCAAATAGGAACAATTAATATAGAGAGACTAAATAATGAATTATTATTCTAACAATTAACTAAATTATTAAAATGACCTCTATGGACCTGGCATATCAAGATAAGATCAGCTCATAATTAACATCTTTATAGATGGATTGCTCAGTATAGACCACACCAAATTCCTAAATAAAAAACTCATGATCAAGACATAGTCATACACACCATCATCTGATGATAGCTAGAATGAGAATCTTATTTCCATATCAATCCTCATTGTCATGCATTTGATGTTGGACCCAAACATTGGCATCTTTTGAGTACATTCTAGCTAAGATGTAATTCTCAGCCCATCAGTGAACATTATTTATTAACTGAAGTGGAAGCAATGTTGGACCCATCAAGACAGACATCTTCATTTAGCACTTCTAATATTATCTCTCTATAGTTAACTTTTGTGATGTAAAGCATTATGGGACAGACACCACCTTGGTGAAAGATTCGAGGTAGGACCTCCCAATTGCTTTAAATATGACCTCTTTACTTAGTTTAGGCATCGAAGAAAGCTCTTAGATTTCTAATAGTTTTCTATTGATCAAGCGTATGCTCTTCTCTTGCCCTTTTGGGACCCTGAGAATTAGAAACTTGATTAATTTTTTGTAAAAATAAAAGTGTGTAAGTTTGAGTATTTAGTAATACTGAAGTAGTAGCCATTCATTCCCTACCTCCTTTTGCGGGTTTCTTGTTATCCATACTGAACTAAGAAGGATCATCTATTGACATAAAAAAATGCTCACATGACACTTTTAGTAGTTGAACCATATGGAGAGTATCTATCTATGAAGGCTCCACCCAGAAGAATATCTATAGGCATTTTATCAAGCGTGAAAAAATCATAGTGGAAGATTTTACTTTGGATTGTAAGGGGCTAATGGTCTTTATACATATTATAGACAAAACTATTCCCCTGTACATCTATGCTCTTATAAGCAAAAGAACCATCCAATTTCTCCCAGTATTAGATGATTTGTGATTTGGAAAAGGATATTGAAGCACCTGTATCAACTTGTGCATCTACCAGTCTTTCATTAATCTCAACAGTAATAAACTAAGCAAATTTTCCATTTATTAGGTGTGTAAGATAAACTAGATGTGGTATTTCCAATGAAGGAACAATTGTACATACCAATTTGTGCCTTATCATGTCTTGGAGTGGAAGTTGGTAGAATTCTTCTTCTTATTGTGCTTCATCTTCTTCTTCTTGAGGATTGCTACATTCTCCTTTTTCAGGGCAAGATTCCAGTTTAGAAAAAAAAATGAATCATCTGCCTCTATATCTTCTTCATTATCTTTTGTAGGTAATAGGATATCCCACTGAGACTTGATCTTTGGAGTATGGATCTCTTTATGGGGTTTGATACTTCTGAACTTGTTTCATACCCAAGAATCACTAGGATTGAAAGAACTTGAAAATTACAAAGGGTGGTTAAAAGGCCTTTACATTATGGGTGGCATTCTAGGCATAAATGGCTACCTTCCTCTAGAGTTACTTCTTCCTCTATTAGGTCCTCTATTTCTTGGTCTAGAATCCTATTCTAGCACTTCATCATGACGACGAGACCATCTGCCATATGCTTCAAATGGAAGGCTAGAATAGTTGTGATATTTTGTCCTTTGCATGTTTATGAGAGGTTGTTCCAAATCATTAGCTAATGATTCACGAGCATTAGCATCCGAAAAATCTTCTTCAGAGAGTTTATCTAGAATGGGTTCATAGATGTCATCTTGTTAGAAGAGATCTTCTTCTATGTCAATAACATCCCACCATGTGGCTGTGTTGGAGGAAAAGATGGCTTTGATGGTATGATTTTTGAAATGGCAATGTGGAGCAATATGATTGGGTTTGTGACAGATATAGTAAATAGGAGTTTTGGATGGAGGATGAGGAGTGCTGCACTTTTTCAAAAAGTAGTGAGAAGGAGCATAAGAATGCTTTCATCAGAAAGAGCCATGCTGCAAGGACAGATGACAATGGCACTATTTATTTTGATGCTTGTGGGGTTGGATAAATTGTTGACAGACGAATGGAGTAGTTTCTACAAAGACAACAGTAATTTGGGAGGCTTGATGCTTAGTGAGCTTTGTGATGATTTTGGTGTTGGAGACTAATTGCATGGCCTATTATTTCACAAAATCAATGACATTAGTAAGAGATAGGTCATCCAAAGTTAGGCTTTGAGATCAATATATGTAATGACTTTATCAATGAGATTATAAGGAAGGGCATGTAAAAACTTCAATTCGAGTTCTATTGAACCAAAACTTCTACTTTCATAAGTTAGTTCTCAGAACTACTTAACAAATGCATCAAATTATTTTGAATCACATAGCTCCATTTTGAGCAACCTTTTTTTTTATTCAAGTTCATGATTACCAACTGGAGGTGCATACTCATTAATTATTTTATGATATAATGTAGCTAAATGATCTAGCTGGTGATGGATCCTTGCTTGTTATTCTTGCTTTGTCATAGAATCCCAACACTGGGTAATAATTCCCCAGAAGAATTTTGAAGCAAAAATAATAGTGGCAGGTGGATCTGAATGGGCTGCTATAGCAATGACCCTCATTGAATTACACCAAGCAGAGATTTTATTCAAAGGGTTAAGAGTATCATCTATATTAAGATACCATTTTTGTAGGGGTATCTATATTCTTTGCATCAGAGAAGTACTATGATTCACGCTTTATTTATGAGGTTTGAAGTTAGATCCAAACTTAACCTCATAAGATAGTATGGGCATTTGTGTTTCATTTGAAGCATTCAAATCTTGTTTATCTAACTAGTCAATACTTTGTTCTAAGGCTACCAGCTTAGTATCTATGGAAAACAAATGGTTGGTTAATTGATCTAAACTATGTCTAATATACAATATATCTTTACATAGGTCATCAAATTTTTTTGGTGAGGTGTGCATTGAATCTTGATACATAATTCCTCTACTTGAATTTATTATAAGGCTCAGTGTCCCCTTGATAAGCTATAGAGAAGTAGCTAAAATCACCTTCTTATTGTTTGTATACACCTTTGTGGGGTGGCCGTCATCCACCTTTATAGATATTGACCTATTTTTCTGTATAAAATTCTAGAGTTTTAGCCCTAAGAAGACTCATCATTTTAGATGGTAGCTGATCTCAAAGATCAGGGCCTTGATTTATTTCTTCATCCTCTATAGTAATATGGCCAGATTTAATAGTACGTGTTGAAGAGGAAGATTAAGGTCTATGAGGAGACACCCTGCTAGAATAACTTTTAAGAGACAAAGACCTAGGTATAATATTTACTGTTCTTCCATCAGTCTTGTGGACAATAGCTTGACCTTTCATTTTAGTTGAGACTTTATTCAGCCAATCAAGCTTCCAATCAAAGGGGATTTCAATAGATTCTATATGTCCCTTTTGTAACTAGATAGTTCCACTCAATCTATGAGCATAGGGAAGAATTTCTAAAAATTTTGGGTGATTTTTATTGGTCATACTATACATGACAATTATGTTAATAGAGACATATTTAAATTCACTAAACATATCTAGACCAAAAAATGATGTGAATAATCTCCAACAATAGAAAGAGCCATACTTGATTTCTTTACATCCCTTATCTTAAACTACAACTAAAAGATTAGGATAAAATTCAAAATAGATCACTTGGTCATTTACCCATCCTAGACTGGATAACTGGCAAGCATGTTTAAAACTAATTTGACGTCTATCGCACAAAGCTAGGTATAGAATTGGTTTTATATTACATGGGATCAAAGGAGTTATATGAACTTGGATAAGGCCAAAATAGACAAACTTGACTTCTTCATGTGATCTAATAGAAATAATTTCTGGGTCTCGTAATAAACACAACAAATTTGTTTAGAAAGATCTTTTGGGCTTATAACTTAAGGTAAGATCTACTAAAGATTTTGTAATAAATTATTGTTCCCATACTTCTTTTTATATCAGTAGATGATCCTTCTTAGTCCATTATGGATAACAAGAAATGCAAAATAGGAGGTAGGAGCCAAATGGCTATGGCTTCAATATTACCGAATACTCAAACCTACACACTTTTCATTTTACAAAATTTTAATCAAGTTTCTAATTCTCAGGGTCCTGAAAGGGCAAGAGAAGAGCATATGCTTGATCAATAGCAAACTATTAGAAATGTAAGATATTTTTTTGATTCCTAAACTAAGAAAAGAGGCCTTATTTATAGAAATTGGGAGGTCATGCTTGGAATCTTTTGCCAAGGCGGTGTCTATCCCATCATGCTTTACAACATAAAAGTTAACTATAGAGAGATACTTTTAAAAGTGTTAGATGAAGACATCTAGCTTGGTGGGTCCAACATTGCTTCTACTTTAGTTAATAAATCATCTTCATTGATGGACTGAAAGAGACATCTTAGTTGAAATGTATTCAAAAGATGCCAATGTTGGGGTCCAGCTTCACATGCATGGCAGTGAGGATTGATATGGAAATAAGATTCCCATTCTAGATGTCATCTCATAATGGTGTGTATGACAATGTCTTGATCATGATTTTCTTCTTTATGAATTTTATATGGTCTATACCAAGCAATCCATTTATAAAGATTATAATTATGAGTTGATCTTATCTTGATATGCCAGATCCATAGAGGTCATTTTAATAATTGAATGAATTGCTAGAATAATAGTTCACTATTTAGTCTCTCTGTAGTAATTGTTCTGGTTTGGTTGTGGCGGTCTACCTAGATAGAGGCTATAAAAGACATTTGCAGTTCTGCACTAGAAGCATAACAAATCCTTGTATAGCAGGGATTCAACCCTTCTCTTAAAATCTGCTCTTGGACAAGAATGTTCAAAGAAGTAAATCATTGATTATATATTCTGGTTAAGTTAAAACTAGGATAGGGTTGGTGAATTAAGGTTTCTAGTGGATTTTTACTAAGCCAATATGTTGTTACATTCTTAGTCCCTTTTATATGCTCTATATAAAAATTAAACTGATTAAAGAAGGCCTACCATCTAACATATTTACCATGACCATCTTTATGACCATCATCTTTTTCTCTAAAGGTCAGAAATCTAGTGCAATCAGTTTTTACAACAAAATATGGTAGATGGAGGATGTTTAACATGAATTTCTCTAATCATTTCTTTACAACATATATCTCTTTATATAAAGAGATCCATTTTAAAATGTCTGTATTAAAATAACTTCTAGAAAACTCACATACAAACTTTTTATTTTCATATTTAAAAACAAGAATTCCTCTCCATGCTATATCAGAGGCATTAGTATAAACCAAAAATTGGTCAGACTTTGGGATGTGGAGTTTTAGAAGCAAAGAGACTTTAGCCTTAATTTTTTGGATAGCAATTGTATGTTCTAGCTTCCATTAGAAAGTCTTATTTTTCTTCTGGAGAATATCTTGAAATATGAACTTGCCTTCACCAGAATTAGGATAAAAGCTATTCAGATAATTTAACAATAATAAAAATGTTGAGCTTAGGGTTATCTAGTCTTTCAGGAAAACTGATGACCTTCTCTTTGATATGCGACTAGACCTGTAATTTTGAATTTTAAACAATCATCCCAAGGAAATTACATTCTACTTAACAAAGTTGGATCTTTGTATTAGACAGGACTATTCCTAAATTTTTTGCCAATGTTAAGAATTTTGAAAGATGGGAGTAACGATCAAAAAATGAATTACTAAAAATTAGAATATCATCTATGTATACACAGAGGAAATCAGAAGTGCCTTTAAAGATTTGGTCCATGTGAGCTTTGTAGAATGCTGGAGCATTTTTTAAACCAAATGACATGACATTCCACTGAAAATGGCTAAAAGGATAGCTGAATGTTGTTTTTTCCTTGTTAGATTCTTTGACCCCGATTTGATAAAAGCTAGATTTACAATTAAATTGTGAGAAATACTTACACTTGGCAACATTCTCTAGTAAGTAGCTTTTATCTAGTATCAGATATGGATAAGGTTGGGTAATGGCATTAAGTGGTCGATAATTTATGACCGTCCTCTTTTTGCCTCTCTTTTGTTTAGATTATTTGTTTACCATGAAGGCCTAACAGCAAAAAAGAGAGGTTGATTTTTCTATAAAACCATTAGCCTCTAATTATTTTATTTGGGCTTCCATACCACTATAATCCTAGGTATAAATTGGAATTTTCTTTCCAATTTTTATTTTTTTGCTTCTATTATCTTAATTTCCATTTTAGGCATAGATTTTGAGCAGAACTATTGAGGGTTATCAGAACAGATAGTGGCTTTAATCCTTTTTCCTATTTCTTGGATTTCAGCAGGGATCATATCTTCAAGAGTTTGGGTCATTGAACATGAAAATTGCTCAGTAGCATATATCAAACAAGGAATCCTTAGCCTTTCATTGTTAATAGTGAACATGACACTTTTAGTAGTCGAACCTATAGAGAGTATCTATCTAGAAGAATATGTACATGCATTTTATCATGGGTGAAAAAATCCAAGTAAAATGTTTTACTTTGGATTCTAAGGGGCTATTGGTGTTTATACATATTGCAGACAAAACTATTCCCATGTACGTCTATGCTCTTATAAGCAAAAGAACCATCCAATTTCTCCCAGTCTTGGATGAATTGTGATTTGGCAAAGGATATTGAAACACCTATATCAACTTATGAATCTACCAGCCTTCCATTAATCTCAACACTAATAAATTGAGTAAATTTTCCATTGATCAGTTGTGTAAGATAAACTAGGTGTGGTATTTTCAATGAAGCAACAGTTGTACATACCAGTTTGTGCCTTGTCAAATCTTGGAGTGAAATATGGTATAATTCTTATTCTTGCTATACTTCATCTAATTCTTCTTCAGGATTGTTGAATTCTCCTTGTTTAGGACAAGATTTTGGTTTAGAAAAGAAAGAATCATCTGCCTCTATATCTTCTTCATTGTGTTTTGGAGGTAATAGGATATCCCACTGAGGCTTAATCTTTGTAGAATGGATCTCTTTTGGGGATTCGGTACTTATTAACTTGTTTCAGACCCAAGAATCACTAGGCTTGAAAGAACTTGAAAATTATGAAGGGAGTTTAAAAGGCCTTTGCATTGTGTGTGGCATTCTGGGCATAAATGGCTACCTTCCTCTAGAGTTACTTCTTCCTTTGCTAGATCCTCTATTTCTTGGTCTAAAATCTCATTCTGGCACTTCATCATGATGGTGAGACCATCTGCCATATGCTTCAAATGGAAGGCTACAATATTTGTGAGATCTTATCCTTTGCATGTTTGTGAGAGGTTGTTCCAAATCATCGGCTAATGATTCGAGAGCATCAGCATCATCAAAATATTCTTTAGAGAGTTCATGTAGAATGGGTTCATAGATGTCATCTTATTGGAAGAGATATTCTTCTGTGTCAATAACACCCAACCACTCGACTATATTAGAGGAAAAGATGGCTTTGACATCAAAATTTTTGCAATGGCATTATGGAGAAATATGACCAGGTTTGTGATAGATATAGCAAATAGGAGTTTTGGATGGAGGATGAGGAGTGCTGCTCTTTTTTAGAAAGCACTAAGGAGGAGCATAAGAATTCTTTCGTCTGAAAGAGTGGTGCTGGAAGCAGAGATGATGGTGGCACAATTTATTTTGGTGCTTGCAGGGCTAGACAAATTGCTCACAACCCAATGGAGCAATTTTTAGAAAGATAGGAGCAATTTTGGAGGCTTGACGGTTAGTGAGCTTCCTAATCATTTTGGTGTCAAAGACTAATTATATGGCCTATTGCTTGGCAAAATCAATGACATCAGTAAGAGATAGGTAATACAAAGTTAGGATTTTGAGATCAATATAAGCAATTACTTTATTAATGAGATTATAAGGAAGGGCATACAGAAACTTCAATTTGATTTCTATGGAACCAAAACTTTTGATTTTATAAGCCAATTCTCAAAACAACATAGCAAATGCATCAAGTTGTTTTAAATCAAATATCTCTATTTTGAGCAACCATTTTTTGGATTCATGTTCATGATTGCCAACTAGATGTGGAAACTCATCAATTAATTTATGATATAATGTAGCTAAAGGATCTGGTTGGTGATGGATCCTTACATGTTGTTCCTGCTCTATCATAGAATCCCACCACTGGGTAATAATTCCCCAAAAGAATTTTGAATCAAAAATAGTAGTGGTAGGTGGATCTAAATGGTCTACTACAATAATGACCCTCATTGAATTACACTGAGCAGAGATTTCATTCAAAAGGTTAAGAGTATCATCTATATTAAGATACCATGGTTGTAGGGCTATCTGTGTTCTTTACATCAAAGAGGTACTATGATTTATTCTTTATTTATGAGGTTTGAAGTTAGATCCAAACTTAACCTCTTAAGATAGTACGGGTGTTTGTGCTTCATTTGAAGCATGGAGATCTTGTTTATCTAGCTAGTCAAGACTTTCTTGTAAGTCTACTAACTTAGTATCTATGGAACACAACTGGTTGGTTAATCCATCTAAACTGTGTCTAATATATAAGACATCTCTACATAGGTCATTAGATTTTTTGGCAAGGTGTGCATTGAATCTTGATACATAATTCCTCTACTTGGATTCATTAGAAGGCTCAGCATCCCCTTGATAAGCTGAAGAGAAGTAGCGAACATCACCTTCTTGTTTTTTGTATACACCTTTGTGGGGTGGCCATCGTCCACCTTTATACATATTGACCTATTTTTCTAAATAAAATTCTAGAGTTTTAGCTCTAAGAAGACTCATCATTGTAGATGGTAGCTGATCTCAAGGATCAGGTCCTTGATTTATTTCTTTATCCTCTATAGTAATATGGCTAGATCTAACAGTACATGTTGAGGAGGAAGATGAACGTCTATGAGGAGACAACCTCCTAGAAGATCTTTTAAGAGACAGAGACCTAGGTATAATATTTACTTTTCTTCCATCGGTCTTGTGGATAGTAGCTTGACCTTTGATACTTTCTCTAGCCAATGAAGCTTCCAATCAGAGGGGATTTCAATAGATTCTATATGTCCCTTTTGTAACTAGACAATTCCACTCAATCTATGTACATAGGGATGATTTTCTAAAATCTTAGGGTGATTTGTATTGGTCATACTATACATCACAGTTATGTTTATAGAGGCATATTTAAATTTAATGAACATATCTAGACCAAACAATGATGTGAACAATCCCCAATAATCTAAAGAGCCATACTTGACTTCTTTACATCCCTTATCTAGAACTGCAACTGAAATATTAGGACAACATTCAAAACAAATAACTTGGTCAATTATCCGTCATAGACTGGATAACTGACAAGCATGTTTAAAACTAACTTGGTGTCTGTCACACAAAGCTAGGTATAAAACTAGTTTTATATTACATTGGATTAAAGGAGTTATATGAACTTAGATAAGGCCAAAATGGACAAACTTGGCATCTTCATGTGATCTGATATAATTAATTTTTGGTTCTGGTAATAAAGATAGCAAATTTGTTTGAAAAGATCTTTTGTGCTTATAACTTAAGGTAAGTTATACTGACTTAATACGAGGTTTTACAAATGACATATAAGTGGTATTATAAACAAACTTATACTTTAGAAGTTTGGATTTCTTATATATTTGAGAAAACTTTAAAATTGTGGATTTATACAAGCTATTTTCCTTTTCAAGGGTTTCTTCTGTGAATTCAATGTCACGACACTCAGAGAGTTGTGCTGGAACAAAAGAAGGTAATTCATATATTCCTTCAAATTTTGATTCATTGAGAATTTTGACTGTGGAAGATTCTTTGGATTTTCCAAATTCCATGATAAGAGATTAAGGTTCTGGAAATCAAGAAATTTCTGGAGAGGGTATATAAACTTTCAGAGATATAAGAGGCGGATGACAATTTAAAACGGCCAATGACTCAATGCAACAAATAACCTAGAGAAAATTTTCAAAGCAAGGAAGCTTAAAAATCAAGTCGATGGGAACAAGAATTTCTTACAGAATCTTCAGTAGATCTTCACAAATAACATGGCTCTGATACCATTCTTCTTACGTCAGTAGACAATCCTTCTTAGTCCAATATAGATAACAAGAAACCTATATCAATTCGGCCCCTGCCTCCTATCGCGGGTTTCTTGTTATCCATACGGGACTAAGAAGGATCTACTGCTAACGTAAAAAGAATAGAGACACTACCAAGTGCACACCATGGTTAAAAAACATATTACTAAAAATATATGAATTAACTTGAATGCTGATGAGTTGTTTATAACAAGGCAACTCATAATATATGAATACAGCAAATGCATAAATCACGACCAACCTAGGGATATGTGTGTATTACTAATATGATACAATAATTTAGCAATATAATCTATTAATGTGTATCTCAATAGAAGTCAATAAACCGATGGATGATTGAACCATGAAATAAAAATAATGTCAATTATACAAATTACATGTTAAAGCATCTATAAATAGGCAAGATCCTTACAAACCACCGATTAAATAATTTAGATAATATTCTTATAAATTTAAAAAAATAAAAGAAGCTAAATTTAAGCCACTCTTAAAAACCTATTATTAAAATTTGACAGAGAACTATTCTTTTTAAAATATATACATTTAGTACTTTTAAAATAATAATTAAAACTTAATACATATTTTAACAATAATGATATATTTTCATAGTAATCGTGTATTTACCTAGTAGACATATTTTTTGTTATTATAATTATTTTAGTTGTCGATTCTCACTTATATTTTCTTTTTCCTTTCCATAAATCACATGTTTTTCACACAGTTTTCTCTAAAACTCTTTTAATATAGTTGAGTGGTGTTAAGAAACTCCGTTTTAAGATATGTAATACCGTGGGATTTTGTTTTTCTACAACTTTAAAATTTAAAAAAAGGCATTTTTCAAGGTGGTGGTATGAAAAGACTCGATTATTTTGACGAAAAGAGAAGGGCACTCTCGGTCAATTCAGGGCAGCAATCCCGTGCAGTTGAAACCTTTGAGCCGCCACGTTTGATTTACGGCACGAGGTCATCTGTATCTACCATTATAAGAATGGTTAACCACATCACTCAACTATACAAATCGTGCAAGTCCGGCTGTGCTCTTTTAATCAAAGCAATTGCAATGGCAATGACAATTGGGAGTATTACTTTTGTTGTGCTGCTTTTGATTAGCTTGGCAACAGGTCACCCTGACATTCTGGAAAAGGAGAATCCTTTGGGGGAATTAAGATGCAGAATATTGGTTACCAATCCCAATTCTTCATTTATTGTGGCTGCTTTCGCTGTTTGTGGGGCTATTACAGTTATAACATTGACGGGGTCATTTTTATATCTGTGGTTGAACAGCAATCAGCAGTGTTATCTTTCATTTGATGATGATAACGTGCTGTGCAATCCAAGGATTCGTTCTGGAAACACTCGATTTAAAATTGCTATGAAATGATTGAACTGTAGGTATCATAGAATTCATTCTGAAACGGTCTGCGCGCATACCAATTTATAAAACCATAGATTTGATTGGAAAAGATAGTGTTTGTTTCTAGAAAGAAACCATTTTTACTGGATTGTCAATCAATCCAATGTTTTAATAGTTTACAAACACGAAGATACCACTACTTTTTATTTTTTATTCTTTATTTTTTGGAGCGCTACGTATTATTAAAATGTATGTAAATTACAGATTTTGGCATAGCATAAAGGAGAAAATGAAACTCATAAAAAACATATAATTTTTAAATAAAATTCAGATTGAAATGAAACACGAAAAATGGAAGGTTGGTGGAATTATGTAGCATTGAGAATACCCTTATTAAATAACATGAAGTGAAAATTGTCGCTGAGTGGCATGCCCGGTCAAATGTCGTTTTAAAGATATATAATAAATTATTTAAAAATTAAAAATAAAAAATAAAATACTTGGGGAATAGTTTAACCATTTTATAAATTCAAGGGAGAGGTGACTATGCACTACCTGTTAAAATAAAATTTTGAATATATAATTGATTTCTATTTTTTAATAATTTTTTATTATATTATTTTTATTTTATATTAATTAATTATATTATAAATTTAATAATTATTAATATATATATTTTATTTAAATTTGATCAACAAATATATATCATATTCAAATTTGATCCATAAATAATATTAAATTTTTAAATAAAATATTTTTAATCTTATTATATAATAATTATATATATGAATTACCGCTATTAAAACTTCTTCTATTAATATTTATTTTCAATAACAACTATCATACTTATTGTATTTCTTATATTATATAATTTATATCCATATAACATATTCAAATTTGATCAATAAATAATTAAATTTTCTAAAAAAAAAAATGTTTTTAACTTTTTAACTTTACAACTAAATAAATGTGTGAACCTAAAAATCTAAGGGATGCCACTACCGAAATTTCCCCATAGACATTGACTCTAAACAAAAATTGTCAAGCATATTGTAACTGTTATATCATGTTGATTGTGACCGCCAAGCTTCACCATTGTCATCCTTCAAAAGATTAAATAATGAAAGGAAGCATTACACTTACCAATGACTGCATTGAATGGTTCATTCTCTTCTTTAGAGATTGGAAGTTATGTGGAAAATAAGAAAAATGGGATATTATAAAAATTACAGGCATTGATACACTAAGAGTATTGCAGAATAAACTAGTTTAATTGAATAGAACAAATTAGTAAGGGGAATCACCGATATCCGCAAATACTTCTTTTTTGATCCAATTTCATGAATATTTTATTTGTAAACAATAAAATTGCTTATATATTTGAAGACATGCATGCATGATCAATGCATAAATTGCATGTCTTATTTTTAGACATAGGCGTGGTTTTTCAATTTTATTTTATTTATTTTTAATAAATGCAATGTTATTTTTAGACTGTTGCATCACATGTTAGCTTTTATTATTTTTAAACAAGAAGAATATTTTTTATTTCTTTATTTTCAAAATTTAATCTATTTTTAAACTCAGGGCTCCATGCCTATAAAAGAAGATGGGTAGTGATTTATTACATGGAAAACAAATTATTGGAATTCAAGTCTTTTTGGAATCTTGTTTTCAGTGTTTCTTTGGATCTTATTTTCTTGGATCTTGTTTTTTAATGAGTTTATATTTTTATGACCAGATGGTTATATATTTGATCTATATTATTTTTCAATAGCTCAGTATAGTGTTAGCGCTTTGTGTTATTTCATTTCAATTGATACCATAGTAGGTTTCAGAAATATTCCCTTTTTTTATAGGTAGCAGCGTATCAGTTATCTCCAAAATGACAAATACAAACAACTTTTCATTCCATCTTTCAATGTTTACCAAAGAAAACTATGAATATTAGAGTATAAAGATGAAGACCCTACTATTATTCCAAGATCTCTGAGAATTAGTAGAAGTGGGATACACAGAACCTACATATTAGAATGCTCTAAATGCTTTGACAACAAATAAATGAACTCATTTGAAAGAAGATAAGAAGAAAGTTAATTGAGCTTTATTTTCTATGTAATCCACATTGGATATTTTATTTTTTCCCCATATAGCTCGTATTACAAATTCAAAGGATGCATGGAAGGCCCTACAAATTGATATCAAGGTTCTAACAAAGTTAGATTGGTAAGACTTCAAACCTTAAGAAGAGATTTTAAAAATTTAAGGATGAAAGAAGTTGAGTCTATTTAAGAGTTTATTACTAGGACTAAAGATGTTGTGAATCAGCTTAGAACACAAGGGGAAGCAATTACAGAACAAAAAATTGTAAAGAAGATATTAAGATCTCTTCTTCCAAAATTTGATCCAATGGTGATAGCCATTGAAGAAAACAAAAATCTCACCACATTCAAAGTGGTAGATTTGGTTGGTTCTTTACAATATCGTGAGGAGCATATGCAATGTTCTAAAAAGAGTTTAGTACAAGTTTTCCAGTTTATAGTGAATTTTGAAGACAAATCAACAATTCCTTTTTTAGAAACAATTAATCTTAAGATGAACCTTCTAATAATAGAGGCCGTGGCAAAGGAAGAGGAAGAAGCTATAATGGAGGAAGAAGGAGAGGCAAATGTTTTGTGGATAGGAGAAGCATCCAGTGCAAATATTATGATTATTATGGACATTATGAATTTGAGTGTACAAAAAAAAAACTTGACTTGAACAAGTCAAGATCTAAAAGCCAAGCAAGGAGAAACTAATTATATTCATGATACACTATGTGTGCCCAAATTAAAACATAATCTTTTAAGTATTTGGTAGCTTGTAGAAAAGAATTATAAAATTATGTTTGAAGACAACTTTTGTAAAATATTTGATAAATCTGCTAATAATCTTATAGCAAGGGTTCCTATGGTAGAGGACATGCTATTTCATCTCACATTGCATTCCACTAGTATACATGCTTTCAAAGCAACCATAGATGATTTGTGGTTATGCAATCAATGTTATGGTCATCTAATTTTTTAAGGATTAAATTCACTTCACAATAAGCATATGGTAAGAGGACTTCCACCAATTTAGGCAAAAGAAGAAGTTTGTTTATGGTATGCACTTGGCAAGAAGCATCGAGATAGCTTTTTGGTGAACAAATCTTGGAGGGCAAAATCTCCTCTAGAGCTTGAACATGCTGACATTTGTGATGCTATGCAAGAAGAATATTTTGGTAAGTATCATTATTTTTTGACATTCATTGATGATTTTTCTTGCCACACATAAACTTATTTTCTAAAGCTGAAATTTGAAGCTTTTAAATGCTTCAAAAAATTTTAAACTATGGCTTAAAAATAAAGTGGATATTATCTCAAAATACTCAGAATAGACAGAGGAGGAGAATTCACTTCCAAAGAGTTTTTAAATTTTTGTAACAAACATGGCATCATGAGATAGCTTACTATAGCCTATACCCCCCACCAAAATGGTATTATAGAAAAAAGAACCATACCATTATGGAAATGGCACGAAGTATGTTGCAATCACAAAATCTTCCAAATTGTTGTTGGGGATAAGTAGTGGCAACAACAGTATACCTCTTGAATCTAATCCCTAAAAAATTAGTTCACAATGTCACTCCAAAGGAAGCTTGGAGTAGTCACAAGCCTTCATTGGCTCATCTTCGTGTAGTTGGTTGTTCTACATATGTTCATATTCTAGTTCAAAAATAGAAGAAATTGGATGCAAAATCCCAACATTGTAACTTTGTGGGATATTCTTATGCAACTAAAGGATATCGATTCTATAATCCTAACATAAAGAAATGGTTTATTAGTCGGTATGTGATTTTTTATGAAGGGGAGAATGGTAATGGAAAAATGGTGCACAACAAATAATACCACTAGTAATGATGGACATAGAAGTTGGAAGTGTTCTTCCTCTCCCCATAAGCTCAAGTGGAAGTTCAAGCCCCAATAATAGCTCAATTTTGAGTTCTGCAACCTCAGGTTCACTAGGTTCATCTCATACTTCAAGTTCAAGCTCTTCAAGAAAGCTATGAAGTTTAACTGAAAATTATCAGAGGAGTAATTGGAGTCCAATTTCTAATTTTGTTTTGCTTACTAAAATGTAAGTTGAACCCTCTGTATATGAAGAAGCAATACAAAAAATGGTGTGGATTGATGCTATGAATGATGAGATACAAGAAATTAATAAAAAAATAATACATGTGAATTAGTGAAACTTCCAGAAAATAAATAGGTGATTGGTGTCTAATGGATTTATAAGATGAAATATCATGTTGATGGTTCTATGAAAAGACACAAGGCAAGACTAGTTTCCAAGGGATTTGCACAAACACCTAGAGTAGATTATTTACAAACATTTGCTCATATTGTAAGACTCAATACAATCAATATTTTATTAGCTATTGTTGCACAACATAAGTGGTCAGTATATCAGATGGATGTAAAATCAACTTTCCTGAATGGTTATATTGATGAGGAAATCTATGTGGAACAACCTATTGGTTATGAAATTCAATGAAAAGAACATTTGGTCTACAAGTTGAAAATAGCACTTTATGGGTTGAAGCAAGCTCTTCATGCCTGGTATGCAAGGATTGATAGTCATTTCATGAATAAGGGTTTCAATAGAAACCATTAGAGCCAACACTCTATATCCAACATCTTGGTGATGATATTCTCACTATTTGCTTTTATGTTGATGATCTCATTTATACAAGTAATAGCCCATCTCTCATGGAGAAATTTCAAGTAAAAATGAAACAAGAATTTTAGATGTCAGATCTATGACTCATGCATTGTTTTCTTGGAGTCGAGGTGCAACAACAACCTACATGTATATGTATTTCTTAAACCAAGTATGTGACTGATTTATTGAAATGGTTTAGAATGATGTCATTCACATTAGTTGCAACCCCTGTAGCCCTTGGTGAAAAATTAACCAAGGAGGATGCAAGTTCCAAAGTAGATGCTAATTTATACAAAAGTTTGATAGGAAGTCCCCTGTACCTCACTACAGTGACTCCTGATATTATGTATTTTTTTAGTTTCATCTCTCGGTTCATGCAAGGTCCACTTGAGTCTCATTAGCATGCTGCAAAAATAATTTAAGGTATGTGAGTGGTACGCAAAATTTTGGTATTCATTACTCTTCACTAAGAATTTTGAGCTAGTTGGTTAAAAAGATTTTGATTGCGCTAGTTTAGTAGATGATAGAAAATCAACATCTAGTTATGTTTTCTCACTTGGGTTGAGAGTTGTCTCATGGAGTAGTAAAAATAAATTAACTATGGCTCTCTCTTCCACAAAAGAAAAGTATATTGCAGCAGCAGCTAGTTGTCAAGCCAAACGGATTCAAAAGATTTTGGAAGATCCACAGTTGGTTAAGGAACATCCAACAACTATCTACTACGATAATAGTAGTACCATTGCAATGACCAAAAACCCTGTGTTTCATGTTAGATCGAAGCACATTGAGATCAGACATCACTTCATATGAGATTTTGTTCAAAATGGGATAGTGGAATTATAATTTTGCCCTACATCTGAGCAAGTTGCTGATATTTTTACCAAAGCTTTACCATAAACTAGTTTTGTTGCTTTGATTCATCAATTGGGACTCATCCCCATTGCTCATGTAGGGGGAGATTGAAGACATGCATGCATGATCAATGCATAAACTGCATGTCTTATTTTTAGACATAGGCATTGTTTTTTAGTTTTATTTTTTTAATAAGTATAGTCTTATTTTTAGACCGCGAGATCGCATGTTAGCTTTTATTTTTAAACAAGAATAATATATTTTATTTTCTTATTTTTAAAATTTAATCTATTTTTAAACTCAGCGCTCCATTCCTAGATGATGGGTAGTGCTTTATTACATGGAATAAAGATTATTGGAATTCAAGTCTTCCTTGAATCTTGTTTTCAGTCTTTCTTTGGATCTTGTTTTCTTGATTCTTGATTCTATGAATCTTGATTATTTCTGAGTTTATATTTTTATGAGCAGTTGGTTATATATTTAATCTATATTATTTTTCAATAGCTCAATATAGTGTTACCGCTTTATATTATTTCGTTTCAGTATTTTCTTAAAACAACCTACTGTTCACAACACAAAAAATAAAACATACCAATATTATATTGTTAAATTGTTGTTACACACTTTATTTTTATTCTTCAAATTTCTCCTCTTTTAATCTATTCCTCTGTTACACTACAGATAACAGAATGGATATATACATAAATATATTTCCAGCAAGTTATACAGCTATAAGCCAATACACAATTCCAGACAATTCGATAGCTTCTACGAAAAATGTAAAAGACATGAGATATTCATTCCTTTTGTATGTATTCACTGAATTTATAATTATTTTGTAAAGATAACAAGGAACAATCGGTCATGCCAGAATTGGTGAGCTTCAACACCACCTTTTGAATCTTGATTTCCGAGATCAATGACGTCCAAATTTTATTTTACTCGCTCAAACTCGTCTTTTAATAATTATTTTATAAAAATATCTGCAAATCAATCATTTGACTTACAGGGCTATATTTATTTCATCATTTTAGACCAATTTTATTATAAAATAATATTTTATATCAATACACTTACTCTCTTTATGAAAAAGGTGAGTTGAATAAACTACAATTATAATTATAATTATTTTCAATCTTATTTTTTAATAAAGTTTCATAATACTCTTCTCATCGGATTTGATTGGCATATTATTAATGTCGAAGCTACATACTTAACATCAATTTTGAAAATTTCTATAATTCGTTGTTTTATAAAAGCCCATAATATTGTTCTTTAATAAAAATAAAAATTATATCATTTTCTGCTCTTTTTATTATGAATTTTTAATAACCGACCGTTGTCTGTATATCTAATTAAATAAAAATTATCATATGATATATAATATATAAAATTTCATGATTTTTAAGGAATTAATGTATTTAAAGTTTCATTTTCATAATTGCGAGTGAGTCTATTTTAGTGCTTTTATTAATGTAGAGAATAAATTTATATTAGCTATCAAAAATATTCAATGTAGAAAGTTAATAAAATGTTGAAACTACATTGTTTTTGCAATTTTTTTAATTTAATTTTTAATTTACTTTAATTAATATAAAAGTTAGTTTACTACTTACTTTTATCTATTATAACTTTTTCATTTAAAACTAACACCCACTTAACTCTAATATATTTTGATTATTAAAAAATCAATTTAATAAAACAAATCAAATATAATAAAATCATCATTAATTTATTCCTTATTGAATCCTTATTTTTTTAAAGCCCTCGCCTTCCTTGACATTAGAGTTGACCTTCCTCTTAAACGAGATGTATAGAATCAATTATTAAACTTAATTTATGATTATGGTGGAGTTATTGTTGAGCATAAACATAGTATAGTAAATCACCATTACTAATTATAACTTTTTTCAATGTTTCAATTATATAATTTATATGGTTTTAGTTACTTAGTATATCCCAAACAATGTATTTTCTTTCTTTAAGATTCATTTATTTATTTCAACGTATGTACATATGTTATGCAACCATATATGTTATAATTTTATTTTAATTACACTATGTCTCTTGAAGAATTATAGTTTGAATAATTTGTTTATATTATTTATTAGATAAATTTAATATAAATTATTTTGTGTATTTTATATAATTTTTTCAACATAATTCCCATCATTTGTAGTTCTTATTTTTATATTAGAAACACTATTTTTCTATGATATGTAACTTGTTTTAATTCTTTTTAATTCCATTCTATTTTAAAAAATTAATAAATTCATTAAAAACATACTATCTATATTTATTTGTCCTACAATTTTTTAAGATGTATCCACTTAATTTATATTATAATATTTTGAACTTTAAATAATTATAAAATCTTTGTAATTTTTATTTCAATAAAAATATTTAAGTATACCCAATTGAAAAAGACAATAAATATCATAAGATACTAAACATTTCTAATATTATATGTTTCAATAAATTCAAAAAAATAACTTCCAATATAAAATTTTATTGGGAGCTCTCTCTCAACAAGTTTCTAATGGAAATGCATCTCTAATTTTTTAAAATAAAATTACATCTTTTACAAATTTTAATAGATCTTTATGTCATGCACAATCCTTTCACCACGTAATTCTTAAAAAATTAACCCATTTAAATGACCAATTTAAATTTTGAAAACTATAAGTAATATTTTAATATCATTTTAAATACAACTTCACAACCATAATTGATATTTTATAATAATTTTATATATAAAAAAATAAATTATTCTTCATCATTAACACTTTAATATTAACTTATCATTGTTATTATTTTCAAAATATAATTTTGGTTGAATTGTTCCATCAATTTTTTAAAAAAAACTCCTCTTTTTTTGGTCATATCATTTTTTCAATTTAATAAAATTAAAAATAATCCATATAAAAACAAAGCTTTCTTTTCCATTTTATTTTGAAAAAATGAAAATTTATTTATTTTATCATTAATCTTAGTCTTTCACTCAAAAATGTATTGATTATATTATTTTTAATAATAAACATAGATGTTTTATTTATTATACCCTTTATTTATTCCATGTATACTATTTTTCAATTGTTTATTTTTCATTCTGTAAAGTAGTTGGTGGTTGTAATGTAGTACATTTAATTATTAATTTATACGTTTTTTTAAAAAAAATTTTGAATGTTCTTTTGGCACAAAATCTGCAGGTACCTCAACCCAGCACTGTAGTAATAATAGTATAATTTGGGGGAATTTCACACGATCCAAACTGGTCACTTATCTATCTCATACACACGTGATGCGCACAATCTAGTAACCGATGGTTATGAGAAAAATGGCTTGAAGGCAATCCACACATAGCCTTTTTGTTTGGTTGTAATTCACTTGAGCTTCCTTCTCTTGAACATCTCATGGCCCTACGGAAAGTAAATGCTAATTCAATATCCTACCCTCCAATCTTGTAATTATTTCTTCTTGTTTATGCGAGACCTCTCCCAAAATCTTATGAGCATATTTTTACCGGTAGCTGAAAAATTTGCACCTATCCTTTTATAACTTATATACCAGGTATGCGTGCACTGTATCCACCATACCAAGCACATGCTTTTTTACAAAAAATATACTACTGTGTGTATTTGATGCCCAAATGAAATGTATTATCTTATGTAGATATTAATGTTTTTCCCACACCCATAATGTCGAGCTCATAATTAGACAATCATTATGTATGCATAAAATTATGAATTGAAAAAACATATATTTAATTCTAACTCATATTTACCCAATTTTTTAGAGCCATGTTTTTTAATTGCGCATTCATTTTCATGTTCCATACACTTTTTATGGTGTTATCATTCAACCCATTAATAACATATCAATAGTCTCACGCAATGAAAACATAGATAAATATATTTTTTCATGTTTTTTTTTGACAAATGCACAACTTGAATATTAAAAAATATTAAAAACTCCGATACACAATCAATAATAAATTTTTGTTGGTCAAAAATGGAGAGTTTAAATAGGAGTTAAAATAAACTGATTATTTTAACATAGCCTTTGGGACTAATAACACATATATTAGTTATTACTTTCTTTTTGATTGAATATATAGTTTATATTATTTTGATTATTCATTATATCCAAAAAGATTACATTTTTCCCCTATTTGTAATTTCATATATTCTTTTTTTTTAAAGCATGTGTACACATGTTATGTAACCATGTATGTTACAAATCTATTTTAATTACTACATGGCTCTTCAAAAATAACATTATGAATAGTTTTTCTTATATCATCTCTTAGATAAATATACTAAAAACGCTTAACCTAAATTTTTTTCAATATTTTATTTTATTTTTCAACATAGCTCTCATAATTTTTAATTGTTGTTTATATATTGGGATCACTATTTTTTATGATGTATAATTTATTTTAAGTTTAAGATGTTTTATTTATCAACGCTTTCATTTATTCCTTTTGGTATGGTTTTTAAATTGTTTATTTTTCAATCATTATAATTTGTTGTGCTTATATGGTAATACATTTAATTATCAATCTATGGATATACATTTTGCAAGGATTATGCATTATATATTTAAACTTGTTTTTTGTTTAAAAATTATAAAAAACTATTTTTTTAATAAGAAATAATGAGTTAAATTTATTTTACATCCTTTAAAAGGAAATGTAATTGTAACAAATCCAATGCATTTGTATAAATTTAAAGATTCAAAATTAAAATGCTAAATGAAATATTGAAAGCTTTCAACATAAAATATTAAATAATAATTGCATAAAAATATTTTATAAAGTTCACTCACACTTACAGTAATGAAATTTATGTAAAATAATAAAATGTGTAGGTTGTTTTCAATATGACCCTTTTTTTTTTCAAAAAATGGTAACTCCACAATCTATAATAATTTGTTGGGAAGCTAAGGTTATAACAACAAAAAGTTATAAAAGTTATTTTTGAAAAACAAGGTGAACAATGATGTTTAATGAAATTTTGGAAGGTTTTTTTCACAAATGTTCTTTAAGTATACCTTTAAATAAATAGACTACTATAAGGTTTTTATGAATTTATTTTGGTGAAAGTGTTTATTTCCTCTATGTTATTGAATGTTTCATAATTAGTTTTGTTTGGGGTACTAATCATCCTTTGGTTGAGTTGGTTCTAATTCGGTAAGTCTTTACAAAAAAATGGCTAAAGTGTTGACATATCCACGATGTCCCATGATCTTGAGTTGTTAGTAAAAGTATCATCTAGTTCACTAATATTCTTGTGAATCTATCTATGTTGATATCTGACATGGCAATGTCTCCTTCAACCTCTAAGCACACTCAAAAATTTAGAGAACTAATGTTCGTATCGATTTTATTATAGTACAAAAACTATAATAAAATATTTACAGTAGTAGAAGAGATTTAGGAAATTAAAAAAAATAGTGATTTCACCTAAGGTGAAGATGATTTATCAATATATTTACTAGCTATCCAAAAACTTAGATCTTTGTAGGGTTGATGCAAAGCTTAAGGTAAGCCATTGTGGGGTTTTATTCTTTAATTTGTGAACATAATATTTGTGTATGTAAGTGATTAGAATGAAATTTAGAATTGAAAATATATATTAGCTTTGATTTAATGTGTGGCCTATAATAGTTATTGCTAAATTCCATACCCCAACATCCTTTATAGTAGAGTCATTGATTTGAAATGGATGGAGACACACAATGTTCAAGAAACTCTAAAAATCTAAGATGAATATCATGATCACTAGGTGAACTATGAAGACATTTAAACCTATACCATCAATACATTCAACTAATTAGTCCATGTGGGGATTTTACTAATTAATATTTTATGTGGTATGCATGACATTGTGCATGTCAATACCTTTTAGGTACCTTTCCTCAGAGGGATAATAGATGAGATGCAAATTCCTATACTAGGGATGATTATAACATTGAATTTGGCCGAGCAACTGATGAGGATTATAAAATGGTAGATATTCTACATTTTGTCTTAATTTTCGGATGTTTTTAGTGCCACAATCCCCTTAAATCACACTTCATTTCCTTAATGGCCACCTTACAATCCTATTGTGCACTTGGTCTATTCTAAATTATATTTCAGACTTATTTGAGGATGAACATTAAGGAAAATTACAGTTAATTCTAACCTTCCTTGTATTCTTAACTTAATGAGAAGAAGATGCAAAAGTTATCATATTAAATGATGGAATGAATTATAGACATTAGGTTCTACTAGTACTATCAATAATTAATAATAATGAAGTTTGAGCTAGGGGGAGAGGGGGGGACTGTATAACCCCTCACAAATTTATGCATTATGTGTAAAACAAACTAGTAGAGCATGAAATATTGTATAATATGTTGACAATGTATAAATTCATTTTTAATAATAAGATATACGATCCGAACCCATACATACTTCTCAAAATTGATCAGTATGTACTTTGTCTAACCACAAACCATTATTTAATTTGTCGCAATTTCATGACAATAAATAATAAATTACTTAAGGGAAAATAAAAACACATATACAAAAATTGATGAATTGACTCGAGATCACCTACATTCATGATCCTCATTAAAACTATTTAATTTAGTTGAATATAAGATATGACAATGACATGATTGAGAAGTTGAATTACACTGAACAATTATAACCCATGGACAGAAAGACAAAGTTTTAGAAGGGCCTATTGAACTCGTTCCACTAAATGCCACACCTAAGACTAATAAAATATTAAAGGATGTCATCTTTCAAGGTATCTCTTTAAATTCTCTTCTTCGTCGTCAACTGCCATGACATCCTTGAAATAAATTTCTCAAAGAAGGAGATAAATACCCGTGCACATTGTTTATATTGAAAATGACACTGATTCCTAACACAAGTCACCTCCAAATCAACCATCCATGTCGCCTAAGCTAGAAACCTGTACTTTAGCTGCGCTGATTTCAAAATTATCAACCATTTAAATTAGTCTTATTCATATCTTGGATTTTCTGGATACCCCTACATCTCATAGTTCCCCTGTATATTCCAATTCTCATGTCAACACTCCCCCATCAAAATTTATCTTCAGTCTCACTAGTGGCCCAAGAACCTCTATATTTATTTGGATTTATACCAGGAACGTCAAAATGACACCAAATACATAGAGTACCTCGACCACAAGTGTCACTACCTACGTAGCCAGCGTAATGCCAGGTCTTACTTCAAGCGGTCAACCAATTTTACCAATGCCATCTCAACCTAGCACTAACACTCTCATGGGACCCGCATTTCATATGACACAAGATTATTTTCGAGATTATATGATGTAATTTGTATGTCCCCTGCCATTCACATATCTAGATTCAGACAACCTAAATATGCTATGAGGAGAAATAATAAGAGTGGGTTTTTAGAATTCAAACAAGAAAAAATAAGAATAAAGAAAAACAAATAAAACAATAATAACAATGATCACAACAACGATGATAATATAAAATATAAAAAATTATTAATAAATATAAAATAATCATAATAAAATATAAATTAAAATATTTAAAATATAATAAATTAAAATAATTTAAATAAAAAACATATTTATCATAAATAAATTTATGTAAATACATTTAAATATATCATATTTGATTCATATATTTGATTCATTTATTTTATTCATGTTAAAAAATTGAAATAATATACACATTTTGAGAATGATATATGTTTTCATAATTTATATATATTTATTTAATACATGTATGTTAGTAGTATTTGTCTTATTGCATTTTTATTTAACATATAATATGATTTTTTTCAAAAAAAAAAGTCAAATGTGTTATATACATCACATTAAAAGAAAAATAAATAAAACATTTTTAAATTATCCAAATTTGTATTATACATAAACAAAAATAAAAAATATATAACACATTTAAATCACTCAAACATATAATATATCAAAAAAAAAAGAGTAATAATAAATCATTTAATATTCATAAAAATATTCCATACACATCATATAAAATGTTGAATAGTGATTAGTTTTACATTTATTTAAAACAAATTTTAATGAATACATGTAAGAGATTTAGTATTTATTCCTCAATTTTTTTTCTTGGATTTTTTTTCTTCGTTTCATAGTGTTTATATGTACATGCAGAAAATACTATTAGACCTTCTAAGGAACTTGCATGGGCCATATCCATGAATGGTAACCATTTTTTTGTTTTGGTCCTATATCATTTTTGAAATTTTAAAGAGTCAAAATTTTGATCTTTATATTGATAATATACAAGTAAACTATAAATATAATTAATTGTTCGTATTAATTTAATTGAAATTTTATGTGGAGTTACATCTTCAAATTTTATTTATGAGTCATTGTGAAGCCCATTGTAACATATGTCAGTGGTTTTGGTGGGACACTCAAAGGTTTTATTATTATACTTTGAATATTCTTAATAAAATCATTCACAAGACCTTTTTCCATACAAATATTGGAGGTTATCAATTTTATGATTTTAGCTTCCTACTAGTGCATTAACACTACTTATTTCGGGTAAAATGTTATGTGTAAAAGGTATTTTTAATTAATATTATTTTATTATGTTATGTTTATAAATATTATAATTTATGTAAAATAAATTAATACTATTCAAATGATTAATTAGTGGCTCTATATATTACAACATTTTTTCTTGTCGTCAAGGAAATCCGTTCACGAGTTATCTGATTTGCTTTGTTAGAAGTTAAAGAATCCTTTTTCAGTCCTAAATATTGTATTATTGTCTAAATTTATCCTCCAAGGTAACATCTATTTTGAATTACTCGTAGAAGAGTTTTGCATGGTTTCTTAGTATTGAGTCTATCATTAACAACGTGTAGTTGTCTAACTTCCAACAAAAAATATATATTTATGTCTCTAACACATGTGTACATTTTAAGAAATGATTGATGAAATTTAGATTTTATGTTGTGTAGGCATTTATAA